>OZ038475.1:122807277-122989777 GCA_964036315.1 Acanthosepion esculentum
CTTCTTTTTCACATGGATTTAATTTCTTTTGCAGATTAAAAAAAGACTTTGAGAGTTTTGGCGATTAACAAAGATGGCCGCCTAAGAAGCATTCTCCAGGATGGAACAGCCGTTAGTTATCAAGTTTTTGGTTGTTGAAGGGTGCAAACCAGTTGAAATTCATAGGAGAATGTCAACTGTGTATGGTGCCACATGTTTCAGCCAAAAGAATGTCTACAAGTGGGCTAAATTGTTTAAAGAAGGACGGAGCAGTGTTGAGAATGAAGACAGGCCTGGGAGGCCGACAGAAGTGAGGTCTCCTGAGGTGATCGAATCAGTCAATGACCTCATTCAGTCTGACAGAAGGGTGACAGTGGATGACATTGCAAGGACTTTGAAAGACATAAAGAACAAACGCAGGGGGCATCAGTCAGAAGGAGTCATCTTGCATCATGACAACGCAAAGCCTCACACAGCAGCCCAAACGGTGCAGACCATCAACGAGCTGGGCTGGGAACTGCTCCCTCATTCGCCTTACAGCCCAGACGTTGCCCCTTCAGACTTTCACCTGTTTGGTCCCTTGAAAGCGTTCACGAGAGGCACGAAGTTTAAAAGTGACGATGAAGTCAAAAGTGTTGTGAGCGACTGGCTGAGACATCAGTCCAAAGATTTTTACGCTGAGGAAATATGGAAGCTTGTGTACAGATAGGAAAAGTGTGTGTCAGTGCTGGGAGACTACGTTGAAAAATTTAAAAAAAGTAAGCTTCTATTTGTATTAGAAGTCCTTATACCGAATAATTCACCTTATTTATTGAATGACCCTCGTATATATTTGTTTACACATATATATTGGTATTGTTTGCTTTCTTTGTCTTCTTTGGACTTAATTTAAGTCCAACATTCTCATGTAGCTGGACCGGCTAGCAGGAAATTTTAACCTTCTGATATCTCTTCACATCTTCACCCGCACGGTCCGCTACACGCGTAATCGAATTTTAATGAAACGGCTTTCTATTTGTTATATTTCTTCAAACTTTGTCTGGATTCTGTATCCTGTTTTATGCACATATAGTCGACTCGGAAAACACATGGACAGATATAAAAACATATAAATCTTTCACTGTCAACCCATTCTTAAAAATTAGATTAGGATTTAACTTCAATTCATTTCAGAAAAATCGATATGAATATTTTTCTATCGAACCGTTCTGAAAATAGGATGTAGATACAGAAAAGTTGGGAGAAATATAAATAAATTTCAACAGCAAGATACAGAATAAATACCCGGCCTTTTCTTAAGTTATACAATTTCATTTTTTTTCCTTTCATTACGAAAAACTTCCAGCTTAGCAGAAAAAGTAATAACGATTTAATATTTAAAAATACACACAAATACACACATTTCCTTCCTTCGTTTTTGATCTAATGAAGCCTAACAAGGGTAAAAAGCGAAATCTTATTTCAATAAAACGGTTTTTCATTTGTCATATCCTTCAAACTTTGCCCGGATACCGCATCCTATTTTATACAAGCATTACTATATTATTTCAAAAGAGTGAAACGCCTTCTGTGAATTATAAAAATGACTCGAATGAAAAATTGAAATTTGTCCGCTGTCTTTAGTACCGTAAGTATTGCATTAGCTCGTACAATGAACTAGGGTCCTTTACCTTGTTGAGAGAGACAAAAGTTATCTTCCTTTGACTAGCCTTTTAAAAAGATAAAAATACATATATAGATAGTCACTTGAATTGACCGAGGGATCGTTAGGCGCGAAAGTCAAACATCCTCTTTGGTTCCTGGCAGTCAAACTAGAAAGACGTACTTATTCAGGCTCATGAGAATCAACATAAGATAAGTATTAAAGATTACCTTTTTTTCCAGATATCAAATCTCTTACAAAAACACATACACACCTTGTATGAACATTTCATATATATATATATATATATATATATATATATATATATATATATATATATATATATATATATATATATATATATTGATAATATTAGTGGTCAATATGCATATATATATATAAAATATATAAACACCCCACACATACACACACAGACACACTCAAACGCACACACACACACAGACACACACACACACACACACACACACACACACACATATATATATATATATATATATATATATATATATATATATATATATATATATATATATATATAAATTCCCAAGTGGAAAGGATCCAGGTACAACTCAATGTCCAGCACAGAGTAAGTAAACCAAAGTAAAGTTAATATATATATATATATATATATATATATATATATATATATATTAGGTCATCCCATAAGTTCTGTATGAATTTTAAATTTTTGTTAAAATGAACGAAATTTAAAGAGTATATTATAATGTCTAATGGAGCTGAACATTATTTCTATGTATAGATGCATTTAAACTGATCAAATTTTGTTTCAGAGAACAATAAAATTAAATTATCTTTGCTTAAAACCCTGCTAACATGGAAGTACCCAAGAATCATTTGAGGCACATAATGCTTTATGAGTTCAAGAAAGGAAACTCAGCAGCCGAAGCGGCTAGAAACATTCACTCAGTTTATGGAGAGGAATGAGTGAATGAAATAACTTGCAGAAGATGGTTTGCAAAATTCAGAGTTGGAGATTGCACCATTGAAGATGAAGATCGAACCTAACGTCCAGTTGAGTTTGATGAAAAGCTTCTTGATGCAGCCCTTGAAGAAAATCCTGCTTCAGTTGAGGAATTGGCAATGGTTCTCAGTTCAAACCATACAACTGTTCATCTTCAACAACTTGGAAAAGTTCCTAAACTTGGAAAATGGGTGCCTCATGAATTGTCTGAAAACAACCTCAAATCCCGAGTTGACATCTGCTATTCTCTCCATTCTCACCAACTTGTTTCACCTTTTTTGATTAGACTTGTGACTGGCGACGAAAAATGGATCTTTTATCAAAATGTTAAGCGTCGTAGACAGTGGCTTGGTAAAGAGGAAGGAACCCAGCCACAGCTGAGAAGGGAACTTCATAGGCAAAAGGTTCTTCTTTCAATCTGGTGGGATTGCCAAGGAATAATCCACTTTGAATTCTTACCACCTAATGCAACAATTGATGCTCAAATATACTGTCAGCAATTAGAGCGTTTGAACCAAGCTTTGACGAAAAAAAACCTGCTCTAGTGAATCGAAAACGGGTGATGTTTCATCAGGACAATGCGCAACCACACACAGCAAGAATCACGTCACAAAAGATCGAAGAACTTGGTTGGGAGAAAATTCCTCATCCACCTTATTCTCCCGACCTTGCTCCTTCAGACTACCATTTGTTTCGTAGCTTACAGAATCATTTGGAAGAAACAGCTTTTGTAACACAGGAAGAGGTTAAAACTGACATTTGTCAGTTCTTCGAATCAAAGCCAAACGAATTTTACAGTAATGGAATTAGTAAGCTTGTTAACAGATGGAAGGAAGTCATACATAATCAGGGAAATATATTATTGTTGATTGAATCTGTAATTAAATGTAACATTTGGTCACTTGCTTTCTTTATTCAAAATTCGGACAGAACTTATGGGATGACCTGATATATTATATCATACATATATATATATATATATATATATATATATATATATATATATATATATATATATATATATATTATATTTACACACGCTTTATCTCTGATATTGAGCACTTTATCCCATAAATATAGCACACTTTAAGACTATATTTCTTTATATATATATATATATATACATATATATATATATAATTGCTTTTATATGATGACTTTTGTGGTTATTTTAAACATGTTTTAATATGTTTATGTTGTATTGCTATTCATTTTGTTAATGAAACCAATAGCACATATTCTCGCGCAACAACCTCTACGTCTTGTTCATTTATTCCTCTACCTTGATTTGAACGTGCCACAATACGATTACTATATTACCGGGCTGACTACGATAACTACGTCACGAGAGGGAGAGGAGAAGAATTTATTCTCTTAATTACGTTTCTCTCGTTATGGGCATTTTTATAACCGTGATACCGAAGCTCAAGGACAGGAGGAAATGGAATGGCTGCAAGGGGAAAGGATGCCAAACATGTGAACTCCTCCTTAATTTCCAAATTGTTCACTAGGGCACGCTCTCCCGACACTATATATACGCGACGAGAACCTGCCTCGTCCTCTCTTTTTACTTTGCATTTCATCGGACACATTTAAAAATGTGATCTCTAGCAGAGATTTAAATTTTGGCCAGTTGTGGGAAGACGCCATGAAACACACATACACGTATGTATGAACATTCATACGAACTACTTGCGTTGATGCACAAACTCAAATGTTAATGTCTTTGTCCATTGTAAATTTTGTTGTTTAATACATATACTAGTCTGTATATCTATTTTTATATATATATATATATATATATATATATATATATATATATATATATATATATATATATATATATATGTCTTGTTTGTTTTCTTTACATGTCTTTGGTTGAACTCAACTTGAGTCCGCCATATTCTTGAAGTGCACTTTATAATATTCTATCAAGAGTCACACACGTGTTCCTAATTGAACAACACGTAAAACTAACGGTCCGGTACACATGCTTTGTCATCACAGAGAAATTATGATATATATATATATATATATATATATATATATATATACACAAAACCATATATATATATATATATATATATATATATATATATATATATATATATATATACACAAAACCATATATATATATATATATATATATATATATATAAAAGTGAACATAGAAGTCAACACTTAGAGGCGATAGTCTGTTTCATGATAGATGCAATCATCAGGCCTGACGATTGCATCTAGCATGAAACAAACTGTCGCCTCTAAGTGTTGACTTCTATGTTCACTTTTATATTTGCACACGCTCCATCTCTGATATTGAGCACTTTATCCCATAAATATAGCACATCTTAAGACTATATTTCTTCATACATACATATATATATATATATATATATATATATATATATATATATATATATATATATATATATATATTTATATATATACGCATGTATCACGTGGAGAACAATATATCACATATGTCAACATAGTAAAGCAAAGTGTAAGGACGGACAGAAGAAAGGTCTTACGTATAATTTGAAGATATTCCTGACCTGGAGAAGACTTCAGGTTTATACGGGCCGGATTCATCTATGTCCCAAAGAGAAGAGGTATGATGTGCTTGCAAGCAAGGGAAAAAAGATTTACCCTCAGCCTATGCCAAAGACCCAGCCTAGAATAAAGCAACCTTCTCGTTTGGTTGCTATTCTCGAACTGAAAATCCCGTTTTGGGTCACTGTATGGAGTAACGTCACAAAACGGACATCAGCTGAAACGTGACTTATGTTCTAAAAAAGGAGAAAAGTGCCCTCGGTATCTCTAAACATGCATGCCAAATATGTGAAATAACTGACCATTAAAATATTTTAAATTTATCGAACTAATTATAATATCGCAATTACTATTTTACGGTATATAAAAATCAGATAAACAAAGCAGAGACCACATTTTGGAGCAAATGAAAGAGATTCATCCCAGTCGATGTCGGGTATCACTGCTAGTAACTAATATTCGAAAGCTAAATATTTTTACAACTTGAGTGGTGAGAAAGTATTCCGACGACTCGAAATAAATCCATAAACATTTCTGGTGTTACACGCCCGTTAATGGAAAGTGTATTGAATTTTATTACGTTGTAAGGTAAAGTAAATGAATGCATCATTAAATGCGACACGCGTTCAGTATTAAACAATGTTCGGCGAGTATAAAAGAAGCCTTAAAATGGCTGAAGGTCATCGTTCTCCGCATTGTCATGATCAAATGCAAATATCGTTGAATAGCAAGCAATACTAAATGATTGAAAACGATGTGAGACAGTAACTTTTAAGTGAACTTTAATAATTTCCACGCCCTCTTTATTATATTCTCATATATATATATATATATATATATATATATATATATATATATATATATATATATAAAATATGTGGTGCAGTTTAATTTATATTACAATGAATCATTCATACAAAAAGTAAATTAGTAAATTTAATGATATAAAATGGCGAAATCCTTTCGCTAACTAAATTTAAAAGATGGATTAACCTACCAATCACTCGATAAATGTTATGATTCTTGTTTTTTTTAAATTCATGTACCATACGAGACGAAAAAATATAATGCTAATCGAATATATATATATATATATATATATATATATATATATATATATATATATATATATATATATATATATATATATATATATCTTTTAAATGTGTTATTGATAACGGATACAAACTTGTGGAGCGTGAAGTTGCAAAGCTTAGGTTGAATTTTTTTGAAAATTTAAGTGAGTGCGTTTTTTACTAATATGGCTATTTTACCAAAAACAAAATAATTCCCATGCCTGACGATGACTGGTCGTACAGTCGAAAGTACTTGCGTATTTAAGGAAGACCTTATACAGCTTATTATTTTTTAAAACAAGGATCATAGCATTCATCGAGTGATTGGTAAGTTAATTCATCTTTAAAATTTACTTAGCCACGGGATTGCGCCATTTTATATCATTAACTTTACTAATTTACTTTTTGTATGAATTATTCATTGTAATATATATGGTGGACTCTCTCGTCGTATTCGACTTATGAGGGTCAAGCAGTTCAGTTCCTAGGAACCGACAGCCCAGACACTAGCAGATATGATTTGTTTATACTGGGGAATAATTTAAATTTTAGATTTCCCAACACCTCTCGTTCTTTCGGGTGTGTAGTTGTACCAACGCAAACTAATTTATTCCGAGGAAGTCCTAAAGGACGAAATACATCACACGAAAACATTTTTCCACTTTGTTATATATATATTTCCCCAAAAGTTTTTCTATATATATATAAAAAAGATCATATATCCTTATTCCATATATACAGGGTGTGATGGATAAATTGTCGTCTAAATTACGCAAAAATAGAAATAACACCAGCATCTCATTTTAACAGATGTATTTACCAAATTACATAAAAATATCTTGAAATACTAAAGAGTAAATTTATTCAATAAAATCGCCATTGGCTTCAACCACGGCCTCCAGACGACTTCGGTATCTCCTATTATAATTATTTTATACCTTTTTTGACGTGAGTATATATATATATATATATATATATATATATATATATATATATATATATATATATATATATATATTTCGTCTTAGTGTTTGCCTATGTATGGGAAAATTGCGCCCTGAAGATGACAATTTGAAATTTTAGAAAGTATTTGGCAAGTATCTTCCACTTGACAAAACTCGAATATAAGGATATTATTATTCAAGGAATTGATAGTAAGTTAATGTCGCATTAATTACTGCTAGTGTGTGATTTTGCCATTAATCTCATTCAATCTAACGGTTCTTTCCTATTTTATCAATATATTTTATCAATATATATATATATATATATATATATATATATATATATATCTAAATATTCATATACCAGAACAATGTCAGGAAATTCAATGAAAAAGATGAAATATTTTTCGTGTGTCGCGTTTAGTCGTTTAGTTCTTCATCGGACGAAAGTTTTCGTACCGTCGTTTTGACTACAGAAGAGCATGAGGGAGAGGAAATTTTAAAATTAAAATGATGTGTAAAAATATATGTTTAAGTATATAGTCTAAACAATTTTATTTTATTTCTTGATATATATATATATATATATACAGAAATATAGTCTTAAAGTGTGCTATATTTATGGGGTAAAGTGCTCAATATCAGAGATAGAGCGTGTGTAAATATAAAAGTGGACATGGAAGTCAGCACTTAGAGGCGACAGTCTGTTTCATGCTAGTGCAATCGTCAGGCGACTAGTGCTGTTATTTTTCTCGGCTATTTATATAAGGGTCAGTGGTGCATTATGGGTAGTCTATTTTGGCGGTTACTTTTACCGGAAGTGGCTTATTTGTTTATTTATTTATGTCAAATTGTTTTGCTTGTTTTTTATTTGTTTTTTTATTTTTATTTTTATTTTTTATCTTATATATTTATTTATTTATTCTTTTATTTTGATCGGTGTTTTTGGTTAACGTAGTAAAAATTTGTTTATATAGCTTATTGTTGGTAGTCTATAATGGCCGTCATTACCGGAAATCACGTGTTCGCTTATTTATTTGGGTCAAATTGTTTTGCTTGTTTTTATTTATTTTCATTTTTATTTTTTATCTTATATATTTGTTTATTTGTCATTGATTAAATCTGTTTGTTGAATTTGTGGTTTTTTCTGACTATTATTTAGGTGGGAACAGTTTTTAATTTATCTATTTAGGTTGGTTATCTTTATTTGTTTTTGTTTTGTTTTTTAAACGGCTAGTTTATCGTAATCGGTTGTTAGTTTATTTATATATTTGGATGTATTTAGATAGATTTAATTATACTTGTTGTTATTTATTTGTTACACTATATCTTTTTGGCTTTCGGTTTTTAAGTAACGTAGTATATTATCTTTTATTAATGTTTTTTTTTTTTTTTTTTTTTTATTATTATTATTTTTGTATAACAGTTATAACTTTCGTCCGTTCTTTTGTTTTGATTTTGTTTCGTATATTAACAGGTGTGGTTTTATGATTTGTTTGGAGTAATTTATTTTGCTTATAAGTATATCTGGGAAATAAAAAACAAAACACACACCACACCAAAAATATCTTGGAAAATAAGGAAAAAATCATCAGCCTACAACAACCTATCAAAAACCTGCAAACTTTGCTTGGAGGAAAAAATAGCTATCATTACCTTCCCAGATGAAAATAAATTATTAAATAAAAGATCCGAGCTAATCTCAAAATGTAGACATGAAAACAAATTTTTACTACGTAACTTAAAATAGAAAAATAAATAAATATATAAACAAACAACAATAAAATAAGCAAAATAAATTACTCCAAACAAATCATAAAACCACACCTGTTAATATACGAAACAAAATCAAAACAAAAGAACGGACGAAAGTTATAACTGTTATACAAAAATAATAATAATAAAAAAAAAAAAAAACATTAATAAAAGATAATATACTACGTTACTTAAAAACCGAAAGCCAAAAAGATATAGTGTAACAAATAAATAACAACAAGTATAATTAAATCTATCTAAATACATCCAAATATATAAATAAACTAACAACCGATTACGATAAACTAGCCGTTTAAAAAACAAAACAAAACAAAAACAAATAAAGATAACCAACCTAAATAGATAAATTAAAAACTGTTCCCACCTAAATAATAGTCAGAAAAAACCACAAATTCAACAAACAGATTTAATCAATGACAAATAAACAAATATATAAGATAAAAAATAAAAATGAAAATAAATAAAAACAAGCAAAACAATTTGACCCAAATAAATAAGCGAACAAGTGATTTCCGGTAATGACGGCCATTATAGACTACCAACAATAAGCTATATAAACAAATTTTTACTACGTTAACCAAAAACACCGATCAAAATAAAAGAATAAATAAATAAATATATAAGATAAAAAATAAAAATAAAAATAAAAAAACAAATAAAAAACAAGCAAAACAATTTGACATAAATAAATAAACAAATAAGCCACTTCCGGTAAAAGTAACCGCCAAAATAGACTACCCATAATGCACCACTGACCCTTATATAAATAGCCGAGAAAAATAACAGCACTAGTCGCCTGACGATTGCACTAGCATGAAACAGACTGTCGCCTCTAAGTGCTGACTTCCATGTCCACTTTTATATTTATATATATATATATATATATATATATATATATATATATATATATATATATATATATATATGGAGGAATATGATATATACATTTCAATGTATCAAGTGAATATTTATTAATCGAATGACAAAATGAATTTTTGAAAATTTAGTATCCTTTATCTTCAGCGTTTACTCTCGGAATATAATTATAATCGATGTTTTCATTTACATTTCCCAACCTCTATACATATATAATTCCATCAATTATATAATTATTTCAATCTATTAATGTCTTTTTACATATTTCGTCATTCACTTATACACCCATGAGCAGTTATGAATGTACGTGAGAGATTCATGGAAGATTGAAGTTTATAAGCAGTAAATTCGAACTTGCCAACCGAACGTTCCTTTGTGGCCGAGCGGTAAGGCACGTCTGGCTATATGACGGTCCCGTGTAGGATACAGGTTCGAATCCTGTCGAAGGACGAATATTTTCTATGAAAATTTCTAAGACATTCAGGCCGGTAAATGTTATTTAATACTGTTTATTATAAACAGAGCATTTACTTAAATACTTGTATCTTTAAAATGAATGTTAAACACAAAAATGTCTTTATATAAGGAAGAGGTTATAGTAGTTCCAACAAAAGAAAAATGTGTTTGTTAAAATGAAGAGAGAAGCCGCAAACGTTTTTGGTTGTAATGTGGAGTTTTTTTTAAAACATTATGCTTTATTTTCCATAATTTTGCTACATGCGTTTCTGGTCTCGCGACCGTCATCAGGCAAAGGGTGGAGATTTCCACATATTATTAAAAAATAATTAAATTTTTTCCATTTATGTTTTTTGATGTTAAATATTCTCGATATGAGACATTCTCTTTTTCTGTGTTAGTGACTCAAATGTCTTTCTTAAACTGGCAGTGAAGAGTTCTGCGTGAAGGGTTATAAAACAATTAAGATTGGTCCGAGAAATGATATAGTCATCGGCATTCTTATCTTTTAATAACCCCTGTGTGTTCTTAGATCTATTTCCATTTTCTTGTGTTTTTGTCAGCATGCATGTACATATGTGTATATCCCCTCTCTATACATACACACTGTCTCACTACGAGGAATTAAGCGAACCCATCTGTACACACACACACATATACACACACATACACACACACACAAACACACACACATACCGTCCCATTGCAAGGAATCAGTACATACACACACATACAAACACATACACACATACGTACATACACATACTTCCCGCGTCCTGGGTATGACGATAAACTACGTCCAACCAAAAGGCTGTCTATCCGATCAATCGGCCGGTCATGTCATGCCTCATCACATCTAACCCATCCCAAAACAACTACAACTTACAATTAACTTTCCCACCCAAACCCTACGCTAAATATACTAACACCTTATCCCTAAAATGTGATGGAAAGCGGTGGCTTAGGGTCAATCAGTAGAAAATAATTTAAACAATGATGTTGCCAGCTATACGTTTTTGAAACAATGACGTTGCCAGCTATACGTTTTTGATATATCTAGTAAATACTGGAAATGGCATTAAATAACCCATAGTGGTTGATATGCCATAAACCCCAAACAAACAAACACATACTTCCCAAGTTACATGGAATCAGTATACACACACACATACATACACACATACATACGTACACACATACATACATAATTCCTAAGTTGTATGGGGTTTGTGTGCGTGCCTGTGAGTAGTTCTCCAGCTTTTGTCAATATGTGCATATATATGCATGTGAGCGTGCGTGCATGTATGTGAGTGGTTTGATCACTGTATTTGGCCATTATGTGTGCATGCTGTGTGTTTTTGCGTGTGGGCTTATGATCTATTTAGTTCTGGTTTAAATTTGTTTGTGAAGATTTTTCTTGTATTTGTAGGTACGAATAATTGTCTGTTTGATATATTGGCATAATTTTAAATTTTCCCTAGTGACATTTGAAGTTGTGTTGTGATACAAAAAGTTGACCCTGTTGTTCAATTGTTGACTGATACCTATATATGACTTCTTGCATTTTGTGCAAATGAGTACATAAATCACATTTTTGGAGTTGCAGTTTACGGTTTTATTTATTATGAATGTCGTTTTGGGGTTTTCGAAAGTGTAGGAGTTTCCTTCTATAATGATGTCACAAACCCCACATCTTTTTTGTTGCATTTTGTGACTCCCTGTATTGTGTGTTGGTTAAATTTGGATGATGTTAATATGTGTTTTAGGTTTTTAGATTGGCGTTTCCTTTTAATTATTTTGGTTGTTTTTAGTATATTTTTCAGTTTATTATTCTTTCTAAGTAGGTCTAGATTTTTGTAATTTCTGTGAATATTTCTGGATTGTTTTTGTTGCATGTTGAGATATATGCTAGAGTTTGTTCGACGTTACGTTTCCTTTTATTTCTAAGTTGGTGTAGAGGATTTTTTTGCGAGTTCAAAACATTTGTTTATTAGTGTTGTGGGGTAACCTCGTTTTTTTAGAGTTTTATGTAGTTCTTCTAGGCGGGTTTTTCGGAGGTGTTTATCAGTCACTATAGTACAAACCCTACGTACTAGAGAATAGGAGATGAATTTTAGGCAGCTTTTTCGATGATGGCTCTTGAAATGAAGATATTGTTGGGTGTCTGTATGTATGTGTGTATCTATGTGTGTGTGTATACTGATTCCATGTAACTTGGGAAGTATGTGTATGTACGCATGTGTGTATGTGTGTGTGTATGTACTGTCTCCTTGTAATGGAACGGTATTTGTGTGTGTTTGTCTGTGTGTATATGTGTGTGGGTATACAGATGGGTTCGCTGATTCCTCGTAGTGAGACAGTGTGTATGTATGGCGAGGGGATATATACACGCATGCTGGCAAAAACACACGAAAATGGAAATAGATCTAACACACAGGGGTCATTAAAAGATAAGAACGCCGATAACTACTCCATTTCTCGGACCAATCTTAATTGTTTTAAAGCCCATCACGCAGAATTCTTCACTCAGTCGAACGTTCACTTATCGTTGATCAGGGATTTGCTATATACTGATGACTGCAATCTTGTGGTTCACTCGGAAGGAGATATGAAGCATCTCATGGTTGTTGTTTTTTTTTCTAATGCATACACTGCACTGGGACTGGCTATGAGTTTGAAAAAAAAACAGTAGCCATGTACCAACAAACTCCATGGAAGACATATCGTGTACCAAGTATCCTTGCCTACGGTGAAAGGTTGAAGTCTGTTTGCGCGTTTGTGTATCTTGTGAGCACATTGAGCATGTTCTGTGATCTCGGTGTGGAAATTTCAAACCGCATAACACAAAAAGCTCGCGACGCATTTGGAAAACCGAATAAACGTCTGTGGTCTCAGCACGGAATTTAAGTGAGTACACAGCTAAATGTCTATCGTATGCTTACAGCACTTTTTTATGCTTGCGAGATGTGGGTGGTTTACCGCAGACAAATGAAAAGGTTTGAGAGATTCCACCAGTACTGCTTAGGTCGTATCATTGGCATTACCTGGCATATTTTTGTTAGTGATATAGACGTGCTAGAGAGGAGCGCTTGTGATAGTATTGAGCCCTTGATACTAAAGCATCAATTTCGGTGGGCGGGACACCTCGTCAGAATGGATGACAGCCGTATTCCAAAGCAACTGTTTTATGGTGAGCTGCGAACAGAGAAAAGAAATGCCATCAAACCTAAGATGCGCTTTAAAGACTGCATCAATAATGCGCTGAAGAAATGCAACATTCCTTGTGAGCACTGGGAAGAACGTGCATCTGTTCGCAATAATTGGAATGAAGCTACTCGGAGTGGAAGGTATCACTTTGGAGAGGAGAAGAGGAGGGACGCAAGACTTTAAAATGATGTGCGTAAAGACGTAACTGTTAAACTTCCTGAAGACACCCGCAGGCAGCTCGAGCTGACTTGTACAGATTGTGGTAGAGTGTTTGTGTCCATGTCTGACCTAAGGAGTCACTTGAGAGCGCACTGACGGAGTGTCGCAATTGATTATAAAGCCGTAAACGTCCATCAACTGAAATGTGATATATACGGTAAGACATGCGCGTCCAGAAGCGGTTTCATGAAACATTTGAAATTGCATGATATTGTAACACCAGCTATTGCACCTCTTAAGTACTCTGTTTGTGCCAGAGTATGTGAGTATGTAGGTCCCTTGCTGGGCTAAAGAGCCACATTCATTTAGCAAATCAGTAGATTTTCTCCCAAAATATATGAAGTAATGGCTGTACACGGACACGAGTTGCAACCTCTCTCTCTCTCTCTCTCTCTCTCTATATATATATATATATATATATATATATATATATATATATATCCCAATAGGAATCTGTGAGGAAATTAAATCTAAAATTTGATATGAATCTGCAATCAAATTTGAAATAAACTGAAAACATTTGTTTCCCTATTTTTATATGCTCATACACATATATATATATATATATGGGACTACTTTCTCTTTCTTAAATGGAATCTTCCTGATTTTAGATATCTCTTTTTATTCACCTACCAAGGTTTACTTATGGCAGGAGTGCTCAAATGTATTCCGTCTGTCACTGAACTCACTCATCGATTCAACTTATATTGCTGTTTTTGCATTTAGGATATATATATATATATATATATATGTGTGTGTGTGTGTGTGTGTGTGTGTGTGTGTGTGTGTGTGTGTGTGTGTGTGTGTGTACTGTTTTCAGTTTATCCTATTACAGGGCCAGATTGTCTCAAGGATCAGACTCAATACTATGGCTTGCTAAACATCATTTAAAGTTAGAAAATTTCTATCAGTTTTTCTGAACAATGTTAGGATTTCATTGGAAAGCAAATACAGACTCGCATACATTGGCTTTTTCTATAAGGATGACAAAAATCTACACACTGTTCGTCTTACAGATCGAAGGTATATCTGCCTTGAAAATCGATGGCCGGCGCCGACAAACGGTTAAGCCAAGAAGCTGTCCGGGGGGAAAAAAAGGTGTAATTAAAGAAAGAATGATGATCATAAGCTTTCTAGAATGGGTCTGTGATTCTTTTTAGATTCTGCTGGAGGGAATATGCCGTTCGATATTCCTATTCGGGAAGTTGATATTAGATTTCACTTTAAGGAGAGACAGTAACAGTGGAAGGTTGCTAAAAGTCGGAAATGGGAGAAAACTTAGTCTCCTTAATGGTTGAGAAAGCTAAGTACTTCTACCCGTGGCAGTACGGTGTGATCGATCCCATGGAGAACTCAGTGTCTCAAATGGCGATTTTAGAAGCAGGCGGTCTTTAATAGTGGCGCAAAAAATACCCTTTCTCTCTTAAAACCTTGGATGTGCAACGTTATATGCATGTATACCTTATTTTTTAAAGCATTTCACCCCAAGCAAGGCGGGATGCCACTAGTACGCAGAAGGTTACAGATTGGGAGCAAGAGCAAGGAGGTGTGATGAAGAAAAGGATGAAGAGAAGGGCAGGGGATAGTTCAAGGCATCTGGATATGTCGATTGACATTACATTTGAATAGTTGCAGATTATAGCTATCAGGGAAACAATTAATAGGAAGAGAATTCCACAGACGGCGAGTGCGAGACATGAAGCTATTGTAGTAGAATAAACGGCCACATTTAACCGTCTCGACAGTGATAGGGTGGGACCTTGATGCCAGCCTAGTAGCACGCTTAAATTCATGCAGTCTGGGAACTAGCGAAATTAGCTCGTCGGAGCAGTTACCGTGAAAGTATTTTTAGAAAAGACAGAGGGAGGCGGCGGCACGTCTGTGAGAGAGCGAGTGAAGACGAGATGCCAGATCAAGACCAACCACATTGCTTATCCGTCTCTGGATCTTGCCGAGGACATTAAGGCGAACAGTTTTAAGGTATGTTATATTTAAGGCAAATAGTTTTATGGTATGTTATATTTATGAGCTAAAATGTTCGATACTCGGGAGGGAGCGCATGTAAATATAGAACTGGACAGGGAGGTCAATACCCAGCACCGACAGTCACTTTCGTGCTTAAACGTAATCGACATGGCATTACGAATGGGTTTAAGTATGAAACAGACTGGCACCGCTAGGTGTTGACCACTCTCCACTTTCACATATATATATATATATATATATATGTGTGTGTGTGTGTGTGTGTGTGTGTGTGTGTGTGTGTGTGTGTGTGTTTTGAACAATAAAAACATTGAAAAATTAAAAAATTAAAATTTTCGGATACACTGATTTGTATATTAATATTTGTTTTATTTTATTATATCAGTTAGGTTCCTCGACTAGTTTCGGACACCATGGCCGTCATCAGGAGAAAATAATTCCTGCTTGGTAGTAGCAGTGAACTACCGGAATGAATATATATATGTATATATATATATATATATATATATATATATATATATATATATATATATATATATATATACACAAGTATAAGATAACAACAAACGGAGTATAAATATATATATAAACTCTGAGTATATATATATATATTTATGTGTGTGTACACTCAAAGTTTATATATATATATGTGTGTGTGTGTGTGTGTGTGTGTGTGTGTGTGTGTGTGTGTGTGTGTGTGTGTGTGACGCCACACATGTTTATTTCCAATGTTAACTCCGAGCTACCTTCTAACCAGTGTGTATTGCCATAGACGATAGATAATGGTAATTATTTCTTTTATTATAAGTCTTCTCACGGAAGATAAATTGAAATGAAATTCGAGTAAACAAAAATAATCACTTACCCAAAAAAATCATGTCAAAGAGCGGATGAATCTTCTTGCAGGCGCATCAGCCATTTACCACAATGAGGTTGTCTGGACTCTACAGATAAGGACGCAGCAATAGCATCACTGGGCGGAGAACAGCCAGGGTAGAGAGTTCACCTAATGAGATCAACGTGCCACATGTGTGTAACAAAAGCGAGCCCTGAAATTGGAGGACATCGACTGTAGTGTGACCTGGACAGGGATAGGATCCGCCAAGTCTATGTGTCCAAAACTCGTTACGAATGAATTAATAGCGCTCTGGCTTCTTTCCCACATCTATGGAGGGGTCGAGTCAGTTCAGATGCGCAGCCACCGTACGACCACACCCAGTCATAGGACTGAGGACGATGGTGATGATAATGATGATGATGAAGCACTTTCATCTGGCTATGTGTCCTTAGTTAATAACCATATCGTGTATACTTTTCGAGATATATCTGATAATATGTTTTTAGCATCCCGTTACAACTTTTTTTTACCAATCTCAATTTTTGTGCAAAAAGCAGATCACAGAGCTTACTGAGCTTCATACATAGTTTCAGAAAATCTCAACTTCTGATTGGTTACTTAATATTTAAATCATATCCGAATATCAATGTCGATTTCTGTGCAAAAAGTGGATCACAGAACTTATCAAGCTTCATACATATTTTCAGGAAATCCCAACTTCTGATTGGTCATATTGGTGATATTCAAATCATGTTCGAATAACATCGACCTAGTTCTTGACCTGACAAAAAATAATTCCGCCAAAACCTGTCTATGCTTTTTCGATCCTGTCACGTGATTACGTTGATTATAAATACCAGACACGAGCTCGTTCTCTCTCTCTCTCTCTCTCTCTCTCTCTCTCTCTCTCTCTCTCTCTCTCTCTCTCTCTTGATTTCACTTGCTATAAAATGTAGTTGTAAGAAAGGATTCGCGTCTTGATCATGTGCGGTCAGACGCTATGAAAATATATTCACACACGCACACATACACGCACGCACGAAATTTTCCAAATATTTCAAACATACGAAACTTTTCAAACTTCATTTCAAACTACGAATATTCAACTACAAGCAACGGAAACTTAATTACAAACATTACGGAACATTCAACTCTTCTAAAGCTAAAAGTTTATTCAGCATTTTCTCAGTTTTATAATTCTTTCAACTCTCTAACTGTAAACTAAACATCTTGAGCGACAAGTTCAACTTTTGTGAGCTCGGATAAAAATATTTCATTAGTGAAATCTTTAAATCAGTCAAAGGGACATAAGACCAATAAGAATAGTAACCCCTATGCGTGTGTAGTTGGTCTCAGAAGGTTGCGTGAATATTTAAGATTGTGCTGCAAATAAAATATGCAATATCCACAAACATAAATTATAAGAAATGGCCAAATAGTAACGATATTCAAATACGACAAAAAATACATGTTTGAAACAACAGATTAAATTTTATATACACAATTTACAATTTCTTTGTAATGATGTGTGCAAAAGTATATTTTAGAGAAAAAGTTCTTTGCTGTTTCGGAAATATTCAATGTCTAAAAAGTTTTCTGCATTTGATTAAAAACGTTGAATTTAACGTAGACAAAAGATTTTTCTATGAAAGATATTGAGTGGAAAAGTTTGTTGTGTAAATTTTTCTAATCTCTCATAAAGGAAGTTTGCTTCTTTGGCGGCACATAATTCCCATATGTATCTTTCGCGTGTGTAAGTTTCAAATGCGACGAAATTTCGTTTGCGATTTCTATTTATAGTTTTCTTAACAACGAAATCGGCTCCAACGGGGCTTGGTAGCTGTTGCGAATTTTTCTGAGAAATGCGTGGGCGAATATTGAATTTTTTTTATTTTTTAGCTAATAGGATTTCTTGAAACATTTCAATTAGGGATGAATTTGAGAAAGATTTTTTTTTTATGTCGGTTACCTATTTTTGCACAAATTTTGACTGTTTTGTTATGGAAATTTCTTGAAGCTTATTTTAATATTTAACAACCGATGAAATTCAAGAAAATATTTGAAATTGAAATGAGGCTTACTAAACTTGTACATCATTATACAAATATAAATACTGTTGTTGTTATAAAACCGTTTTGTGTTCCTTCTTATTGCTTTTGCGTTTGCTTACACATTCGTAAAGTAAAAAAAGATGAACGGGTTGATTTAGGCCGTCAATACCACTATATGTTCATCTCCGTGTTTCTCATACTCAGAAATGAGTCAATATTCCCCACCTTATTTCTGAATATGACTAATAATAGTTCTTTCTTTCGAGTCATTTAAAGTGATAGGTAAAATTACGATAGAAAAATAACTCCCAGTATGATATTTTATCGGGGCACCAATTAGGCTCTCGTGAATCATAAAGAAAATATTCTTCGGAAATTTCTCCCCAAAGAATCATTCATTGTTGTAACATTGAAAATATTAATATTTCCATGAAAATAAAACTGACACAAAGACTGAATTTAGTTTATTTATTTTATTAAGTTGCAATTATGGATAAAAAAAAATTCAATTTAGACTACGAGAAAAAAAACAAAAAATTTAATTCTTACTTCCAAAATTTATTAGCCGTCATAAAAAGAACCCTTAAGCGGTTTATGGTTTTCGAGTGTGCAATTACTCGATCGCTATCATATTTCAAATAGTCAAGCATATATCATCAAGAAAAAAATCAGCATTAATATAATACGTCTTTCGCCTCGTTTTAAAACATTCACAAAATTTGTTAAGTGGGCGAGATTACGCATCTCCGAGCAATGCTCTGACGGTATTTATTCCAACAGATACAAAAACAGATACAATGAACACGATAACACCATTGCATAGACAAGTTATCAGTTAGAAAACACTATTTTCCCATCTTGTCACCATCACTGGCAATGTATTTACGACAACGAAATGCAAGAGCCTGCATACCGTGTTTGTAAAAATCTACACTATCAAAGGTGACCTAATATTTTTTTCAAAGTGCCTATATTTTTTATGACGGCATCCTTATCAGAAAAAAAAATCCTGCATCGTCCGACTTCCATCGGTCAGATCGGATGGAAGCTGCCTGCTGTAAAGTTGAGTATTGTAGTCTATAATCACTTAAATGCTCGCGTCCAGGATGAGCCGTAAATAAACCCCTGATTTCATTCTTCTTTTATGTGTCATGTCCGTTAAGGATGTTGGCGGTCATGACTCTCCACGTTTCCTTTATTTTATAGAACTTAGTAAATTTCGTCTTTTCAATGTTTCTCCTAATCGTTGTTCTGTCAACCATATACACAAACTCGTTAGGTAAGTTATGTGCGGCTTTCCTCTGTCCCACTTGCTTTCAATCTATCCTGTGAGTGTCAAATTTGTCAAACACTGTTTCCTCATTATGTGTCCTAGTAATTCGAACTCTCTCTTTTTCTGAGTGCATGTGCATGTGCCTTGTTGTTTCCATTTTCTTTAAAACTCAGCCGTTGCACACATATCCAGTCCATTCTCAGCATCCCTCCGTAGAACCACATTTCTGTTTCCCCATTGTTCAGCATTTCTTGCCATAGAAGAGAACCGATATTACATAACAGAAAAGTGCTCTTTTTCTCATTTCTAATGAGATTTTCCTGTCAAATGTCTTGCTACCTTCTAATTCATTTGTTCTAGCAGCAACAAGGAAACATCTCAGCCAAACTTTGACAAAATCAAGATCATCTAGATATTACTGGAATTCTATCAATAAAGTTATTGTCATAAATTCTAGTATTCTAATCAATTCAAACACTGATATACTGGTATCAATTTTTGTAAAGATAAAAATAGGCAGAAAGCCACTCAAGGTAGAGATTGTTCCTGTTAGTTCACCCAATACTCATAGTAGAAGGTTATTCATGGAATTAAGAAATACATATGATGAAGATATGTAGGATAGATATAGCTTGACCCTGGACTTAAAGATTGTAATTGTCAGGGAAACATTCTCTCAGGTCTATATGGTCCAAGTTAGGACCAAGGAAAAACAACACGAACACAAGAGTAGAAATAACAAAGATATATTACACGGAATAATAATACAAGATGTGGAAGGTGTTAGTATGACTGTCAGTCTGGTTTGGAGTGAACTACTATCAGCTCGACTCGATTTCTCTCTCTCTCTCTCTCTCTCTCTTGAGAGGTGTGGTATACATAGTGTTTGGAAGAGTTCATTCTGTAGTTATAGGTAAGGACCCATAACACAGGTGTTTGTTCCACAATGTAATTTTGGGGGAAGATGTTATCTGAGTGGAACTTTCACTTTATCAAAGAAACATGAAGGTTATGGTTTGCCACTGTGAGCTTGGCACATCCTAGTTGTGAAGGTCTGAGCTGATGGATCTAAATAATCTATCTTGTGTGAACATCTGCCACAGTAATAGTGATAGATTAGTGGAAGTCTAGCAAGGTTTGGTCTGTAGGTTAAGGGTTTCAGAGTGCAGAATAATTCATCACGCACAATGCTGCACAAGCAGTTTGAACTCGGCTGAATCTTGACAGTGAGGATTGGGTAGCACCAGCCTATATATGGCAGCAAAACTCTATTCTTGGTCTGACCTGACTCTCATAAAGATAGAGCATAGAAGTGGAAGTTACGTAATTACAAAGAACCAAACAACGGTTATAATTTTCGACATTCACAAAAGTAAGATTTCTCTGGATGAGTTTCAATCAATAATGTTCAATCCGTTTAATTAATGTTCAACACTGAATTAAGTGCCTTGTCAAAAAGGCACATAATGAGGAAAAAGGGCTTGGGAAATGTTATTTTTTTTACTGTTACTTCACCCAATCCAAACTCAAAGGTACTTCAAGGTAGAGGGTTACTGAGCAACATTGTTGAAAGGGAAGGAGGAAGTAAGAAATGCATGTTATGAGGATGCGTACGATCGATATCAGTCGATCCTTACTTAGAGACCAAGATTGTCATTTTTAGGGGAACATCCTTTTGCGAGTTAGCTCCACAATGTAACTGTTCTGATGAAGAATCTGAGTGGATCTTTCTCCATATAAAAATGACATGAGTTGAATGGGAAAGTGTAAACATGGCATGGCATTTGAAGTTCCAAGCGAGTGACACTAAGAAATGTAACTTGCCTGAACATCTCCTGTAGTAATAGTGATAGAGAAGTGAATGGCTAACATTTCTTCTGTACCATAAGTGTTCCAGGGTACAGAATAATTCATCAGCCACAAGGCTGCATAAGTGCTTTTGAACCCTGTTGAGGCTAGGCAGTGAGGATTTGGTAGCACTGACCCATATATGGTAGTACAGTGTAACCCGGATATAGGAGACCCGGATATAAGAGAAACCCGGATATAAGATAGATTTTATCTGGTCCCAAATTAGAACCTGTGTTACTAAAACAAAATATACCAAACCCGGATATAAGAGAAACCCGGATATAAGAGACTTATTCTCCGGTCCCGACAACTCTCTTATATCCGGGTTACACTGTAATACTCTAGTCTTGGTTTGACCTGACTCTTATAAAGATAGAGCATAGCAGCAGAAGTTAAGTAATTCCTGGATTGATACAAAATACTGACCATTCTTCCAGCATCTTTTGCCATGTCACAAATATACACATTGAATTTGAGGTTAGGAACAAGCTCTTTTGAAGATATGACTACTCATCAGGGTCAGTGCAGGTTTAGGGTTTGCTTGGTAGCGATGAATTGTTACTAGTTTAGTTTTGGATGTATTGAATGCTACCAGCCAGTCTTTTCCTCATTGAGCTGTAAGAGTTAGCTGACGAGACCAGCTGCTAGGCGCTAGGCATCAAGATATTTCAACATCTTCTGCATATATATTTACTAAGAATCCAAGTGTATTCTTGGACAGATGATTATTATAAGTCAGAAACAAGGTAAGACCAAGTAAAGAGCATTTGGTAGGATGCCATTATTCATCAAAACAGTTGTCGTTAATGAAATTTGATATGAGTGAAAGAGAGGAAATATGAAAATGAAGTTTATGAAGCTTAGTAGTATAATTGACACTTCAAATGAAGAGGTTAAGATTGTAGTTCCCCAGGAAGAATCATCAGCATGAAATGGCTGTTCTTGAAAAAATGTTATCTGAGAGGAACTTTCTCATTATGCTTGGTATATGGAGGAAATGTGCATGATTTGACTCCGTGGAAGTAACTTTGCTTATCTTATCTGTAAAGGTCTTAACTGGTGGAACTAAAGCATGCAGCAGTAAAATGGAGGTTTTGCAATGTTCAATCATTTGACCTTGCTAGTCACAATGACTGATCCTTATATTCGCTATTCCTCCCACCAAAAAAACACACTGACACAACAATGTCATAATGCATGGATGTGGGGGTGATGTAATGGATAGCTGCTTGGAATGAGAAATCGGAAAGCAATGTTTGAATTCCAGTTGGACTTGTTAGGTTCACTTATGCGTAAATACCCTTACGAACAGTATGAATCTATTGCATCCCCTTTAAATGGGTTAAATTGTATGACTTGCATTTGGAAAAATAATTGCTTATTCTGAAAACATTGTTGAGAGGGTTCATGTGTGCAAAACAAAAATTTATTCTTAGAAGCCAAAATATTTTACAGCTTTAAATAACCTGAAAAGGTTGAAAACTAGAGAAAAAAAAACAACCAGTCAAAATAATCGGTTATAATGCAAACATCTTAATACTGCAATTTCTCTATGGATAAATAGTCTAATATGTACAAGTTTTCCCGGTGGTTGTGGGGCATATCATAAAAAAAACATTTTTAAATTTATAACCAGTGATTATTTACAAGGATATAACTTATTTACAAAAATGACAAAGAAAAATAAAGTGAATTTATAGTACAATCGTAGTTATGGCTGAAATAATGAATGACTATTCAAAATAAAAAGTATGAAAAATAATAATTCCTACACCTACCAAAGAACTAAAATGTCTGCCATTTAATGGAAGTGGTGTTGCGGAATTAAACTAGGTGTGACAAAGATAAAATGTTGCTAATCAGCTTGAATTATCTATCTACATTAAAAATGTTGCAATAGGCTGATATTTTCTTGAATATGTAGTTTTCCTGGGAATGTTGATAAACTAGATCTGGCAGCAAGGCCTCTGATCAGGATGTTTTGAGGAGTGTGAAAACATCTCGATACTGCTGTTGTTCCCAGGTCCCCCCTAACCCGAGGTGGTAGCATAAAAAGAATAAGAAGGATACTTGTGCTTTTTTTTTTAAACTTGCAGGGATCATTCCCTTGGAGCCAGTTTTAATCATTGGTCTGCAATGAATATATTTACATTGACAATTGCGACTATTGTATACATGACAGAATTTCACAAAAATGGCCGTAAAACATTCCTCTTCCTCACTGTTTTTTATTGATGTATTTCAAAGCATTCGATGATGCCTTCCGTCATTGTTATATGTTATTAAGAATCTCTTCAAAATGGCCATATATCATTAATGGATCAAATCAGCAAAATATTTCTCAATGATTAGCAATTAAAAATAGAAATTCATCTTATTTTGCAGGAAGACTGTTTCATTCCAACATGAGTTATTAACATCGTAGAACAATACAGCAATTAACAAGGTTATGCAATTTAACAGAATAAAACCAGTCCACTTAATCAGAACAAATGTTGCTCATTTTAATTAACAAATAAATTAATTAATTAACATTGCTTCTATTTTCTCATTCATTTAATTTTCAGAGAACAGCACAACTGTGTTATAATTCTTTCTGTTGCACATGAAGGACAATAAATTTGAATTTCAATTTTATATGTTATATATTGGATCAATAGCAACTGGAGGAACATTTGACTGTGAAATAATCTTAAATCCTCAAGTCTTGATAAAACAGAGGAAATCTATTAAGAGAAAATATTTTTGCTGAGGCAGTATCAAGTGCAAAACCTGGATTCTGATAAAAGAATTGTAAAAATAGAAATCACACATTCCCTACAGGATTTACTGACTGAAATAAGAATATGAAAATCAATCGCTACACCAACCAAACTTGGAAAACTGTATTCGTTTATCTGTTGGGCATGAAGCTGTGATAATAATATTCACATACCTTAGTTTGCTGCTGAGATTCAAAACTGTCTATCAAAAGACTTTTTGCATCTTACAAAAAAAAGAAAATCCAATCTGATTCTTAATCCATAAAACTACAATGTCCGTTCTAGATTATGAGTAAGACAGCTTCAATAATAATTCATCAATAAACAAATAAAATTTATTTGACTTCAAATATTGTGATAAAATCCAGAAATAAAGATTAATAATGAAAATACTTCATGTCACAACAGAAATAGCATAAGCCTTCTTCTTCTCCTTCCTTCTCTTCCTCTTCTTCCTCTTCTTCTTCCTCTTCTTCCTCTTCTTCTTCTCCTTCCTTCTCTTCCTCTTCTTCTTTTTCTTCTTCTTCCTCTTCTTCCTCTTCTTCTTCTCCTTCCTTCTCTTCCTCTTCTTCCTCTTCCTCTTCTTCTTCCTCTTCTTCCTCTTCTTCTTCTCCTTCCTTCTCTTCCTCTTCTTCTTCTTTTTCTTCTCCTTCCTCTTCTTCCTCTTCTTCTTCTCCTTCCTTCTCTTCCTCTTCTTCCTCTTCCTCTTATTCTTCCTCTTCTTCCTCTTCTTTTTCTCCTTCCTTCTCTTCCTCTTCTTCTTCTTCTTTTTCTTCTTCTTTTGTTCTGTGTTCCTTCAGAATATGGGCAATCATCTTTCTCTATGACTTTTTATCCTTTATAGCTCTACATAATGTTTATTTTTTATCCTTCCACTCCAAGCATGGCAATAAAGCCACTAAGACACGAAGGGTTTCTGAGTGTTAGAGAATATGGGAACATAGAACACTATTAATGAAAGTGAACATTAAAACAAAAAAACAGGAATTTAAATTTTTGAAGATTGAGAAACAAGAAGTCAGAAGAGTGTTCCACATGTCAGAAGTGTGAGAAAAGAAACTGTTAGCATAGTACTTACAGTTACATCTAGCCATTTCAACTGTAAAACTATAAGACCTTGCCACCAACTGCTCTTAAATTCATAATCTAGTTACCATATCATCAGAACAATTACCATGAAAGTATATATTAAAAAAGCCACAAGGAAGTTACATTATGATGGTGGGAAAGTGACTGAAGCCAAGATGTGAGTACCAGTAACACTGAAGATTCCTCTTTGTATTTTATCAAGAATATCTTAATATATAGCAGAAACACTAAACCAGATGTGGCGGCAATGTTCAAAGCATGGTTGAATGGGAGACTTATAAATATTTAGGATAGATTCTGGCAAGAAAAAAATGTTTACCTCTTTAGTCACATTTTTCGTTCTGTTTTATTTGCTTTAATAAAATGCATAACATAAATAACCAGAAAGGGCTGGTTGCTCAATGGTGAGAGATTTCAGATTTGGGTAACTCTTGGAGATGAATTGGTATGGCTAAATACATTGAAATGAGCTTCCAAAATATGTAATACAAAAATCCAACCCCTATCAAAATCTAACATTTTTTTTTTAAATATTACTCTGCTTATTTTAAGTGTCAGAGATAAGTTGACCTCAAGTGTTAAGCTTAAATGCAACAAGAAGGTGAAAACCAGTCAAAAATACAAGGGGTGATGAAAAGTTTTTAGCCTGACTCACTTCCCGAAATCTTACCAATCATCATAATTTTTAAAAATCCTTTTTTATAGGGCTGACGATTTTTCACCTACTTGCAATTATGAAAAAAACATGTCAAGAAGGAAACAGCTTGTTGCAGGTAGTATGTACATCGCATGTTTGTTGGGAGAACAAACACATCTCCTGAAATCCTCCCAATCCCCCAAAAATGGCAGACTCAGTATGTGAGTTCAAATGAATACATGCAAAGAAACAAGAACCAATACAGTTACAAACAAATGATAATGTATTAACAAGAAAGGTATACAAGTGACAGCTGATGATGTGTGTAACAAAAGAATGTGAAAACCTTTTTGGTTCAAAGGATGTAAAGTGAGTGAATGTGCATATGTATGTGTGTTGTGTGTGTGTGGTTTGTTCATGTGTTTCACAATGAGAAATGCGTTTTTCCACAAGAGACTTACATGTTGACATGCAAGCAGAAAAAGTAAGAAGAGTGAGAAAAAATATCGCAGAGTATTTATAGTCCGGAGAGTGTCTCCTAGTAGTGGTTTCAGGAAAGTAAGTGGAGTTAACTCTACAAGCTAAAATGAACAATGTTTTGTTTTTCTTTTTACAATAACTTTTCGGCCATTCATTTAAAAATCTTTGATTGACTATAGTTAAGTATGTTTCAGAGTAATAGAACATAGCATTAAATTTCTATATTAAAAGAAGTGAAGTGGGAGGAATATTTTGTAACTTAGTGTTGAGTATGACTCAGACTTACACGAGAACTACCAACCTTCCAATAGTAACACTCACTACTGGATTAACGACTTGTGACGATCGTGCACATAACTGTTACCTTATTTCTTATTGTACTGGTTTTTACAATATACCCTTACTTATCTTATCCGTCTTGTTTTTCAGGTATATATTCCTATTAGCACAGAATATAACATTTAGTTAACATACGTGAGTGAATGATACTGGCCATACTGAGATTAGCCCTTTCCATACAGGAAACACTGGGTATTCATTGACTGAAGGCTTCATGATACTAAAGCTGAAATCTATAAATTGTTTCCCTTAAGACAGTCTTCATGAAAATAGATGTCTCAAGCTCATTAGTATTGATGAGAGTTTCTTGACAAACCTTTTGGTTTGGTTGTATCTTCTAGTTATATGTGCTACAGATTTTTGCTCTTCCTACTCCTGGAAGTGTTCAAGTGATGTGTTTTTGCTTACTTGGTAGACCTGAGAACTTTTCACCTACTTGCAATTATTAAAAATATTCATATCAAGATTTAAGCATTTCTTTATTCAGTTGCTTTTATGTCTTTAATTTAAAAAACTTTGATTACGGTTAAATATTTCTCAATTTTATAGGACATAATATAGAATTTATATATTAGTGTGAGAGAAGCAGGAGGAACAGGTAGTAATTTACTTAACACATGTGAGTAGATGTTAATAGCTGCAGTGAGATTATCCATTTGCATACAGGAAGGACTGGACGTTCATTTACATTATTGTCAAAGGAAATTTATAAAATCTTTCTCTTAAAACTGCTTTTTCAGACAAATATCCTTCTCAAGTCTACTGTTATTGATCTTTCCAGTAATTATGCAGGTTTCCTTCCTAACCTTTTGTTTATGGTTGTGTGGAAAGTCAACTTCATGATTATATCATACTTTCTCTTTCAGTTATACGTGATATGTACATTAGTGGTTGTTGCTGTTAGAAGTCTGCAAGTAATGAGGTTTTTCTTATTTGATAAAGTTCTTTGTGATTTCCTACATCGATTCTATGAGATCGGATGAAGAAATGTCTTATTTACAATCTGTGGAGTCCATTCCCTTTTTAATTATTGGTTTGGGTAAACGTTTGTGTACAGTTGAGAGTTTTAACATTTCTGAATGATTTGGATGCCATGTATGACGTCCATATGAACATCTAGATCTGATAATATTATTTGAGAACAGGACTAAATTTATTGCTTTTTCTAGTATTGATGAAGGTTTCCTTCCTAACCTTTTGTTGAAGGTAGTGTAGAAAGCTGATATCTTGATTACATCCTTATTCTCCATCTTGATTATATCCTTATTTCTCCATCCGTATGTGCTACCCACTTTAGTTGTCACTGTTGTTGAAATTCATCAAGTGATGTGTATTGCAGGCTGAATAGTTTGCAGAGAAAAGACAACAACAGATGATAAAATGACTAATGTTAATTACAACAAAACTGGAAATTGTTAAGAGCCATGATTTCCCAGATCCTGGATGGGAATAGAATAGAAAAAGAGAAGTGATAGGAAACTCTCTTCTCAGTAACTTTTCTATGTCTCTTATAAAATTAAATTCTAATTTCCACAGATTTATTGACAACTAGCTCCTGCTACTAATAAATAAGGAAAGATGTTTCTTCTTCTACGTGCCATGCCTCTTCAGAGCATTGGCACTCAAGATTTTCCTCAAGTTCCTGTCCATTATATGTCTTTGTAAATAGTCTTTTAGCTATCTCTCCAAAACCTTGTTTTGCCATCCATTTACACAAGCTCCCCAGGTGGGTTAAGGATTGGTTCCTCTGTCTTCCTTGCCTTCAATCTGTCATATGTGTGTCAAATTTTCCATGTCGTCTTTCCTTATTATGTGCCCTAGAATTTCCAACTCTCTCTTTCTGATGTTAAGTATAAGCGTCCTTTTTATTGCCATTTTGCTAAAATTCTTTCGTCGGCCTAATTTTTGCACAATTTTGTGAGAATTTACTTCTAATTGTTGTAGATTTTAAAAAGGAAATTTCTTTATTGTCTTTATTAAAGAAATGATAAAAATGATGATATTTTGTTTATATTCTAATTTTATAATTTCTTTTTTAAGATCTACAAGGCGTAAAAGAAAACAGTGCAAGGAATAATTCTCCCAGAGTTTAATTTTGTAAAAATTAGTCAGACAAAGGAATACTACAGAAAATCAGATAAAATGACATCAGATTTATGGAGGTGCAGGAATGCATTTCTTCATTGCCAGAATCTTCCAAGAACCAGCGTGTATAAAGGTAAATAAGATTTTGATCATTTTATCTGTTTAAGGATAATGCTTTCTTTTATTTTTAATTTATTACCTAATGTGTTGCAATTCAGTTGAAAATGAAATATAAATTTATTAATAAAAGAAGGAAAATGAAACACCATTCTATAAATATTACTTAGCCCCCATCCCCTAAAAAGATCAGTCATTTCCAGATGAGCCATAACAATAAGTTTTAGGCAAGTGTGATGTGAATCATGTGATGTTAGTAATTCAGGTACAAGAAAATGCAAAAATAATGAATTTTTAATTGGATTTAATGGATTGTTTTAATATTGAAAGGATTTTAGATGGAGCCGTGCATTTGGTTCATTACTGGTTTTTAATGTTTCTTATTTCTCTCTTTGTGTTCAGCAGATACTACTCTTTAATTCATGAACATTTTCATGCAAAGGTATTAGTTTCTAATGGTGAATCATAATAGCATATAGCTGATATGTCTAATATTTATTACATCTACCTATCTATCTATCTATCTATCTATCTGATGCTGTTTTCCTCAGATCTATCTATCTATCTATCTGATGCTGTTTTCCTCAGATCTATCTATCTATCTATCTATCTATCTAATGCTGTTTTCCTCAGATCTATCTATCCATCTATCTATCTATCTATCTAGCTATCTGATGCTGTTTTCCTCAGATCTATCTATCTATCTATCTATCTATCTATCTATCTATCTAATGCTGTTTTCCTCAGATCTATCTATCTATCTATCTATCTATCTATCTATCTATCTATCTGATGCTGTTTTCCTCAGATCTATCTATCTATCTATCTATCTAATGCTGTTTTCCTCAGATCTATCTATCTATCTATCTATCTATCTATCTATCTATCTATCTATCTATCTATCTGATGCTGTTTTCCTCAGATCTATCTATCTATCTATCTATCTATCTTAACATAAACATCTATTTATCTATCTCACTGTGTGTATATACATGAGTGTTGTGTAATGGAAGTAGGCCAGGTAATACACATTCAATATACATATATACGTATTCATATCCATATATATATATATACATATATACATATATTATATTGAGGTTTATATATACATATATATATATATATATATGTATATATATATATATATATATATATATATATATATATATATATATATATATATATATAGAGAGAGAGAGAGAGAGAGAACCTTACCCAATCAAAAAAGGAAATTAAGTTCCTATAAGAGCACCATAATCTCTCATAATCCTGCTTTAGTGCCAGGCACCTGGTTGAAAGCTGTTGAATCCTATCCTTAATGAAGATGGATTCAATCTTACAACCTTGATGTAATTTAGCCTTCCTTATTCTAAACTGAATAAAAGAGCGGCAAACCTGGTAGCAGATACATTGCTTAAGAAATTTAATTTAAAACTTAACAAATCTTAATTATGGCCTTAATCTGTAATATTTTATTTAATTTCCTAATTCAACTCTGACTGTACCTAACTTTCAAATATTTAAAGATATTTTTGAAGGTACAAAATTTTATCACAGCAATAAAAGTATGACGCTTGATATTACTAGACATATCAAAAACGGGTGAAGCAACCGCTTTCGCTCCCGCTCTTCAGGCTTCCAACGGAAGATTTAATTTAAATTAAAAACACAGAAAATGTACAATGAAAGGGAAATGTGGAGGAGGAGAAAAAAAACTGAGCAAAAGGAGCTAGAGGCAAATGACAGTGAGCCCCAACAAACACTCAAGTTGTTTGCACAAGGAAGGCTTGCAGGTCCCGATGTAAAGTGCCTCCAGCACCTTAAGGTGAAATAAGGAGTGTGACCGGGCCTACACAGTGAACCCATTGACACTAAAATTAGCTGCACAAAATCTGCTCTTTAATAGGTGCTCGTATATGGCAGAACTGTAAGTCTTTGGGACGAGTCCATATATATATATATATATATATATATATATATATATATATATATATATATATATATATATATATATATATATATATACACACACCCACAAACACATAAATAAACTGTATATGTATATATATATCGTATTGAGGTTTGGAGATATATATATATATATATATATATATATATATATATATATATACACCCACAAAACATACATAAAATGTATATATATATATATATATATATATATATATATATATATGTATAAAAAAGAAATTGTGAGCATAGAGTTTACAGTTACATCTACCCAATTCAACTGTAAATTGTTGGGACCTTGTTGCCAATCTGTTGTTGTGCTATAATTCATAAAGTCTAGTTACCATAGTGAAGAACTCATCCCCAAAATTACCATGAAAGTATTTATAAAAAAGGCACAAGGAAGCGACATTAAATCTGTGGGAAGTTGACTAAAGTACAGATGCCTGGTTAGGACCAAATATATTGCTGATTCTTCATTGGAGTTTATCAAGAATCTCTAAATATATAACAGGAACACTGTACCATATGTAGCAGCAATATTCTAATCATAAGTGAATGGTAGACTTATAAGATTATATATATATATATATATATATATATATATATATATATATATATATTAATAAATAAACATTTATTATTTTTCTTAGCTTGTTCCATTTTAGCCTTGGAAACATTGGTTCTAATGCATGTATTTTGGGATTTAATCATAAGATATTCTATTTCCTTTGTTTAGGTGTTCTCTGTCACACCATATCTAATGATTTCTGTTTGTCTTTGATGTTCCCCACTGTTCATAAGTTTCTTGTTTTCTATATATTGGTACCTGTTACTTTCTTAAGTTATTCTTATTACATACAAATATTAATAGTTTTCATAGCTATTATTCATTTTCATAAACGAGATATTTTTTTATTGTACATGCATTTGTGCATCATCTGCTTCAAACTAAAGGTGATAAGTTGACAAGGCTAATATAAACTCCTCCAGATTCACGTTGGGAATAGAAAATCTTGAGAGAATTTTTATTTTCTATTTCTCTTATTAAAATCCTGAGAACGCTGTCTGCAAACCTAAATTAATTTTTTTCACAAGAAAACAGAAACAGACTCTCAATTGAAATGATATACATAGAAAAATCTGTACACTTCACCATTTTCCATCTACTTGTAAAATCCGCAAAACTAAAATTGTATAAATATCAATTTCAGCAAGTTTCTTTGTTTCACAAATTTTTATTTTATTTTTTTTTTTTTTGTGTGTGCAGCAAAAATTTCAGTAAACACAATTTTCACAATTTTTTTTTCTCTGGTGCAGGGAAGGCTTTTGTCAGTTTTTGTTTGTGACAAATCCTTTTCAGGATTTTGTTGATATCCAGATTGGTTTTTATTTCTTTGAGATCTTCAGCCTTTTCTTCTCTTTTGAAATCTGCTTACCATTCCAAGGACATTTTTTTAACACTTCACCTTGGCATCTTTTGAGTGTTTTGAAGATTTTTTTTTTTCTCCAGGCTTTTGCATCTTCTATCAGTGAAGAGAATGAGGAGGTGAATTTGTAGAATTAATCATTGCGATTCAACTCTGTGTGACAGGGATTCAAAGAAGTCTTCCGTATTCTTCAAGTGGCTGAGATGGAACAAGAGTGAGGAGCAAAAAAAAAAAAAATTGATTTTGAATTTGATTTTGTTGTGATGTTGGTTGCTTGAGAAAGAGAGAATGAAAGGAAAAGATGGCTAACAGACAAAGACAAGCAAGAGAGAATCTACAAGTACATATGATCAAGGAAGGAAAGCTGCCCGAAAATAGGATGCAGAATAGTACCAAACAAATATTTCCTGCAATAATACATTTAAAAGCATATATCTTCTATGTACCTTGTCCCTTCAGGTGATCTTGGCTCTCCACAATTTCCTCTCATTTGTATCTTTCAGTAATTTTTCCCTTTTCCCCATCACCTGTCAGCTCCTCATTTCCAGTTGCTTTGATCTATCCACTTCCCTTCTCCACATCCTTTCCCCTTTCATTCCTATCTGCTCTCGCTCCAAATCTTCTGTAACCCCCTTGCCTTGATCGATCCACTATCTTTCTCCACATCCTCTCTTTACCACTCCTATCTGCTCTTCCTCCAAACCTTCTGTAACCCCTTGTGTGTTAGTGGCTTCCAGCCTTGCTTGGGGTGAAAAGCTTAAAAAAAAAAAAAAAAAAAAAGGTATCTTACTCATTGTTTCTCTTGTTCCTTCTTTCTTTTTTAAGCATTTCATCCCAAGGAAGGCAGCATGCCACTAGCATGCAAGATGTTACAAAGAGTGGGAGTGAGAGTAAAGAAGTGTGATAGAGGAAAAGATGAAGAGAAGGATAGGGAATAGATCAAGGCATCTGAAAATGTCAATTGACATTACATTTGAACAGGTGGAGATTACAGCTATCAATAAAACAAGTAATAAGAAGGGAATTACACAGACAGGAGGTGCGAGACATGAAGCTATTGGAGTAGAAGAGATGGCTACATCTAACAGTTTCAACAGTGAAAGAGTAAGATCAAGATGCCAGCCTAGTTGCTCATTTAAATTCATGCAGAAAGTATTGGTAGAAAAGACAGAGGGAGGCAACGACCCATCTGTGAGAGAACAACTGTAAACGAGATGCCAGATAAGGGCCAATTACATTGCATATCTGTCTCTGGATTTTTTCGAGGACTTTAAGACGAACAGCAGGGGCGCTTGACTTTATATGGCAGCAGTATTGCATGCAAGGGTGAATAGTTGATTTACAGATTTGAAGGATGAACTTGGGCAATAAAAACTTTCTGGTGCAACAAAGAGATCCAAATTTCCTTGCGGTGGATGAAGCTATTAGTTCAATGTAATTGTTCCAACTCTCGTCAGCGGACAGTGTGAGACCAGGCAGTCACAAAGAGGTGCTCTTGTGGAGTTGAGCATCAGACATTCTAATATGAAGCAGGGAAGGTTCCCCGTGGTGCATAATAGAGAGTAGTTTCGTTTGAGGCATTAAAGCCAACCAGCCAATTCCTGCCCCAGTCCACAACCGATTGGAGGTCCTTTTCGAGACAAATGGCCAGGTTAGTTCTCTCAGTGAAGGCTATAGAACCCGGTCTGCCCTAATATTTACCCATAGCTAGGGGGAGAAGAAGATTCATACCTTTCCTAATGGTATTAGCATGTAAATGAATGTAATGGCTCTGACTGGAATTCGAACTCGGTTCTCCAGTTCCTCAATCTGAGCCACTATCCATTACTCCACCATGCCTCCTCCCTTTTTGTTTACATTGTCCTTAAAGCTTTGTTGTTAGTCATATTTTCTATCCAAGGTATTCTCAACATCCTTCTGTAGAACCATATTTCTGTTACTTTATCTTTGAGGAGATTGTCACATATTCTTTGTGATATAGGAAAACTTACTCTTCTTGGTTTATCCATTTCTTAATACTTTGCTTAGCATCAGGAAGTATATGGATACATATCCCTCTTCTGTCCTGTTAATTCCTGTTCTTGTATTGGTCTTGCTCCTTAATAATGTTTACTTTTCTCCTATTCTCTCACATTCAGTAACTTTCTTGCATCTTAGTGGCTTTATTGCCTTGTTTGGGGTGAAATTATTAAAAACAAATTATGTATCTCTTTCAAAACAATTCCCGTTTCTATTCAATAAATTTTTTGAAGGAAATATTCAAATTGTTTAAACTTCTGAGTACATAAAAAAATTACATAGAACTAGAAATAGGTTAAAAGATAAACATCATGCCAAAGAACTTAGCATTCCAGCTTTAAAATTATTTGCTTTATTGCATCACAACATCAGGCCAGACAGTAATTTCATAAACAGTAAGCAGTAGTAAAATTATATTTTGTATTCAGTCATGATTTTTTACCAAGTAGATATTATGTACTTAATCCTATAGATTCCCCTGGAGAGCATCATAACAAAGTCTCTCTATACAAAGATAAACCTAAATTTCTTTTCCACATTTTATTCTCATGCAAACAATAAAGAGTGATCTGGGTAAACATTAGAAATAAAAAAAACATATTTAACAGGAGCAGAGATTGATCCTTTGTTTCTTGTTTAGGGTTGGGTTTACGGTTCCTTCTAAACTCCATTCCAGCTCTATACTTCTAACACCTGAATTTAAACTCTGAAATTTTATTTATTATTTCTTCCCCTAATTAGACATAGATATGTTCACCTATTTTCCTGTTCACACACTTCTCTGGTATTTTGAACAGATGTAGACGTTTATCCCTTGTTTCTTGTTTAAGATTATGTTTCGTGTTCCTTCTAAAGTTTTTTCCTGGATATGATGATAAACTATGTCTGACAGTAAGGCCTCTGATCAGGATATTGGAAGTTTGAGGAGCATGGAACCACCTCTTAATTGCTTTTCTAACCAGGTCCACATTGACCAAAGGTGATAGCACCTATTAGGCTCCCAGCTACGGGCAAATAGAGAACCCTCAAACAAAACACTATGATAGTTTAAAAATACATTTTTTTAGTAAAAATATCAGTAATACATTTTTATATAAAAAAAATGACCAACAGTACCTATTGATAGTAAAATGACTCACAATACATTTTTAAAACAAACTGACCAGCATACTGGGTAGGACGATAAACTACATCCACATCCTGGGTATGATGATAAACTACATCCAGCAGCAAGGCCTCTGATGAAAAAATAATGTTGCCAGCTGTAAATTTTTGAAAAGACAATATTACCATCTATACGTTTTTTTGAAAGAATAATGTTGCCAGCTATATGTTTTTGGAAAAATAGTATTACCAGCTATACGCTTTTGAAAGAATAATGTTGCCAGCTGTGCATTTTTGAAAAAATGATATTACCAGCTATATGTTTTTGAAAAACAATATTACCAGCTATACGTTTTTGAAAAAATAATATTACCAGCTATATATTTTTGAGGAAAAAAATATTAACAGAAATAGATTTTTGACAAAACAAAAATATTATCAAGGAAAAAAAAAAGAAAAGTTGTCGGCATTAAATGACCCATTGAGGTTGATATGCCGTAAAACAAAACAAACCAAACCAAAATAACCAGCAATAAATTTTGTCTGTAGTTTAAGGGATACAATTGTGCTCAAATTATTATCACATTTTGGCATTAAATAATCAATAGAGGTTGATATGCCACTAAACAAAATCAACCAACCAACTTTCTAAAGTTTACTCATTCTCTCTCACTGTCAGTATCCCCTTGCATCTTAGTGGCATTATTGCCTTGCTTTAGGTTAACTGATAAAAAAAAACCTGTTCAAATTCTAGGAATGCAGCTTTGTTAAACAGGCAGAAAGTAGTTTGTGACTGACATGCATATTTTGTTAAATGTGTTGCAGGTCGATGCATGCGGTTCTCAACTTGATTCGGGCATTAGTAATGTTGGTGTTTGAAATTGGAATGACATGCTGTCTCCTGAAATACCCACAACAAACATGGCTCACTCTAGATGTGAGTCCATGTAAAGAAATGAAAACAAACAACAAGAACCAATATATATGTACAAACAAGTGATAATGTATTAACAACAAAGATATACAAGCAACAAAAAACAATAATGTGTGTAACAAAAATATGTGATCACCTTTTTGGTCCAAAGTATGTATAATGAGTGAATGTGCATATGTGCATGTATGCGTATGTATTTTACATGCATTCCCTTTGGGAAATGCATTCTCCAAGAGACATTACATGTTGACAAATATCATCAGAAGAGAATGAAAAAAAATTATTGCAGTGTATTTATAGTCCTGAGAGTGTCCCCTAGTAGCAGTTTTGAAAATTAGAAGGAGGTAATCCAACAAATGTCAAATCAAAGAATAAATCAAATAGGGAATGCTATATTGAAGAGTAATCAGCCTGGAGTCACTGGATACATTGGACAAATGATCAATATATTTTTATTCTTACAAATAAAATTAATTAAACCCATGATGGCACAAAATAAATGCAAGTACTAACAAAAGAGAGAGCTGTTTATTTTTTTATACCAAGTTTCACTTAAGACAATTCTCAATTGCCACTCAAGATATGGGGTTACTGTTAAAATGGTAATAATGAATGAGGTATGCAGTACGAATGAAAGAGGCGGTAGCAATAGTATATTGGTAATGGTAATGATAATTTTAGTTATGTCCTCATAGGAAAACATTCCATGTTGATTGGCTAAGCAACCAATAATAATCTCAATTGAAATTTGCAAAATATTTCTATTAAAATCATTTTTCAGAAAAATTAACTTTTCAAGTCAATTAACTTTTATAGCTCTTGTCAGTACTAGTCATAGCTTTCTTTCTAAACTTTTGCATAAAGCCGTGTGGCATGCCAATTATTATGTTATTATTTTCTCACTGAGTTACGTGAGCTATACAATTCAGTTCTTGCATTTGTCGAAAATCCTCAATTAATGTGGTTTCTGTTATTTGCTTGTGTTCTTAGTGATTTTATAGCACCAGTTCACAATGTTCATAGAAGGATGGTCCTTACTACGACATACAAGTTTCATTTGCTCAAAGCCATTTTTAACCTAACCTGACAACTTAGATATTTCTGGAAGAGTTTGGGGAAATAAAGAGTATGAGAATAAGAAGGATAGATGTAGGGTTCAGGAAAGATGTCACAGGTATAAGCTTAGAAATGCATCCTTCATTTGTCCAATATATTGAAAACAATGCCTGGAGAGAGCTCAGCCTAGAGAAACAGTATAAATACATGCAAAAGATTTAAAGTTAGCAGTAAGTTGACTTTGGAAGTTACCCTAAGAGTGGAAGTAATATGAACATGCTCTTTACTTTGATTCAAATATTCCTGCTCTTTTTTGCTGACACACATCTATAGAGCGTATGTTGGCTTAAAATGCCAGATCAGTCATACACCCGTGTGCAAATTCATTGAAACAAAACAAATAATTCTACTTTTATTTTTTCATATTTTTCCAGTGAAACATGATTCAGTGCACATTTTAATAATTTGTATGTCTATTCCACAAAGTCGTTTTTTGTAGATAGACCACAGATTCTTGATTTCAATCAGGAGAGGTTCCAGACCAGTCTATAGTACTTTGATTTGCTCACTGGTAAAGCTTGCCAGTGTGTTCATGCAATGTTACCATTTTCCATATGCTTGCTTGGAGTAACATCCATCACAGGCAATGGTCATAGGACAACTAATCAACAGTTAAGACAATGGTGTCTGGGTGTCGTGAAAATCTGATGCAATCATGGTTAATGCAATATTTTCATGGCCAAACAAATTTCATCATACACCCCGAAAACGGATTCATATTACTGCACACCACTGCAAATGGCCTGGTCTGACAAAAAAATAGAAATTGATTATACCCTGTCACTCCAGTGGGTCTAAAACTGACTGTATGATGAAAGAAAGGAAACTAAAATAGTGGTTTTAATTAATTTGCACTATGGTGTAGTTCTTAAGGAGATTGGCACTGTATGATCATGAGTCAATGAGAAAGGCTCCATTGCTTCTGTAAAACTATGGCCAGAGAGAAATAAATAAATGAAAATAAATAACAAGTCCAAAATTTCATCGTTCCTAAAAATAGACGAATAATAAACATGCCTATCTTTATTATGGTTATGTTACAAAATTTGGTTTAATCTATCACAAGGACAAATGAAGGAAAAAAAATGCTTCCAAGTGCTGGGAAGCAGATTGCTTGCTTTGAAAAGGAATTGGTAATATATATTCAAGCTTGTTCCTCGTATCAAAGACTGAACACTAACACAACTATCTGACTTTTATGAGATGAATCGTTGTTATCAAATATTATTATTATTATGGCTTCTATTAAGGGATGATGTTCTATCAGTATTTAATAAGGTACTATCAATTATTAATAATAACAGCTATTTAATGAGGTACTGTCAATTATTAATAGTAATTTTTTATTATCATATATGTCTTACCATTCAAATTATTATCAGATTTTGGCATTAAAGAACCAATAGACTAAAAAAAATCAACCAACCAACCTTCTAAAGTTTACTCATTCTCTCACACTGTCAGTATCCCCTTGCATCTTAGTGGCATTATTTCCTTGCTTTGTGTTAACTGTTAAAAAAAAACTGTTCAGTTTTGTTAAACAGGCAGAAAGAGGTTCATATTTTTATGACTGACATGCATATTTTGCTATATATGTTGCCGTTTGATGCACAAGGTTCTCAACTTGTTTTGGGCATTAGTAACAATGGTGTTTGAAATTGGGAATAATAGACTTTCTCCTGCAATACCCACAACAAACTTGGCTCACTCTGGATGTGAGTCCATGTAATAGGTTCACCACATGTACTACAGTGGTGTTTCATGAGCAAGATAGCCCAATGGAGCTCAATCCCCTCCAGGCTGACTGAAATTCAGTATCTTCCTTCTTCTAGTCTCCAAACAAGGCTATACAGTCTGTCCTGCTATTTATCCATAGCTGGGGGATGGATTTATACCTTTCCAAATGGCATGAGCACATAAGGGAAGGTAACAAACTTGATTAGAATTTGAAATCAGCTCACAGATTTCTCAGTCAAATCCACTATACATGCCTCCTCTTATTCTCATTCATTATCAAAAGAAACATTGTCAACATTGCTATTCATTTTCAACTACTTTTTACTTTCTATCTACAATCTCTTATTAGAAGAAACGTTATCAACAATTACTATTCTTTTTCAACTACTATTTTTATCTACAATTTCAAATTAGATTAATCATCGTCATTCATTATAAACTACTGACTAGCATTTATTATGATCTTAAGATTTTATTATTATTATTATTATTATTATTGACAACCATTATTAGTAAACTTTGACTAGAATTTATTTCATCTTCATTTTTTATTACCAGAAATATTATTGGACTTATTTGACTAATAATTCGATCTATTTCTTATGAGATGAACTACTGTCAAAAACTATTAGCAATTTTGATTCAAATTTACTTTCATGTTAATGTTTATTAAAACATGGAATATTGTCAATCTTCATTATTAATTTTTAGTAGTGGTTACTTTAATTTTCATTTTTATTAAATAAAGTACAGTCAATCATTATTAGTCATTTTTCATTATTATTTACTTTCATCTTGCTTTTTATTAGTTTGAACTCTACCAAAAACTATTATTACTTCATGCCTAGTATTTATTTTCATCTTAATATTGATTTTATTGTAAATTTATTAACATTAATAATTGCTAATTCTGCTAGTGTAAAACCAAAACCTATTGAATTCTTAAGGCATAAATCATTTATATTAACTGCTGTTTTCATCCATGCTTTCTTGTCTCGAAAGAGATGCTAAAATTACATCACATAAAGTGTTGATTCTTTATTTCAGATCTATCAACTCACAACCTTAAATTGACAGCCAGTGAAGAATTACAATAAAAAACAACTTGAAAAATTTACTTGAAAGTAAATATTTTTCAAATCATATCTGCAGCCTGATCGGAAGCTGTTCCAAATGATTTAATTATGTTATACATTTGTATATACATTATGTTATATATTTGCTTCAGTTAATACATCACTTGAACAAACACAATTTAACAGTTACACAAATTATTTCCTTATTGATTGTGATATCTGTGTATCAAAATTACACATATCATCATTTGTGATCGTTGATGATCATAGCCCTCCACAATTTCATGTCCTTTGTAACTTAATAAATTTTTGTCTTTTTGTTATCCCTGCTAATCTCAGATCTGCCATCCATTTAATCAAGTTTGCTATGTAAGTTATGCATTGTTTCCTTCTATCCATCTTGCCTTCAATCTGCTCTGTGAGTATCAAATTCCTGAACCCTTCTTTCCTCATTATGTTCCAAAGTAATTTCAATTATCTCTTTCTAACTGTTGAGATCAATAAAACATCCTTCGTCGCCACTGTTGAAATCAATAAAACATCCTTCGTCGCCACTGTTGAGATGTTGAGTGTTTCCACGTGAGTATATGGTAATAACGAACAAACACAGTCATAGGGAAAAATACTGGTATATTCAGAGAGGTATTTACATCAGAGAGATTAGTAGTAGAACGAACGTAGGTTAGTAGTAACAATAAGTAATAGTAATAAAGTCCAACAGTATCTTCCAGTCGAGAAACGGAAGTGTAACTGATCACTACAGAAGTCTCACTCTGCACTGCACTACACTGCTACACTACGGTATTTAACAACCCTCCCACGTGGGTCGAATGTGGCACAAGGCCGGTTTAATGTGGGCTCCCCGAGCCCGTAGGCTCGGCCAAAAATATGCCCATTTAGAACCCGTATAAACGGGTTCAGGGACTGTCTACCTCCCCGGATGACACTTTGCCCTGCGGCAAAGCCTCGTCCGGGTTCCTCTCTGCCAAAGCAGAGAGTTCAACAGGAGCAGCGCACAGTCAGAGACTGCGTACACTGCTACACTACTCACAGTCTCTAGAACTACTGTTCTATTTATAATAATAGGATCAGTCTATTGTGGTTGTGAAGGTGGGTGCGCCCCAACACTAACGTTAAGCTATCTACTGTCCTCCTGATTACTCTTATTTTGTTCTCTCACCTTAGTAATGTTTCTGTTTCTAATTCTTCTGCACCCAGTAACCCCTTGTGACACTGGCATTATTACCTTACTTGGAATGAACTCAATTAAAAAAAAAAAGTACAAGTGTCCGTTTGTCATTGCTCATATTTTTGGTCCATGGTATTCTTAGCATCCTTCAAATAGAACCACATTTCTGTTGCTGAATCCAGTTTGTTTTATTATAACAATTAATTCAGAAATTTTGATGTTTCTCTCAAGGTCAGCACTATGTCGCTCTGTCCAGAGTAGAAAAATCAAGTGGACTTAATATAATAAAAAAAGAAACTGTAGAAAAGAGGTGTCCTTCTAAATAGGTCCATGTTGAGAAACATGTTGTTTATGCAGGATGTTTATAGAACTATTAGAACTTCTGTGACAACTTTGTTTTATCTGTCTGCAGGACGGATTTTCAGCTGGTGTTCTTAAATAACCACACCAGATCTAGACTCACATCTGGATATGATGAATTGTGTTGTTATGTCTTCATTCCATTGACTGAAGATAGCACAATCATGAAATATGATGTTGCTTGGAGTCAACATAATCTTACTGAATTATGTAGTAAGGATATAATGCTCGCTCCCAGCTAGCTCTCTGCTGACAATTCTCAGCATCAGTATATAGGCTATTTGGATGAGTTCAAGTTATAATCTGGAGAGGTGTGTTCATCTCCACAATAGTTGTCCATCTCATTCATAAATGTCTAAACTATCAGCTGTTAGCTTAGATCAATAATTAAAATGCTTTTCATGTGAATGAACCCTGTGAATCTTGAAGAGGATTCTCCTCTGTAGAATCTCAGAGACTGGTGCTACAGAATCATAATGAAAGAATTTCATCAAATTATAAAAACCTACATCACTTGAACACTTCCACATCTTGAGTATGACAATAAACTACAGACAGCAGGAAGGCCTCTGATCAGGAGATTGGAAGTTTTCTGGAGTGTGGAACCACCATTTAATTGTTATTTCCAGGTCCACCCTGAACCTATAGCACCTGTTATGGTCCAAGCTATAAGCAAATAGTGTCCCCCACAAAAAAATCAACAGTACATTTTATAATAAAATGATAAATAATACCATTTTATAGCAAAATCGCAGTCAATGCAACACTAAAATAATATAAAAATACATTTTTATACTAAAATTACTAATAATACATTTCATGACCTACAAAATATATACGCTGAAAAACATAAATTTATGCGGAAAGTATAAAATTATTTACAAAATATCTGTAGTTCAAAACATAAAATTACATACAAAATATTTAGGCTTTGGCATTAAATAATCCATATAGGTTGATATGTCACCAAACAAAATCAACACAACAACCAACATGAAAGAACTCTTTTATGACATTAGTTCATATAATATCCTAAAATTTCTTAAATCAAATGATATTCCAAAATATAACTTCAACAAAACTACAACATAAACACACGTATCACCGCCCCTAGTAATCATGTCAACTCAAACATGTATATGCACAAAAGCTGATGAATATCTGTCATGTATTCAATTGTGAAAGTAGAATAGCATATATCATATCTGTATTATTTGAAAGCACCATGAAAATTAAATTTCAGCAGTCAATGATCCAATAGGAGTTGATATGCCCATTAAACATACAAATCAATCAACTGAACGCTTCCAACAATAAAACTAAAATGGATAACACATGTAACAAAAAGGGAAAATAAAGTAGTTGACTTTCAACACAGCTTTGAACAAAAAGTTAGGAAGGAAACTCCCATCAACACTAAAAAGGGTGATAAGAGATAATAGACTTGAGAAGCATATTTACCTGAAAACTTTCATGAACTTCAATGAAAAGTAATGCTACCTCTTCTGGCAATGACTGCCAAATGTTAATTTTGCTATTAAAATTATCATAACCAGTTTTTTACCCTGACAGTTTTTTTGTTTGAATTTCATATTCCGAGGATATTTTATTTGTCTATATTTCTGAGATGAGGTATTATGTACAGTATTTACATTAGTCGGACTATTGTCCTCATCTTTGTCGCCATATTTGTCACAACGTTTCGGCCGTTGTACGCTCCGGCCTTCTTCAGGTGGTTGGAATTTCGAACCGAACCCTTTATTTCGATCACTGGAGTGTGAGTTCAATACCCGGTTAAGGCAGTGAAGAACTTTCAGAGGGAAAATTAGCAGGAGATAACTGATAACTGACATCCATCAAACATGGCTCGTGGAACTAGAACAGTCTACCCCAGTGATCGAAATAAAGGGTTCGGTTTGAAATTCCAACCACCTGAAGAAGGCCGGAGCGTACAACGGCCAAAACGTTGCAACAAATATGGCGACAAAGATGAGGACAATAGTCCGACTAATGTAAATACTGTACGATATTTTATTTGTTTCATTCTTTTGGACAAATTCTTTTCCATATGTTCTAAATGCATTTGATTGCACAGTTGCCAGTGGATCACCTACCTGACCCAATCATGCCTGCCTTGTATTATTTATTGACCAATTTGCAAAATTCACTAATCATTTGATTCACTGTCTCAACATTAATTTACTATTTTCCTGTATTTTTCAATATCTTGACCTTTATATTTTCTTATAGCATTGTTTTGGGTAGATATTTCTGATTTAAGATGTCTTCCCTGTTGCCATATCCATGTAGATTTATCTGCCATTCCTTTGGTTTGTCTCCTGAAGTGTTAATATTAGCGTTTCTTTTCCTATTTTCTTGTTCTCTTGGCTGTGTTTCTTGGGTTTCTCTTCATTCTTCTGTTAGATTTAGTGACATCCTTTCCCTTTGCGTGACACTAATGCATTTCTATGTGTTGACTAGTCCTCTTTTGGCTTTTCTTTCAACATACTTTTGCAACCAAATCCCATCCCATTTCTATGGTTGCATTAGATTTTTCTCAGCTTTTGCTTTATGGCATTGATTTAACTCTGCTCCTTCTATATTAAAATATTGTTAGATATTTTAGAATATTTCTCAAAAGCAATGCTGCCTACTTCCTTTTTATACTAAAATTCATTCAATACAAGGCACTAAAGCCACTCAAATTAGAGGCGGTTGTTAAAAAAGCTATGATTAGTATGGCATGTGATATAAGCATTTATGAAGTGAAGATTATGTAGATAAGGAGGATAGATGAGTGAAGATGGGGAAAGAAGAGTAAAAAGGAAAAGTTTGAGAATTAAGGATTGAGCATCTTTCCTATTTTATTTGGCCATGATGATATAAATTAAATTTAACAATGACAGATATTTTCTGTTGAAGATGTTACTATCAATAACAATTTCAGAAAAAAAAGAAAGTTATTCAAAGGGAAAAATATCTTGAAAAAGTAAAAATTCTCTAATCAATTGCTCAGCTGAGAAGCTTTCCTACAACAACATTTAATCAGGGAACTGAGCAGCCACCCTATCACAAAAATTAGTCATGGAATTGAGCAGATTCCCAACGTCAACATTTCCCTACGAGATAATTTAATATTGGAACTGAGCAGCTTCCATACAACAACATTTAATCAAGGAACTGAACAGCTTCCCTACAACAAAATTTAATCATGGAACTGAGCAGCTTCCCTACGACAACTTTTAGTCATGGAACAGAGCAGCATCGCAACGTCAACATTTCTCTATGACAAAATTTAATCATGGAATTGAGCTGCTTCCCTATGACAACATTTAATCATGGGACTGAGAAGTCACCCTACAACAACATTTAATTATGGGACAGAGCAGCTTTCCTATGACAACATTTAGTTATGGTAATGAGAACTTCCCTACATCAACATTTCCTTATGGCAAAATTTAATCAAGGAATAGAGCAGCTTCTCTATGACAACATTTAATCATGGAACTGAGCAGCTTCCCTACGTCAACATTAAATCTTTGAACTGAACAGCTTACCTATGACATCATTTAATCATGGAACGGAGCAGCTTCCCTACTAGAACATTTATTCATGGAACGGAAGAGCTCCCCCATGAAAACATTTAAGCATGGAACTGAGCAGCTTCCCTATGTCAACATTTCCCTATGACAAAATTTAATCATGGAATTGAGCATCTTCCCTGAGAAAACATTTAATCATGGAACTGAGCAGCTTCCATACAACAACATTTAATCATCGAACTGAGCAGCTTCCCTATAAACAACATTTATTCATCAAACTGAACAGCTTCCCTATAAACAACATTTATTCATCGAACTGATGATGATTAGGAATTGCTTGTGTTTGAAAAAATAAAATTAAAAACAATGGAGATGTGTATACTTTTTGAAGCTATTTGCTTTGGCACTGTATGACCATGAGGCTGAAATAGATGTAGCAATAAACTATGTTAATAAATCATAGTTTGATTACTAGTTTTTGTTTTATTAATCTTAATGTGTAACTTACATAGAAACGGATATACAAACCAACTGACCTGATAAAATAGCAATAAAAACTGGAATGAAGATGCAACTCTGCATTATGGCAGATGTTGCCAACTCTGATAAAAAAAAAAGTAAGACAGCCATAAAACTGGCCACGATATTTGTACACAAGTAGAAAGTATTTAAAGAATAGAAGAACTCAGATAACAAGGCTTCCACCCAAAATTATGTGAGCCAGGTGATATATAAAATAAAAGCAGGAGGTGCATACTTGACTTATAAACTGCCATCCCTGATATCTACGTACAAGATAATAAAGACAATGCACCTGCAATGCAGTGAATATATTGCAAAAACATCTGTCAGAGATTTTATTGCCTGTATTTAGAAGCTGACAAAAATTTAAGATTAAACAAACACCCTAAATTCCTGAGTGCTCTTAAAACATAAACAAACAAATAAACAAAAACAGGGAATCTCAAAAACTTAGGAACAATACAAAATAATTATTTTTTTAATTATTATTATTAATTTCTTTTTATCAATTTTAGAAAATATATATATATACACCATTTTTTTTCCTTGATAATAATTTCTAAAAAATTGATGGATTTTTTTCCTAATCTGACATTTTTATTACTTCAAATGTTATTATAATGGATACTTGCTATTTACTAAAATTTCTCAAAAGCACAAACCAATAGACATAATAGGCACTGTTTAATTATTAAAATGGAGGGGGGGGTCTATTTTTAAATATCAAGTGTCCACTGCAATAACATTTGAAGAACTAAAAATGTTGTATTAAAAATAAATCCATTAGTTCTTTAAAAATTTACATTGTTATGTTTACGATACAAAATTGATCAGATATGAAGCTTTCAAGAAAATAATCTGGGGGAAGAGGATATGCTTCCTTAAAAAGAAAAAACCAAACCTTGCATTTGCAATCCTCCTTCCTGGTTTAGCAGTAAAGCACACTGGATCTAACAGTGTTTTCCCCTACAAAGGTGGATGCATTTTCAATCCCTGCTTGAGAACACATCTTTCTTTCCTAAGATTTCACAACTGCACAGATCAACAGACATAATACACACTTTTTAATAAATAAAAATCGGACATCTATTTCAAATCCAAAGTATCCACTATAATAACATTTGATGTAACTTGACAATAATGTGATCAATATGGCCACCATATAAAACAAGATATGAGAAAGTTCTTGGAAAAGAGTATAACATATACTATTACACTAGCAAATAATATATTTCATATATAATTTAACTTCACATGGAAATAGTCCATTTGGGAAAGTTCTGTGTACAAAACAAACACATTGGCAATATTATTCCACACAAGTTCCATGAGAGTTCTTTATCTGAAGTCCCCAGTGCAAGCTATGTTTAAGTTTTGTATGAGGGTTTCCATAATTAACTCCACTGATGTGAGAGGCCTGATGGGGTTTTTTCTTACCAATTCTCATAAAAGATTACCACACAACTACCATGCCCCAAAAGCACCAGAGATACACTATTTACATTATTCAGACTATTGTCTTCATCTTTGTTGCCATATTTATTACAGCGTTTCGGCCGTTGTATGCTCTGGCCTTCTTCAGCTGGTTGGAATATTGAACTGAACCCTTTATTTTGCTCACTGGGGTAGACTGTTCTAATTCTACATGCCATGTTTAATGGATGTCAGTTATCAGTTATCTCCTGTTAATTCTCCTCTCCAACTTCTCCACTGCCTTAACCGGGTATTGAACTCACACTCTTTGGATCCTGTAACTGGATCTGAAGAAGGCCGGAGTGTACAATGGCCAAAATGTTGTAATGAATATGGCGACAAAGATGAGGACAATAGTCTGAATAATGTAAATAGTGTACCTATTACCTCATCTCAGAAATATAGACAGATACTGAACAGCCAAAACTTTGTAATAAATATGGCAACAAAGATGAGGACAATAGTCCAAATAATGTAAATAGTGTACATAATACTTCATCCCAGAAATATAGACAGATAGTGAATGGCTGAAACGTTGTAATAAATATGGTGACAAAGATGAGGACAATAGTCTGAATAATGTACATAGTGTACATAATACCTCATCTCAGAAATATAGACAGGTACTAAAGGGTCAAAACGTTGTAATGAATATGGCAACAAAGATAAGGACAATAGTGTGAATAAGGTAAATAGTGTAGATAATACCACATCTCAGAAATATAGACAGATACTGAAGCACTGCAGATATCAACATCCTAAAGAACACAATGCAATACAAGTTTATAGTTTATAGTAGAACTTGCTTATAGATACCGTAATTAATCGCAGTAATGTGAAATAGTTCTTGGATTGTTCATTGCCATTCATAAGACATAATCACAATACTATTGAGATGTCTCAGAAGAACTGCAGATGTGTTGAGGGGGGGTATTTGTGTAGTGAAGACAGAAATAATCACCAAGACAGGCAATCATCAAATGACAAAAAAATGGTGTCTGACGCAGAGGATTCACGCATCCTTCCAGTTAATAAATTGATCCTTGGAAAATAAATAATTAACATTTTTCAACCAATGGGTTATATTCCAGCTGACAATAAAAAACATGCTTCAAGATCCCTTTGAAGAGTATATAAGCAACGTTTAGAAACCAGACAAGCCAATATGGAGATATAGACAGATACATGTGACATAAGTTCATGATTGTGGCTTCAGAGGGATTCGCATACCCAGTCATCTTTATTCCTCACCAAACTGTGTGACACTTTACTCTCTTTCTCTCTTACCTCTCTTTTTCACACAAACATATGAAGAAGCCATTTTTTGTCATTTGATGATTGACTATCTGAGTGTTTATTTCTATCTTCACTTCACAAATGCAACCCTCATGAAGTCCATAATACAATACATGTTTAGATTTTCCATGAGGATTTCCTTTCAGATTATCTTATAGGTTTTCTAATGAGGAATTTCTTATAGCTTCCATAATTAAACCCATATATATGGGAGGTCTTAGGAGGAGAAGGAGTTGTTGTTGCTCTTCTTCTTCTTCTTCTTCTTCTTCTTCTTCTTCTTCTTCTTCTTCTTCTTCTTCTATATACCGTGTCACTTCAGGATGTTTGCATCTCTCCACAATTTCCTGTCCTTTGTAGCTCTTAATTAATTCTGTCATTTTGTTATCTCCCCTAGTTCTTGTTCCATCATCCAATTATTCAAGCTCACTAGGTAGATTATGTGTTGGTTTCCTTTGTCCTTCTTACCTTCAATCTATCCCACTGGTATCAAATTTTTCAACCCCTACTTTCTCATTGTATGCCAAAGAAATTTCAACTATTTCTGCTGTTAAAAATAAGTGTGCTTTTTTTTCCATTTTCTCAAAAACTTCCTTGTTGCACACATGTACAATCCAGGGTATTCTCAGCATCCTTCTGTAGAACCACATTTCTGGTGCTTCAAGTCTCTTCTTCATCAGTGAGGAGATATTGGAAAACTGATATTATGTATCAATTCAGTACTCTTTTCTTTGTTTCTAACAAAATACTTTACTTCCCTGTTGGAAGGTACCTTTTACTGTCATGATGTGCCTTCAGATTTCACTTTATGTCCTCTGTTCAGAAATTTACCTTAAATTTACATTGTTAAATTTTGGTATCTACAAATATGATCTTTAAATGAATCTCAACCAGCCTTGAACTGCACTTATCACTCAAAGCCCTGTCTTCCGCTTCCACTTGTCAAAAGCTCAACTAAGCATTTTATTATCAGGCTAGTAGATTTTCTGAGATTCACACAAATTTTGATGAGGATGTGTCTCAGATTTTTCAACTATTGTAAAGCTTTTGTTGTTCCAAGACAATATTCCAAAACGTCATAATAAGGAAACATAGTGTGAAGGCTTGTACATGATCATTGAAATTTCTTAGTTAAAGATATTTTTGCTTATTTTTCTATATTACAGACCATTTTCTAGGTTTCCTGTGAAAATTTGAATATAATATATCTGACGTCTGAGTTCTTTCAGATTTCACAGAACATTATCAAAAAGACTTCCTTGATAATATTGTGAATACGAGTATATATTATTTTTCAACCAAAGATCTCAAATCAAAATATTACTGCCTAAATGCACCCAACACACACACACACACACACACACACACACACACACACACACACACACACACATATATATATATATATATATATATATATATATATATATATATATATATATACACAGTGGGGAAAATAAGTATTTCGTCCCCTGCTGATTTTCTGAGTTTTACACCTTACAAAAATAGGAATAGTCTATAATTGTCAGGGTAGGTCTGTCTTGAAAGTGAGAGACAGAAAATAAATAAAATTCTAGAAAATCACATTATATTAATTTTTTAATGTTTATTCCTTTTTTATTGAAAAAAAATAAGTATTTCACCCCATAGGAAAACATAACTCAATATTTCGTGAAGAAACCCTTGTTGGCAAGCACAGCAGCCAGACGCTTCCTGTAGTTGGTTACCAAGTTTTTACATATCTCAGGGGGGGGGATTTTGGCCCAATCCTCTTTGCAAATCCTCTCTAAATCCCTAAGGTTTGTAGGTTGTCATTGGGCAACTCAAAGCTTCAGCTCCCTCCTCAGATTCTCTAAAGGATTAATGTCTGGAGTGACTAGGCCACTCCATTACCTTACTGTGCTTCTTTTTGAGCCACTCCTTTGTTGCATTAGCCATATGCATTAGGTCATTGTCATGCTGAAACACACATCCATGACCCATCTTCAGTGTCCTGGCTGAGGCAAGGAGGTTTTCACTCAAGATTTCCCTGTACTTGGCCTCATCCGTGTTTCCCTTTGTCCCGTTTTAGTCATCCTGTCAAGCTTAGCAGAGAAACAGCCCCAAAGTATAATGTTTCCACCACTATGCTTAATAATGGTTAGGCTGGTGTTCTTGGGGTCCAAATCAGCATTTTTTCCTCCAAACACAGTGAGTCGATTTGATGCCAAAAAGCTCAATTTTAGTCTCGTTTGACCACAGCCCTTTTGCCCAACCCTCCTCTGAATCAACCAAAAGAAAAGACTAACTAAAAGAAGACAAAATGCTTGGCTATCAGTGAAAGAAACAGGCCAAGATATGTGTTGATTATTGAGGACATCAGAATCAAGCAGACAAAATTTAACCACCTATGTCATGTAGTAAGAGTTATGGCGGTTAAATGGTGGTTATATATTTTAGGTGACGGTGCATGTTCAGTAAGGAAACAAAGGAAATAGAAGCATACAAAAACTTGAGTTTCTACTACACATGTTTATCTTTGTTATGGTGCCGATAGTCAAACAAAGTTCTCTATGTCTCTTAGTATCTCTGGTCACTTTCTGGTCTAGAAGTTAGGGTAAGTATAAATATTGTTTACATTGTTGATATCAAGTCACTGGAAGGTTAAACATGGTTATAGGATGACCATTTTCTTTTTCTTTGTCCTGAAGTTAGGGTAAGTTAGTACAAGCAATTGTTACTATGGTTGCACTCAAGTCAGCCTTGTGCTGAGTTGGGACAACCAGACAGAAATCTTGAGCTACTTCATAGGTTGAGGTTTGTGGAAGACATGTGTGAGTGTCATGCTTCCCAATGTGGAAAGAGAATCCAGTCATCACTGGACCAAGGAAGCTAACACTCCGTAGTGGGAACGTAATTACCATGTGGTTCAGATCTTGGAGCAAAGAGGAGGAAGAAAGAGAGTCAGACATGGAATGTTTGTCTTTTATATAAGTTTACTCAATGCTACTTAACAGTTTTTTTGAAACCAAGTGAAAGTGAAACCATATTTTCAGTTTCTTTACTCTCAGCATCGTCAGAAAATGTATTTCTTTTTCTTTTTTTTATTATTCATTATAATTATTTTCATCAATTTTATTTCATTTTCCCACACAGTCAACCAACAATGTCACAAAGAAATTCAAAAGTACATAAGAATAGTGGAAGATGTCTTCCAGAATAGAAACATATTATTAAGGTGACTCAGAAATTATTTGTAATGAAAAATGCTTTATCTTCATTCACGATTCTTTGAATATGTCATAACTGGTTATGAAAAATGGATTACTAAAAATGCGAGTGAATTTATAAGAATAAATCTCCAAAACCAGTGCCAAAATCTGAGCGCCAGGAAAGAAATGTAATGTTGTGCATGTGATGGGATTGTTGTGATTTTATTTATTTAGAGTTCTTAAAACATGATGAAACACTTGCACATTTATTGTCCAGTAGCTGCAACCTGTCCATAAGCATTTTTTTGGAAAGCACATTGTGTTTGTCAATAGAAAAAACAATATTTCTCTCAGTGACAATGCAAAGCTGTCTGCAGCAAAAAATAAAAGAGGAAAAAGTTTGGAACTTGATTAATCTATTTTAACTCACCTTTGTTACCTTTTGCATAAAATTTCACATGTTTTGATGTGAAAAGCTTTTCAATGAAATCTTGAATCTTGTTCCATTAGAGAAAGTTTTCTCCAAGCATTTTGCAGCAATCAAAAACAGATAAAAACTGGTCGGTGCAAGCTCAGATCAATATAGCAAGTTGGGTAGAACTGACCAATCAAGTTCAACTTATGTTCTTGTATTATTTTTATTGTATACGTCTTTGCATTTTCATGGAGGAGAAGAAAATTCATCTATTAATCCACAGTTTAAACCTGCCACTATCATACAAAATTAAGTTGTGTTAGGGTACTCCAAATTTATTCTTAACTGCTATAAGTAACGATATTCATACACTTGTCTTTAGAAGTAGTTCCCAAAGATGAGAATTACTTATGACTCAACCTAATAAATTAATTTCTAACTTAAATATATCTGAAAAACTTCATTTCTTTCAACTCTAAAATGTTTTCTTCTGTTCTTTTTTAAAACTGTGGAGTGTCAGCCTCACAATTAAGATTCAAAGCCAATAGAGCCATGCATTGTGTCACAACAGGTCATTAGTAATTATATTGATAAAGATTTGCTTGAAATATTAACAAGTTTTCATTTGGTCCGCACCATTCCTAGTGCTTTGAACAGGAGTAGGGGTTTATCTCTTGTTTCTTGTTTAGCCTTGGGTTTCTGGTTCATTTTAAAGTCTATATCAAGTCTATATCAAATCTATACTTCAAACTATACTTCAAATCTGTACCTCTCCACTTAAACTCTGAAATTTCCTTTACTATTTCTTTTCTCAATGGAAGTAGATAAGTTCACCTATTATCCAGTTGATACTCCTATCAGGTCTTTTGAACGGGAGTAGAGATTTATTGCTCATTTACTGTTTAGGGTTGGATTTCTGGTTCCTTTTAAAATTTAGTTCAACTCTATATATCTAATAACTCCTCTTAACTTGAAAATTTTATTTACTTTTTTTTCCTTCAACAGAGTTAGATAGGTTCAGCTTTTGTCCAGTTCACACTCCTTTTCAATCATTTGAACAGGAGTACAGGGGTTATCTCTTATTTCTTGTTTAGGATTGGATTTCCAGTTCCTTCTAAATTTTTCTCATTGTCTTTCCCTCCCAGTAAACCCTTGCATCATATTGGCATTATGCATTACATGGGATGAATTGATTAAAAAAAAAAAAAGGTTTATTTTTTACTCGTTTTATTTTTACTATTTTCAGTCTTCCATGTGACTAAATCTCATTAAAATAAAAAGAATCTACTAAAGCTTGGTAATAGCAAAATAATTCTTTCACAAACACACACACACATAAATAGATTCACTGACCTACAAAGGTAATTACTCACAGCAACCCAAATTATTCACAGCAACCCATTTTCCTGAATCACTAATTTCACATGATCATCAAATATGTCAGTTTACAATTTACAGTATTTTACTCAATTGCATCAATGGACAACAAAAATGTTAATTTGTGAAAAAAAAACTCATAAACAAGACAGCAGAACAAAACACTTCAAATTAGTCATATTTTTAAACAATCATCTATTTTGTTATTAGTTATTTAACTTTTAACCTGAAGTCTTACTTTTTTATATCCCAAAAGCTAAAAGATGCTTATAAAAACATTCACTCTGGCTTAGAATATTACTTCCACATATGTGTTCCTGCTGTATATTTAGATATTCTTGACAAAATCTAAAGAAGAATCAGTAATATTATTGGTCACTTTCAGTCACTTTTCTACCACTGGAAATTTGCTTTCAAGGTCATTGTTTGGACAAGCTCTTTGATATAGCATGTTGACTTTAAGAATTTAAGTGTAGTACTAAATTAGCAACTAAGTCTTATCAATTTACAGTTGAATTGGCTAGAAGTAACTGTATGTTCTATGCTAACAGTTTCATTTCTTGAACTTCTCACTTGTGGAAGTCTTTTCAGGCTCTTTCCAGCCAACTTTCCAGCCAACTTTAATCTTCAAAAATTGAAATGCAGTGCCAATTGCTATCTACTGTCCTCCTGATTACTCTTTCCTCTTGCCGCTCATTGGTAATGTTTCTGTTTCTAATTCGTCCACACCCAGTAATCCTTTGTGTCTTAGTGGCTGCACTACCTTGCTTGGAGTGAACTTTATTTTTAAAAAAAAAGAAAAATGTTCAATCCAAGTATCAAATGAAATTCATATATTAGATCTTTTGCCAAAGATGCTGGAAAAATGGTCAGTTCATTTTATCACTCCATGATTGATTGATTTGATTTTTTATGGTTTATCAACCCTTTTTAGATTATTTAAAGTCAAAACATATTTTTGATGGTTTTTTTAATGCTCCCCATAGACATGAGTAATGGGCAATATTTATGCAGATATGTGGGAAACATTGTAAAATAATTCTTTATTTTTAAATTAATATTATTTATGAATAACTATGATTTTTCTAGATACAAGGTTCTACTATTTAATCCATAGATGAGGAGATATATATTCATATCTTTACCAAAAAAAATTGAAAATTAATATAATGAACATGACTGGACTTCAAACTTGGCTTTTCCATTTCTCATTTCTTACTGCTCTCCATTGCATTAGCCACACATATCACTCCAGGAATTGCCCAATTTCTTCTGCCAGAGAGTCAGATTATACCAAGTATCAGTTACTGTTGCCATATTTAGGATGACCTGCTCAATTGTCACTTTATAGGATGATAATGTATCATTTATATGGTATTTCGAGGTAGGACCAATTTGCCACTTTGCAGCCTCTTTCCCATGGATGCAATGTCAAAAGCCTATAACTACTCTATCTCTATTCCAATCACATATGTTCTAATGAGCTCCATTCCTTATTTCCATCAGTTCAGTTTATCCTTTACTGCTCGAACATGTCATGCTACTTCCACAATGTTGAATCACCATCATTCCCCCCGTATTCCAAATGTAAGAAAAAAGATTCACTTACAAAGCTTTTCCCAAAGAATTAATACTTTGTGGAACAATCTTAATGTGTTCAAGTCAAGTGTTAATCTTTATATATCATCCTTATTCTCATACAGTTCACTTCTTACCTCTCCACTATCTTTCAGATCCCACACCTCATACAATATGAGAAATTTAATTTTAAACTACTCCCTTCATCAATCCATCTACCTTTATTGAGGCTCAATGCCCCTTGGTATCAAGAGCATTCTAAAAAATATCTCTCCAGTGGGAACATCCATAGTTGTTAAAATACATGATTTTTTTTTTTATAGTCATAGTATCTACACTCCATGTCTTAACATCTATGTACATCTTCACATGGCTGGGTTTTGAATTTAGAGTTTTCCTTCTCCGAGACCGGTTGCAAACTAAGGCCAGAGAGCTATATCTACTTTTCTATCTGACCATAGTGGCAAAAAACGAATTCTTCTTCTTCCAAGGATATTACTATAAAGTGAAAACAAGAGACTTGACTGAAATTGGAAATCAGCTGATTCCACTTCCACACTCAAAACAGCTTACCAACAAAGGCTAGAAATCCCAGTCTACACTGTTATTTAATCCATATGTTTTTTTTCTCAGAGTTGTGAAAGTGATTTCAACTAACCATTACACCACCAACAAACTATACCTTCCTCTTTTTCTATATGTCATGTCTCTTCAAGACATGGATGATAATGGCCCTCTACAACATCGTATACTTTATAGCTCTTAATAAGGCTTGTTATTTCACCATCCTTCACAGTACATTTACACAAGATTGTTAGGTAAGATACTTGCTGTTTTTCATTATCCCACAGTATATCCTGTGAGCATCTAATTCTCTAAGTCCTCTTTCCTCATTATGTGTTCTGAAAATATCATCTGTCTCATTTTGATTCTAATTATAAACATTATTTTATTTTCATTTTGCTTAAAACTTTTTTGTTACTCACATGTTCAGTCAATGATATTCACAGCATTCTCTTTAGACCCACATTTCATTTGCCTCCAGTGTATTCTAGATTGTCCAGCATTTGCTGCCATATAGGAAAACCAGTATTACATAACATTTCAACACTCTTTTCCTTGGTTGTATCAAAATTTCCCTGTTTATTAATACTTTGCTTATCTTTTGGAAGGCACCTTTTGCTATTTTAGATGTACATTTGGATCTTTCATCTCATTTTATGTGCAATTTCCGCTCATAACATTGGCGATCATAGCTCTCCACAACTTCCTTGTGACCCTCAGCAGTATTTCTCCCTTTGCTAAACCTTCCCCTTTCCACCATCTACTCACACAAGCTTATCAAGTAGGTGGCTAGCTTCTTTCTCCTATCTCTCTTGCCCTTGATAAGCCCTGTGTGATTTAAGTTTTCCAAGCCTACCATCCTCATTATGTGTCCAAGAAATATGGATCTTCAACAGAAAAAAGAACAGATTATTTTCAACTTCAAACTTCAGATGCAATAGACATGAAAAAGATTTTTAGGTTTATTTTAAATATGCATAACAGTTGAGATTACAATTGGAAGAATTTTATACATTTTAATAAAATTGATTCGATTAAGCAAGGCTTAGACATGTTACTTTTAATTCTCATTTCATTCTTTGCATCTGGCCTTTTGTTTCTATATTCCTTTATCTCAGTCTGTTTCTGTTACTTTTTGCATTTCTGCCAATAAATACATTTGCTATGTCTTGCTTTGTCAGGCATAATTTATTCATAAGCCTGTCATGTCAACTATCACAGTCCTGCATCAAGGACAGAAGATCATTAGGGTGGCATTCTGTGTCATAACAGATCTGGTCAATGTAGAGCGTTTTCTGGGTGACCAATTCTTCTTCCTCTGTGGCTAGTACTTCAGAGAATTAAATCACTCAAAAGTTCTTGATTTGCTCACCAACAGTGTCTTGTAACGTGCGTTCTACATTCATATAATACTGTAGAGATATCAGGGATCATTCCATAGAGCTGTGACTTAGTTCAATGTTGTCTCCAAGAAATGTTAAGTATAACTTTCAGCATATAAGTGTAAGTTCCATCAAGCATAGATTCTAGGGTTTTAGTTAATGTCCAATATATGTACCAGACATTAAGACAACTCCTACAGTGGTTTAAAAAAATCTATGCTTGAGGTTGATCAGATTTCCAGATTACATCCATTTTATTCAAGGCAGTCCAGGCTTTAGCTATGTGAATATTCACGTCCATTTCAGTTGGATTTATTTTGTTTCCTAGATATGGAAAAGATTCAACAAATTTTATTCATTCACCTGAAACCGTTTCTAATGAGCCTTACTGATTGAAGCATATGAATTCAGTTTGAGATGCGTTGAGATAGAGTCCAGCATCATTGGCAGCATTTTCTAGATGATGTAGGAGAACTGTGACATTGGTAATGGTGTCTGCAATGATAGCTAGGTCATCTGCATACTCCATATCTGTCAACTTTTTTGCAGGATATTGACTTGAGAGCCTTGGTAATAAAATACAATGATGTTTGTCAATGGAAGTTTGCAATACAAATTCAAAGATAATAAGCAAGAGAAAATGTGTAAGAATGTCACTCTAAAAGGCCACTGCTTTGAAGAAGATAGTTTCTCTTTCTGGGGATCTAACCAAAGATTTGTTATATCTGTATAACATCATTATGGCAGTTACTGTCTAAGAGGGTGCCATATGCCAACAAGATCATCTCCATTTTTACCTTATGTACAGAAATGAAGGCTTTAGAGAAATCTACAAAAAGTAATGCAGCCTGTAGATTCTTTGTTCTCATGCCCTTAATAATCTGCTGAACTGTCAAGATTTGACCAATGGTTGGTCTATTTTTAAAAGCCATTTTCCTTTTTTCAGAGCACCTTCTCTACTTTCGGGTGTATTCCGTTGAGAAGCATTCAGTTGTAAATTTTTGCTGCAATGAAGCTGAGAATGAGTCCTCTATAGATTTTTTTTTGCCAATCCTAGGTTTCCTTTATTTTGGAAAGGAAGTAGTACACAAAAGAGTATCATTAAAATCCTGGGTCTACCAAACTTCAGGAGTATTGCGATCAAGTCTCATGGCCTTCCTATTTTTGATGTTTTTTTTTTGTTTTTAAGCTGTTTCAAGTTCTGCATTTGTAAAGGTTCCAGATTTAACGTCAAGAGGATGTTCAATGATTTGCTCAGTCTCAGTATTTAAAATGTCAGGTAAATTTCCCCAAGAGATTTTTTAAATGGTCTTGTCATTTATTAAGCCTTTCAGCCTGACTATTAGCCTTTCACTTGAATTTATTTGTTTATTTTCTGACACTCATCTTGTTGACAGTTTTCCAAGCAAGAACAGTTTGTTAACAGCAGCAGAGTTGATGAGCTGAATTCTTTCCTGGAAATATTCAACTTGTTGATCTTCATGAGATTTCTTGAGCTAAGAAAGTCTTAAGGGACAGAAATCAATACTTCTTCTACCTTACAGTCTAATAATAAATAAATAGAAAATATTTATTTTCTCCCATGAACACTAGAAGAATTCACCACATCATTTGCTATATTTAATCATGAAAGTGAAATTTTTTATATATTTGTTTATATAAATTAGGACCATACTGAGAGAAAATTCCTGCATACAGATAGAAATGGAAGAGAATTAAGTACCAAAATATAGATAGGAGTGTAAGAAAAGGATGTGTCTTCTCAATGGATTTATTTAACATTGAAAGTGATCCTAAGATCACTAGAAGTCCGACCAAGACTTATTATTAATGCAAATAATCTTAACAATATAAGATATGTGGTTTCAGTATAGATATACAGGCAAAATTAACAAGATTAAAATGTTAGTCTGTAAACTAAGAAGCTAACAACTCCCTCTCGATTTTTTTTATTATATAAATACCAAAAAATAATATATAGAAAGATAGTATGTAAAAGATTTATAGAAATAATTAAGAAAACTGTTTCATTTTGATAGTATTTTATTTTGTACATGCCTTGCAACAACTAAACAATCTGTTAAAAACAGGAATATTTTAACAGAAACAAAGGAAAGAGTGTTGAACTCCTCCTATATCACAGTGAATACTGTACAATTTCCTCATAGATAAAGAGGAGACTTTTGGCAACAGTAATATAGTTCTACAGAACAATACTGAGAATGCCATGGATGGTACATCAATGAGGATGTTGTAAGGAAAATGAAAACAAAAAATATATTTTTAAATAGAATCTGAAAGATTTCAAATTTTTTCGGATGTAAAATGAGGAAAGGGAAATTGAAACGCACAGTACCTAATGAAGGAAAAAGGAACAGATGGGAACAGTGAGTGATCTACCTAAATGGAGGAACAGAGAGGAAAAGGGGACAGTGAAAAAACAAGTATTGCTATGAGTTACAAAGTATAGCTAGGTGTGGAGAACCATGCTCGCCCATATTCTGAAGTGTCACAGTGCATGGAAGATGATGCCAGGTTCACATACAGTGTAGATTGAACATTCAACTCTTAAGTAATATCAGTCCTCCTGTATGACAGTGAATTTCTTACAGATGGAGAGAAGACTTAAGACAGCAGAAGTGTGGTTCTACAGAAGGATGCTGAGAATGCTATCAATGGGGCATATGACCAACAAAGGAAATTTTAAGGAAAACGAAATCAAAAAGGACACTTTAAATATACTCAGAAAGACACAGTTGAAATTTCTGGGATGCATATTGAAGAAAGAAGGCTTAGAGAATTTAAAACTCACATGAAATACTGAAGGCAAAAAGGGAAGGGAGAAAAAGTGAATAACCGACATAACAAGTGACTGTAATGGATGACAGAAGAGGAAGTGGGTGGTATAGTAAAAAAAATGTTAAGAAATATGAAGGATAGGAAGCAGTGGAGAGCCACGATCGCTCAAGGAAAATGGTATATAGAAAAAGAGGGTATCATACATGACATAAACAGCTAATTCTATTATATTCTGTCTTTTGTTAAAATCATTCATTTGTTTTGGCAGAGGCCAACAAGGTATTCATTTTATGGCCACTAAAGTCTTCTCATCTCTCTCCCCACAAGAAAGGCAGTTTCTTTTAATAATAACTGACAAACAACAACCTTTTTTACCATGTCACTAAGTGCTTTAAAAATAAAAGAATGGATGAAAATAAACATGTCCATGTCATCTTTTTCATATTTTTAAATCTAAGAAGGTCTGATTTATTATAATGGGTATAGAAAAAGACACATCATGAAGGTTGTTTAAATCCTGGAGGGTTCTCTTTTGTTTTTAGAGATTTTTCGTTTCAATTAAAGGTCACATCCTCCCTCCTTTTCTGCAGGCTGCACCCCCACCTCGACTGATGACTTTTATAACAATGCATGATTCGAAGCAGGGGTAGATTTTTTTTTCTTTTAATGATATGAAATGTCTCTTTGTGTTTGAACAGGGTGGAATTACAATCATCTAACCATTCTCCTCTTTTATAGTAGGAAAAATGTTATATTTTTGTCGCTGTTAATTGTAATAGTGTTTTTTTTTTCATACAACAGGAAGAGAAATTTTATGATATTAAAACAAAAAAATATTTAAAATAATTTCTGCTTGCTCATTCCAGTTAAAATCCTCATTATTTTCTTATGCTTTTAAAAATCTTTTAGTACAGTGTTATGCAATAAATATTTTTGTTTTAATTTCAAACATTGTATGTATAATACATGACATACCTTCAAATGGTAGATATAATATAAACACAAGGATATGATAAATACTCAGTCAGTTATGTGCCATGTGTGATACAGGCTTAGGCAATCATCTATCTTTCGATACATGACTGACAAGGCAGATTTTTTCCTGCAGTTGCCATTTTTCTCTGTGGTAGACCAGTTGCCATCGAAGGCTATAGAACCTGGTTTATCCTGCTATTTACCCATAGCTGGGGAGAGAAGAAGAGGATTCATACCTTTCCCAAGAGTATTAGCATGAGAGTGAATGTAATAGTTCTGACTGGAATTTGAACTCGGCTCTCCAATTCCTCAATCCGAGCTGCTATCAATTCCTCCACCATGCCTCCGCAAGTATGGTGGTGTAATGGATACTAATACTAACACATCAAATTATAACAAACTTTTTATAGTATATAAGAAACTTATAAAGAGAATAGAGTATCCTGGGAGTAGTTTTTCCCAACAGTTCAAATTGGCACAAAATCAAAACATTAATTTAAGAACTATAGTCATATACTTAAATAGCGTTCTCAGATCAAGACTTTACTATGGATGTCATGCATTGTGCCACACTCATTCAGAAATATCTAAACCATCAATTGTCTATACAACCGCTTTCACAGATTAATGATTAAAACTGAATTCAAGCTCATCACAACTGTATGTCTTAAGGAGAACTGTCCTTCTTTGAGCCAACAGAATCACAAACAAGGAACTTTAACAAGGAACAGAAACCACATCAGTTGATGACTTGCAACAGCAGCAACCACTAAAATGTATATCACAGATAACTCAAAGAGAAAATAATAATGTAATCAAGACGTTGACATCCACACTACTTCAAACAAAAGGCTAGGAAGGAAAGCCTCATAAACACTGTAAAGAGCAATAACAGGACTTGAGAAACCTATTTTTTAGCCTACAGTAGCTCTGGGTTCTCATTTGATGAATGACGAATGTTAATATTACCAATATCACAAAAGCTATCTCTTAAATAAGTATTCTTGATTGCCAAAAGTGAGCCTTATTTAAATAAACAAGTTAAATAATATATGAAAAGGCTTGAGGAAGTAAAAATAATTTTGTAGAATTATCATAACTATATTTCTTCTTTTTCTTCTTCTTTATAAAACCATACTTTTTCGAACATTGTGGACTGGCACTACAGATCCATTAACAAAGAACTGCACCAAATACCAGAAACCACATCATTTGAAGACTACCAACAGCAGCAGCAAATAAAATGGATAGCACATGTAACACAAAGAGAAAATAATAACATAATCAAGATGTTGACATTTCACACAAGTTTCCAAATAAAATGTTAAGAAGGAACCCCCCACCATCATCAATACTAGTAAGTGCAATAAAAAGCTATTGGCCTTGAAAAATTGTTTTAAGATAAAGATTTTACAAATTCCAACCAAAGACAGTACTATCAATGAATGCCAAATATTCCCTTATAAGAAAACAGCTAATTTTGCCACCATCACCATTACCATTATCTCTTTCCAGCATTCTTCAGTCGTCTAATAGATTAAAAAATTGGTTCATGAATTTGGTGTCATAGTAATGGTAACTTTAAGCCATGGACTGGGGAGTAGAGACTTAGACTCTGAATCAAACATATTGTTTTTATGTCATTTATTGTTTTATGTAAATTTTGATGGTTTACCTTTCCTCTTTTGTTCATATTCTGCTATGAAACCACCCAAATTCATAAGGTAGATTCCTCGCTGTTTACTCCTGTTTCTTTTGCTTTCAGTAAAGATATATTAGAGATGCTCAGCAACCTTGAAATATTTTGGAAGTATATTAGAATAATCAAGAACCTATACTGGCAGGAAACCACCAGCATATAGACAGAAAATGAATTCAGCAGATATACAAAAATAGAAAGGGTTTAAGACAAGGATGCGTCTTCTCACCGGACTTATTCAACCTATACAGTGTGGCAATTCTCACAGAATTATAAGTCCTACCATGATTCATTACTGGCAGCCACAATTTTACCAATATGCATAGATAGCAGACATTTTTTTTTAAGCATTTCACCCCAAGCAAGGCGAGATGCCACTAGTACACAAGGGGTTACAGAGTGGAAGCAAGAGTAAAGAGGCATGATGGAGGAAAGAGGACAGGGAATAGTTCAACGCATCTGGAGATGTCGATTGACATTACATTTGAATAGTTAGAGATAATAGCTATTAGGGAAACAAATAATAGGAAGGGAATTCCACAGACGGGAAGCACGAGACATGAAGCTAGTGGAGTAGAAGAGACGGACACATTTAACCGTTTCAGCAGCAAAAGGGTAGGTCCATGATGCCAGCCTAGTAGCACGCTTAAATTCATGCAGTCTGGGAACTAGTGAAAGTAGCTCATCAGAGCAGTTACCATGAAAGTATTTGTAGAAAAGACAGAGGGGGGGTGACGGCACGTCTGTGAGAGAGCGACTGAAGACGAGATGCCAGATCAAGACCAACCACATTGCTTATCCATCTCTGGATCTTATCGAGGACCTTAAGATGAACAGCAGGGACACCAGACCAAATATGGCAGCAGTATTCCATGCGAGGGTGAATGGAAAGGAAACTGTACAGAAACTCCTACAGAAGGTAGCAAAGAAAACCGAGACGAAAGAACTAAATATAAACTACAAAAAGAAATAATGCATGGCTATCAGAAAAAGGAAGGGGCCAAATTGCAAATTGGGGATACTAAAATCAAACAAGCACAAAAAATTTAAATATCTGGGAAGTGTTTTTACAGTGGATGGGAAGTGTTTTTACAGCGGATGGGAAGTGTTCTTACAGCGGACGGAATGTGTGACACTGAGAACCGAAGATGTATTGAGATGGACAAAGATGCATTCCAAATGCTAAACAGAATATTAGAAGACAGAAACATTTTGTTACAAACAAGATAAAGAGTATTGAACTGTTATGTGATATCTGTCCTCCTGTCTGGCAGTGAATGCTGGACAATCGCCTCAAAGATGAAGAAGAGACTTGAATCAACAGAAATGTGGTTCTACAGAAAGATAACTGAGGATACTATGGGTCGAACATGTGAGCAACGACAATGTTTTGGAGAAAATGGAATAAAGGAAAGTTTTGGAAATTTCTGGAGCACATAATGTGGAAAGAAGGCTTGGAGAATCTGATACTCACAGGCCACATTGAGGGAAAGTGGGACAGAGGAAAGCAACACGTAACATACTTGATGGGCTTGTGTAAATGGATGGTAGAATAGGGTTCGGAAGAAATAACAAAAAGACAACACTTGTTAAGAGCTACAAGGGACAGGAAGATGTGGAAAGCCATGATCGTTTACATCCTGAAGTCAATTTTGTTTTTTCAACATCAGCGAAACCAATTCTTTGTTATTTACATTGTTCGGAGTGTTGTTCTCATCTTTATTTTCATATTCACAATATTTCAGCTGTTGTAAACTCCAGTCTTATTCAGGTGATTGGAATTTCAAACTAAACCCTTTATTTTGTCCATGGGGGTAGATTGTTCTCATTTCACATGCCACACCTCTTTGGATGTCTCAGTTATCTTCATTTAACTCAGCTCTTCATGATTTTGTTCATCACTGCAGTAGCCAGGTATTGAACTCAACTCTTTGGGTCAAATCACTGGATTCAACTTCATCCACTAGGCCATGTGTCCTTGGGGACATCTATGTATGAATTTTGGGACTCATTAATAGACAAAGAACATCACTGGAAAATATTAAAGGAATCAGCACATATTCTAGGCCACAAAAATCTCCTACACTGGGCAAGCATAGAAATGAATACAATATGGGAAACAGTAATATGGAGTTTAGAGAAATGGAATAATAACAACAAAATATGAGCTCTGGTAAAAAAATGGTCTGAGACATTAGATTTATAACTCACAAAAATTCATACATGGATGTGTTCAAGAACACATGACCCAGTTGATAAAAATGTTGGTTGGATCCAGTGACTTGGCCCAAAGAATTGTAAGTTCAATAACTGGCTACTGCAGTGGTGAACAAAAGCATTGAATTAAAGGAAGATAACTGGGACATCTGGAAGGGGCGTGGCACGTGGAACTAGAACAATCTATTCCAGTGGATGAAATAAAGGGTTCAGTTTGAAATGCCAATCAGAAGAATGCCGAAGTGCACAAAGGCCAAAACATTGTGAAGAAGAGAACAGTCCATCAATGTAAATAATTACAGTCCCTCATCTCAGAAATATAGATAGATATTGAAGGATTGGATATACCGAAAATATGGAGACATGTACAGCTGTGCATCAAAATAGTTTACTCGTGCCAAAATAAGATAAATCTAGTGTATATCTTCTATTTACAATGATAGTAGTTGCTTTCATGTTGGCGTTAAAGTTACCGTATTTTTTTGCGATAATATCACCATTTCTTTATTAACTATCATATTATCACTTACATTCTGGGTATGAGGGTAAGCTACATCAGACAACAGAGCCTCTGATCAGGAGGTTTAGAGGAGTAGTGGAATCCTCTCTTAATTGCTGTTGTTGCCAGATCCACCTTGATATGGGATGGGGGCCCTTGATATGTTTCCCAGCAATTTGGCAAATAGTGAACATACAAACTGTGGGTCAAAACATAAAAATATACATTACAAAACATTACTAGTAATATATTTTTGTAGAGTTCAAAAGCAGCTTCTAGTCCTTGTTAGAGGAGAATTAGTTCCCATAATCCAACCTCCTTCTCACAAGTGGGATGTGGTGAGTCCCCTTTCGGCTCTAAAACTACTACCTAAAAAGTGTTCAGACAAACGGCATCTTCAGGCTCCACCAGGCCTGCCCTTCATGACTAGGACCTGCCATACCACTTAAATAGTAGCAAACCACGAGCATTCTCTTTGCATTCTGCCAGGGAGAAGTAAGTTCCACTCAAACAGCTTCTTCCTGCAAACCACTTCCCTATGGATCAGACTCCCAAGAGGATGTTTGCCCAATAACTACAATCTTAACCTGATCAAATCTAGAGGCAACCATTATCTTCCCTTCTTATCCATATAAACTACCCCCTAATGTAACCCTCTACCTCGAGTGGCACACCCGGGTATTGTACATGGTGAATCTTACTGTAAAAAAAAAAAAAAAGATATAGCAGCAATAAATTTAAAAAAATAAACAAAGCTCAGAAGAAAATAAAATTTCAGCATTAAATGGCCCATAAGGAGTTGATATGCTGTTAAACAAATGAACTATACGAAACACTTAAGTGAATGTATCTGTACAATATTGACTCTCTAATTTTGTAGCTATGTTAAAAGCAAATTGTGGGAGTGCACTTCTCCAATATATTAACATTTTATTGATATATTAGCAAATATCAATAAAAATTTACGACTGCCTTCTGCATTGTTCAAACTCCCCTGAAAATGTGTTTCAGAAAGAGTGACTAATAAAAATGAAAAAGAAACGGGCCTGAAGGAGTTGAACAATAGTCAGAAGAAAGGAAATAAAAAAGGATTAATTACTACATTTGGCTGTCTATAAAGCATTGAATTTTTATGTTTTACTTGTGTTCAAAGCAACTTGTGCAGAAACTCGGTTCTCGAGCTTATTACACAGCTTTTTCTTCCAAAGACTAACCCGTTCGATGCAGTGCAACATTTTGAAAGATTTAGCAGGAAAGGTTCTGTTTTATAGACTGGTTAATATGCTACTCAAATTTTAAAACTGAATGTTATCTGTTCTCATTTAAATAACTTTGGTAGAATATTTTTTTCTTTTTGTCAATCCAAAATTCCTTTAAAAATTGGTTATATCTGCATAGAATGGTGAAAGCATAATTCATTAAATTTTGTTTTTATTATTTATTTATGCTATGTCTTTTCAAAATGAATTTAATCATGTAAGACCCTTAGCTTCAGCATCACTTTTTTAAAATAAGTATTCATTTTAAATGCCATATCTCTCCTGGAAGTAAGAAATCATGGCTGTCTGCAGATTCTGTTTCTTTACTTTCTATGAATTACCATCAATTCTTGGGGAAGATGATGGAGTGGTTTCATGTTGCCTTGCACATGGTTTTCATTCGCACTTATTCTACTCCTACACTGGATATAAAGACAAGAAGATATATTGCCTTCTGAATAAAACATAAATAACACTACATAAAATATGAGTATATACAGAAAATTCTTTTGTTAAGAAAAGATTGAGGCATATCGAATAATTATAATTTTTAACATTTTTCTCATCCTGTTTCTATTTATCTATTTGCCTAATTATATACATATTATTATTATTACCGTTGTTGTTGTTGTTGTAGTAGTAGTAGTAGTAGTAGTAGTAGTAGTAGTAGTAGTAGTATACTTTACAAATTTTTCCCAGCCTTCTTTTTATGTGCACTGTCCTTTCAGGACGTAGGCAATCATGGCTCTCCACTTCCCCCTATTCCTTGTAGCTCTCAATACGTTTTGTCATTCTGCCACCTCCTCCAGACCCCATTCTGGCATTCACTTGCTTAAGCCCACCAGGTATATCCGGCATTTTTTTCCCTTGTCTCTCTTTCTCTCTATTTGACCTGTGAGTATCAGATTCTCCAGGTCCTCCTTTCTCGTTACATGTCCCTGAAACTTCAGCTACCTCTTCCTGATGTTAAGTATAAGCTTCTTCTTTGTTTGCCTTCTCTGCAAGATCTCATCATTGCTCACATGCTCAGTACTTTACCTATATTCTATAATAAGCACACACACACACACACACACACACACATCTCTTTGTCTTTTAAATAGCAGTGGAGTTTTCTGAGAGGAGTATGAATTTAGATTGTTCCTATGAATTGCATTGCTTATTGTCCGATTGATGACAGAGATTCCTGATGAAAGCAAATCATCCTGCAACTTCTACTCCAATAGCTTCATATCTCGCACCTCTCACCTGTGGAACTCCCTTCCCTTTTCCTGTTTCCCTGATAGCTATAATCTCCAACTATTCAAATGTAATGTCAATCGACATCTCCAGTTGCCTTGATCTATCCACTATCCTTCTCCTCATCCTTTCCTCTATAAATCCTATCTGCTCTTGCTCCAAATCCTGTAACCCCTTGCGTGCTAGTGGCTTCCCACTTTGCTTGGGGTGAAATGGTTAAAAAAAAAAAATCTTTTGACATGTAATCATTGGATTTTGTTTAATTTAACGCATTAATTTCCTCGAATATCTTGAAGAAATCTTCTGCGGGGAACCTGTTTTTCATTAGATTTTAACAGTTTTGAAATTTTTTTATACCCTGCATTGAATCAACTAATGGTAGTAAATGGAATACTCAGAATGTCTGAAATTTTCCTGTAACTTTTACCTTTTTTCCAGAGCTTAAAAATCAGTTCTTTTTACAAATTTCTTCATTCTTTACCTGTTGCCATGATGATAACATTCTTGCACAAATATCAATTACAAAATGTTCTGTTTGTATTTTTAGGCTAAAAATAGTTACTGATAAAATTATCGAAACATTCTAGCATATTCCACTTGAATAATCTAGAGTATTGAAGCAATTTAAAAGTTTTAAAATCTGAAATTTGCATTGTATGAATACGTTTTTCACCGATTAAAATGGATAAATGGGATTTATTTCCAGTAAATTAAACTTTTTTCTGTTTTCTATACATGTTTAATTATTATGCTTCTGTGTACAGTTAATTATATGAAAAGAATGTTTATTCATTAGCTAGAAAAACAAAAAATTAAAAATTTCTATGTGTACGAATAATGTTTTTCCCCACTGTATATAAAATTAAAAAATTGTTTTTCTTTCATATTAATGCCAATAAGTCTACCTCCCTGAACGAGACTCTGCTCTTCGGTGGAGCCTCATCCAGGTTCCTCTCTGCCAAATGCGGGTTCAAAAAGGAAATACTTTTGGCCGAGCCTACGGGCTCGGAAAACCCATGTTAAACCCGGCCTTGTACCACATGCAACCCTCGTGGGGAGGGTAGCTAGATATCCTAGCTGAAATCTTTTTTGGCTAGATGGTTGAACTCTCTGCCTCTGAGCAGAGAGGAACCCAGATGAGGCTCAGCCAAAGGGCAGAGTCTCGTTCGGGGAGGTTGACCAACCCGATCTCGTTATGCGGGTTCTACGGGCATTTTTTGGCCAAGCCTACAGGCTCGGAGAACCCACGTTAAAACTGACCTTGTTCCACATGCAACCCTCATAGTGGGGGGGCTAAATATACTAGATTAAATATTTTCAGCTATATGCTTGAACTCTCTGCCTTCAGGCAGAGAGGAACCCAGACAAGGCTATGCCGAAGGCCAGAGTTTCATCTGGGGTGGTAGACAGACTGTACCCCGTTTTTTACAGGGTCTACAGTGAATTTTTGCCCGAGCTTATGGGCTCGGATACCACATGTTAAATTCGGCCTTGTGCCACATCCGACTGTGTGCAGTGGTTGGCAAATATTCTAGCCAAAATCTTTTCAGATATACGGTCGAACTCTCTGGCTTCCGGCAGAATGGAACCCGGACAAGGCTATGCTGAAGGGCAGAGTCTCATTCAGGGTGGCAGTCCGACCCGATCCTGTTTTTGCGGGTTCTACAGGGAATTTTTTGGCCGAGCCTGTGATCTCAGATTAAACTTGGCCTTGTGCCATATCTACCCTCATGGGGGGTTGCTAGTAAATACCATCTAGCTGAAATCTTTTTTGGCTGTGCTAGTTGAACTCTCTGCCTCTAAACTGAGTGCAACCCAGACGAGGCTATACCAAAGGGCAGAGTCTCATCCAGGGAAGTAGACTGACCCGATCCCATTTATACAGGGTCTACAGAGATTTTTTGGGTGAGCCTACAGGCTTGAGAACCCCACATTAATTTTGGCCTTGTGCCACATGTGACTGTGTGGGACAGTTGCTAGATACGGTCTAGCTGGGATCTGTTGAGTATGACTCAGATTTACACAAGAACTACCAACCTTCCAATAGTAGCACTCACTTCTGAATTGATTTGAAATGATGGTGCATATAACTGTTACCCTATTTCTTATTGTACTGGTTTTTACAATAAACCATTACTTATTTTATCCATCGTATTTTTCAAGTATATATTCCTATTAGCACAGAATATAACATTACCAAATATGGATTACATAGCAGAATAAAGGAGAAGGAAAATACTGCTGAGGAGAAGGCAATGGTGTAGCAATCCACTATCTTTCCCAAGAAAGCACAGCATTTTATGGATAATAAAGAAAAATCTGTACAGTGTGATGGCATTAAAAAACATTCTATTTTTTTTTTAAACTGGTGCTTTTTAGAGAGAGATGGTAGTCGAAAGCATTACAACACAAATCATGCAAGGTACAACAAAACAGAGACTCAAAGAGCAGAGACCATTAACACTATTTATGTTGTTTCGACTGTTGTCCTCGACATTTTAATCATAGTACGCTTCGACCTTCTTCCAGTGATTTTATTTGAATTTAGAACCAAACTCTTTATTTAGTCATTGAGGGTAGATTGTTCTAATTCCACATAGTATGCCTTTGGATATTTAGGTTTAAGTTAATTTATCTTGGTAATCTCCAGATTTTTGTTTTTTCTACTGAGATCAGAGACATAACTCACAACACTTTGGTCAAGTCACATTTGAATAAACCACTTTTATCCACTGGTCTATAAAAATAATTGTAATATCAGCTCTGGTAAAAAAGAATAGTTACTGAGACATTAGATTTATAAAGCCCCAAAATTCACTCACTAGTGTCTCCAAGAACACATAGCTCACTAACATGAATACAATAATATAGACATATGCTGAGCAGAGACCAACTGAAGAAATAGAGGAACCCAAATAAGGGTTGCAATCTGGTGAAATAAACACAAAGTATTTTGCATTTGATAAGTGAAATCTACATGGAATTTGACATTTATTCCCGTAATTAAAAATATGAAAATATTTTATATTTTTATATTTAACAACCCCTTTCACTTTTTTCTTCTTTTTTTTTGTGGGGTGATTCAAATCCGCAACTGCTGTTGCTCCATAAAACAATATATGATATGCAGATAACATTGAACTGATGGTTGAACCAAAACAAAAATACAGGACTTCACAGAGAGTTGAGTAAACAAAATTGTGAAAAAAGGACTACCCATCAACTGCAAGAAGACTAAGTATTATTCAATAGCAAGATTATTAAGTTTTAGTTATCAGCAAGAGTAAAATTCAAAGATACAAGTTTGAGATATCAATATTAAGCAAGTTTCTATGTGCCGTTTCACTTCACTATGATGGCGATCATGGCTCTCCACAACTTCCAGTCATTTGTAGATCTTAATAAATTTTGACTTTTTGGCATCTCTCCTGAACCTTGTTCAGCCATCTATTTACTCAAGCTCTCTGTGTAGGTTATGTGTTGTTTTCCTCCGTCCCTCATAGATTTAATCAATTCTGTGACTCTCAAGTATTCTAAACCCTCTTTCCTCGCGTCCGAGTAACTTATTTCCTTTAAATTCTAAATGTAAAAAACAATTAATTAATTAAATTAGATTTTTATTTTTGGGCAATTTAGATGACAATTTATCCATCGCATCCTGTATTTTTGAATTAGATAAACACAATTATTAGCAAATCAACACTTGCATATAAATCATAGGTGTAATATAAACATAGTCTTACAATAGAAGCCTCTTTGTGTCCACTCGTAATAATTGTAAACACGACTTCAAAGAGTGTATTAAATAAGAATAAGACTTCTATTCCTACTCTCTACATTCAATTTGAGGTGTCATTACATTCTGCTGAATATTTTACACATAGATTCTCTTCCAATTCATCTCTTGACTCAACTGGCGTATCTTTGCCTCACTTTCCAATTAGAAGAGTCTCTCGTTTGTAATATGCATATAACTTTGTCCATGTTTTTATTATCATTTCTAAACTGTAGCCTCACAAACTAGACTTGATGGTTTCCCTGCAATAGCCCTTAAGAAATATGCTCTTGAACCAGCACTTGTTTTTGATAATCTCTACAATAAACATCATGTTGCTTCTTGCTTTTCTCCTGGTTGCAAATCCTCTTCTCTAGTATCTGTATTTAAGAACTCAAGTGAACCATCTGATCCTTTGAACTATCAGCGTGTTAACCTACTACCACTTTTTGGCAAAGAACTAAAGGTTCAAATCATTTCCAAATAGGTTAAGAATTTCACTTCACAGGGTCTTCTTTCAAACAAGCAATAGGGCTTTAGTATCTCTCGATCAGCTTCAGATGTGCTAGCCGTTATTGATGAAAGAGTATTAAGCTTGAGATAGGAATGGTGACGCTTGGGCTGTTGCTTTGGATATCACAAACACATTTGACTGGGTTTGACATGCTGATCTTCTTCACAAGCAGAAAGGTTATGGTATCACTGAATGAATTTTTGATCTGATTCAAGCTTTCTTATCAAAACTCGAAATAAAATTTGTATTAAACAGTTACACTTCTAAATCTTTTTTGCATTCATACAGATGTCAGCCATAGCTCTATCCTCTGACCTGTGTTGCTCCTAGTTTTCATCAACAACTTTCCCAATGTCATCAAATCTCAAGTTGTTATCTATGCTGGTAACACGACTATTTATTACAGTCTTAACCGTAAGTCTGATTGGGAGCTGATCTAAAAAATGGCTCCAAAATGAGACTGCCCTCTTTCAATAACCTGAGAGAACCTTTTCGTCTTTTCACCAGCATGATTGATGTTGATCTCTAAGAGAGAGACTCAGTGTACTTTCTTGGACTAATGTTTTCTACTGATATGATGCTGGAAGATTATATTGAATCAGTTTCTAGGTCAGTCAATAAGAAAGTTAGTTTACTGTGTCAAGGTAGATAACTCTTCTCACCAGAATCTATCTTACCCATTTATACATTAACCATTCATTCATTCATTAAATATTGCTGTCACATCTGATCTGGTTCTTCTGTTTTATATTTAGTGATTATTCATAAATGTCAAAGAAGAATCTGCAATATTATTGGTCCTGACTTGACAACTCAGCTTCAGTCACTTTCTCACTACTGTAACCTAGCTTCCCTATGCCTTTTCTATAAGTATTTTCATGCCAACTATTCTGATGAAATTTCCTTTTTTTTATTCTCCAATCCCCAAAGACAAATTGTACTTATGGGAACTAGTTAAGACATCATAGAGACTTTGAGGTATTATCATGGCCATAGTAGTTATGGTAAATGTGTTATTTTGGTGTAAGGAAAACTATGCTATGTTTGGTTCAGTAATTGTAGCTAGCTAAGTTTAAGATAAAACAAATTGAAGACCAGTCTCTCTTCATCTCACCTTTTGGACTTGTGCCATATTATTGTATTTTCAAATTTAAATATTACTTTCCATTTTGATACCTAGATTTATGAATTTAAGTGCAGTATCAGATTGCCAGCTAGGTCTCATTCTTTTAATCGTGAAATTGCTATGCACAACCATAAGTCTTTTCAAAACAGTTTCTTCTCTTGTTCTTCTCATATGTGGAACTCACTTCTGGCTTCTTGTTTTTCAGTCAACATTGATCTTCAAAAGTTTAAATTCAATATCAATTGTACTTTTCTGCCTTCTTAATGTCTGTTCCTTATTTTATCTCTCACCTTCATAATGGTTTTCTTTTTCTCAACTTATTTCACAATCACTAACCCCTTGTATTGCCTTGCTTGGGGTAAAATGAATTTTTTAAAAAAGTTAATATATGTAACCTTTGTTAACGATAGACTTCTTCTAAGAATTGGTTATATGTCAGAACTCAAAAAGGAAACATACACTCCAGAAACCAACACCAAATTGTACAAGTTTGTTTCTAAATGAACCTAGCAAAATGAAAATAATTGCAACCCAAAGATAGAAAGCACTCAGCAATATCCTTATAAAAAAATTGCCAGCTTGAAATACATTTTAATATAGTGAGTTCAAGCCAGTGACAAACCTTTTTTGCAATTAATAATATATGGAGCTGTTAACATCAGTACACGCATGAATGCAAATAATGATTCTTTGATGAAGAAACCCTTCAGTTGTTCACAAGTGTATTCAGATGACAGCAGATTGGGGATTGGCCATTGAAATTAAAAAAAACAAAAAAACAATTGATGCTCCATTTCCCTTATAGCATTCACATATAGGAGAAGATATTAATTCATATAAATTCTTAATGGTTCACGAGATACATTTTCAACCATATTATTAATGGGTAACCTTATCTAATAAGTATGATAATCTTCTAGAATATTACCCATAAATTTTGAAGTATTCATTTGGATAAATTTGGATAAATTATGTATTTGAATAAAGAAAGAATTTATTTAAAGTTTGTGGTTCTTATTAGATTTTTTTTATTATAGAAAACATAATTTTTTCTGATTCACCCTTGAGCAATCTATATCACTCCTCACTTCTCCCAGTGGGTCTTTTAGTTCTCATATATGAGCAAACTTCAGTACCTAAGTTCTCAAACCAATATGATGGTTCTAACCCAAGGAGCAGTTCTGCTGCCTTGATTTGTGGATAGAAGAGACATGTAGACTTGGAGCATCTTACCTGTCTGTTATTTCCTGGATTATTTGTCTTTTCAGTAAGGGTGCTGGAGCTAAAAGTTTTCTGGGCTTTGGAGTTATCCACTTGATAGCCAGGAATCTAAACCTTTGAGTAATTTCAAAGGAGGCTTTCCTATCAAGAGGTTTATAATACCAGGGCTATTGTACTGCCGTTTTGTGAATCGATTCTGTTCCATGCAATAGTCTCTGGTGAGGCCTCTTGATGCCAGGATGAAGGGTACTGCTACAGCTGTATCTCCAGGTTATAGATGCATGCCTCTCCCATGGATGTATCTGTCTCACTACCTAGTATCCTACAAAACACATATTATCTATACATGACCACAACTAACCTGAACAAAAATATTAAACCAAAATTCACAAAAATAAAAGTAGACCCTATGTTCACCATTTCCTACACAGTGATAGGCATACATTTCAAATTCCCAGAGGTGGAACACCCACATCTTGATGCCAAATCTGACCTCTTATTCCTTTCCAAAACTGATATTAATAACACTAATCTATTACAAGAGTAGTGAGATTGACCATTTCCTTATAGAAAACGTTTGGCATTCTTTGACCAAACAGTGTTACTGTCAGATTAATTTAGTTTTAAAGAAAACAAGTTTCTCATGTCCACTTACTGGTATGGATTTTTTAATATTGATGGTGTTGTCGAAGGGTATGGCATAAGGAAAAGGCTTAGATGTGAATTATAAGGATAACAGCATTTATTATTATTCGAATAGCTAATACAGACATATGTCCTCCCCTACATAGAATACGTAGTGTGACTTACAAGAGTCCATTGTTAAGAAAGATAACAGGTATCTGTTTCCTCAGGTCTGTGATTCCTTTCATCTAGGGCTAATCTTTTGGCCTAAATCCTTGTGTGAGTATCTTTCCTCTACACTGGTTCCTGTGTGTGTCTGAGCCTTAATAGAACTCACATACTTTTCTACTTCTATGTAGGGGAAGACTACCTTTCTCACCAAACCAGCAGAGGCTTCTTTCCTCTTGTTTTAGGTAGTTGGGAAGGTCGGCATCTTCATTATGTTGTTATTTTTTCGTTGAGTTACATTTGCTACGTGAATCCATTTTTAATCATTCATCTAAGAAAAAAGTTGTATGTAGCTGCTAGTTTAGACATTTCTACATTAGTTGGATGGCAGGTACAAAAGTCCTGATTTCACAAGGTTATTTAAGAACATGACAAGTTCTTAGGTATTTTTTTTTTATTAGCATCGTGTAGTTGGACTATACTGCTTCTAGTGCAGCTTGTTCTGTGCTTAACTGGATATAATTGATGCATAGAGTGTGGTATTTGAAGTGTTTATCCTTCTTGTACAAATTGCTGAGCGGACAGGGTGTTAACAAAATGACTATATTTACTAAGAGCTACAAAGGACAGGAAATTGTGTAGATCTATGACAGACAACATCCTGAAGGGATATGTCCAAAAGAAGGAGGAGGAAGAGCAGGAGGAGCAGGGAGGAATATGAAGGTGGAGGAAGGTGAATAAGAAAGAGAAAGAATAAAGTAGATTAGGGGGAGGAGGAGGGAAGAAGAAGAAGAAGAAGAAGAAGAAGAAGAAGAAGAAGAAGAAGAAGAAGAAGAAGAAGAAGAAGAAGAAGAAGTTTGGAAAGTTTCTAGATTAATATCCACATATATTGAAGGATTCATTTTGAGTGTTGTATTGAAAATTAACTGCATTTCTTTTAAGCTTATGGTTTTCAATTTTTTCATTATACCAAACACTTCACAATAATGGAGAAGCTCAAGCCATGGCTCTACATATCTCTAAAGCATCTGATAGGTTTTGGCATGCCAGCCTTCTTCGTAAGCTTCAGGGATATGAACGATTATTTGACTTAATACAACCATTCCTGTCAAACCGTGAAATGAAGATCACCCTAAACAGGTTCTCTTTCAGCTCCTTTAGCATGAATGACAGTATTCCCTAAAGCTCAATCTTGGGCCCTACACCTTCATTAACCACCTTCCCGATGACACTAATATTTACTCATGCCTCAATAGTAAATCTGGTATCGTTGACTAAAATAACCTGACCGCCAGTCTCAAAAAGAACCTCCAGTCTGTTGTTGACTCGGGCAGAAATGGCTTGTAACCTTCACTTCCTCCAAAACAAAACTGCTCTTATTTGCTGACCACAGAGAACCCTCTCTGCTTCCCATCAGAATGTCTGATGCCCAACTCCACGAGAGTGCCTCGTTACACCTTCTTGGTCTCACGCTGTCCACTGATATGATGTGGAACAAATACATAGACTCAATATCTTCATCTACAGCAAGGACAGTTGGTTCTCTGTGTTGTGCCAGAAAGTTTTTCTCACCTGCGTCCATCCTTCAAATCTATAAATCAACCATCTGTCCTTGCATGGAATATTGCTGTCATATATGGTCTGATACCCCCGCTGTAAGTGCCGAGGTCCTTGAAAACATCCAGATATGCAATGTGATCCGGCATCTAGTCTACAGTCGCTTTCTCACAGATGTGCCGTGGCTTCCCTCTGTCTCTTCTAAAAGTATTTTCATGGCAACTGTTCTGATGAGTTGCTTTCGCTTGTTCCCAGACTACATTAATTTAAGTGAGCTACTAGTTTGGCATCTCGGCTCCACCCTTTCACTGAAGAAACGGTTAAATGTAACCGTCTCTTCTACTCAAACAGCTTCTTCTCTCGGACTATCCGTTTGTGAAATTCTGTTCCTCTTACTTGCTTCCATGATAACTATCATCTTCAAATATTCTAGTGTCATGTCAATCAACATCTTCTGATACCTTGATCTTGTTCCCCATCCTTCTCTTTATCGTCTCCCCAAACATGCCACTTTACTCTTGTTCTCTACACTCTGTAACCCCTTGCATGACAGTGGCACTGCTGCCTTGCTTAGGATTGTAATGATCATCATCACACACATACATACATACTTACACAAATTCAAATTATACCTGAACAAGCATTCATTGGATAATAAATCAACACTACTCTGTAATAGACAATTTACAAATCGCAGCTATGTGACAATTTTGTAATCGATCTATTTTCATGTAGTCGATTTTGTGCACTTTTGGGAGAAATGGATCCCAAGAGCCTTCTTAGCTTAGTAAATATTTTCAGGAAATATCAGCTTCTAATTGGTCAATAAACACACAAGTGGGCGTTGCAATCCACCCACGCACAATATATTTTTCCAGCGCGTGACTATGTCAAGTTTCCAGCCACGTTCTTTTGATCCTGTCACATGTTTATATTATCTATAAATAACAAACATCAGTTCGCTCATTCTCTTTTACTCTTCCAAATTCCTGTGAAGATGTGATCTTCAGCATTCTTGTCTCGACCATGTCAGTCAAACATTAAAGCATATTCATGAATTCACGTATATATGAACCTTCACAAACTTTTCCAACCTACATTACAAACATACAGAACATTTCCAAACATGCAACAAGAACGTTGTTCTTCTAAAACTACAGTTTAATAATTAATTCAACTTTGTGAGCTCTGATAAAAATATTCCCAGTCTAAGAGACATAACTCCATCAGATCATTAACTTCTATGCATGTACATCAACACACAAATAAATACGATTTTATGTTTTTTTTAAAACCATTTTGTTCCTTCTTGTATTTCATGTTTGTGTGGTATTTTACGTTGAATATAAATTGTGTGGGCATCTTATTCCCGCAGCCGTAAACAAACACCCACAATGGTCATTTCTCTTAACATGCCTCTACAGGATGAAATCCTTAAAAAAAAAATTGTCCTAGGTTGGAGAACATTCAGTTGACAATTCTTTTCAGCATGAAGAGGAAAGATGACATCAGCAAAATTATGTAAATAATTCTATTTTAATTGAGTTAGAATTTTTCATAGGAAATATTTCCAATATTTTATTACTGGTTTTGTTCCATTTTATTATTATTATTATTCCTTTTATTACTGCATTCAGTTGATATCCTCTCTAAGTATGAAATTAGAAATGAAATATTTTCACTGTAAGGAATTTATTATCAAGTTAGTGCATAATTTAAAGAAGGATTCGAATATCCATCTATGATTAGAGTACAAACTGTTTAGTGTCAGAGTATCTGTCGAGGATAAGAGTGTATTACTTGTGCACTCAGATAAAAGTGTTAGGCAATATATTTATATATAGAGTGGAACCTTGCTTCATATATATAATTTGTTCCTGAAGGAGGTTTGTAACCTGAAATGTTTGTAAACTGAAACAATTTTCCCTATGGAAATGAATATAAAATCGCTTAATCCATTCCTGAACACTGGGTGATTGCTTATTTAAATGTGCACAACACTAATTTGCACACTAGTTCATATACAAAACCAAAGAAAACCATTAAATTTGACACAAAAAAGATAAACACAATACTAAACAGATAAAATATTGACAAAAAATAATTTAATTTTACCATACATGCACAGAGGAGAGTTGATGGTGTAAGTAGAAGGTGGTGTGGAAGGGGAAAGGGGAGAGTTGTTACTCTTTAGAAGGAGAGTCCATTTTCATTGAAAAAAAATCAGGTAACTGTCTTTCTGGCTTTCTCCTCTTTCACTTTTATTTCTCTTAGTGCCACTCGACTCTGCTTGAGACTTACTGTGCCTCTGTCTTACTAAAAGTTTTCTAATGAGATTTCTTTTTGTCTACATTTGAAAATGTTTCTCAAATGGGAAATGGCATTGTCATTGAAAATGTTTATGCTGCCTTTTACTACTGCTTTATCAGGGTACTACCATTCCATGAAACATTGCACTTCACCAAGTTTTGCACAAATATTGTCGGCTTATGTTTTCATTGCTTGGGGTACCATTTTGTCAACTGCGTCATTTTTTGTTCAGATAATTTGTTCATGAGCTGATTTCTTCATGACCCAAGTTTCAACTATACAACAGAAATTGGCTTTTATTTGGAGCCTATAACTGGACAATATAAAAATGGACTAAAATCTACAAGTACCCACAGCAAGTATACATAGGAGCATTCACATTTGCTTACATAAGCTATGCAATACATAGGAGTATTCACAAGATGACTCACAGCAAGAACACACAGATTTGCCATCAAGAGTACCTACAGCAAGCACACCTAGGAGCATATACAACACATTTGTTTGCATACTATATGCCATAGAGAGAGATCTGACTCAAGTCAGATAAAATACTTGCCAATGACACAACTTCCTAAGTGAGTTGCATCTATCCATAAACACGCATACAGGTGCACACACACACACACACACACACACACACACACACACACACACACACACACACACATATATATATATATATATACAGCGGTTGGACTAAATAATTGAAACACTTTTAAAATTCAAAGAAAATTTATTTAATATGGAGTTGGTCCTCCTTTAGCCTCACATACCACTTTCATGTGTCTAGGAATGTAATCATACAGCTTCCTGACTTCATCCAGAGGATTTTTCAGCCATTCTACCATTAACACCTTCTCCAGCTCTTTAAGACACAACGGAGGAGGATAGCAGCTCCTAACTTGTTGCTCCAAATTGCACCACAAATGTTCAATAATATTGATATTTGGTGATTGGGGAGGCTACTTCATGTGTTCTAGCTCACTTTCATGCTCTTCATACCAATCCTTAACCACTCAAGTGGCATGTATTGGAGCATTATTGCCTTGGAAGATGCAGTCACCATCAGGGAATAAAGTCTGGTCCATTGGATGAACATGATTTCCCAAAATGTTCAGGCAATCTTTGCTGTTGATTCTGTTATCCAGGGCAACTATTGAACTGAGACCTTTCCATGATATGGTGGCCCAAACTATCACTGATTACGCTCCATGCTTCACTGTTGGAAGAAGTCAGACAGGGTTGTAAACTTCTTTGGGCTGCCTCCACCCATAAACTCACTCTGAAGTGGGGAAAAGAGAAAAACTGGACTCGTCTGAGAATATGATTTGCTTCCATTGGTCAGCAGACCAGGCATTTTGATCTCTGCACCACTTCAACCTCTTCTGAATGTTGCAAGGGTGAGAAGAGGTTTCCTCATGGCGGCTCTTCCATGATATCCAGCCTTATGGAGCTCATGATGAACAGTTTTAGAAGAAACTGGACTATTCAGATGATTATTTAACTCAGCAGTCACTTTGGCCGCAGTAGTCTGATGATTTTTTTGCCACATTGTGTTTCAATGCATGTCGGTCCCTGTCAGTAAGTTTGCAAGTCCGTCCCAAATTGCTACAGTTGCTAGAGGTTTTGCCCTGTTTCTCAAATTGCAGCATAGTTCTTGATATGGTAGCTCTTGAAAAACCAAAACGTTCAGCAACCTTAGTGATCAAGACTCCTGGCATGCAAGCTCCAACAATTTGCCCTTATTCTAACTTGGAGAGGGCACGCATTTAGCTTAAATTTTACTAAATTCTAAAAATAAATAAGACAAAGACAGTAAATTAGATAAATAAACATATTTACAATAGATATAACCTGCAATTACGAAGTTTTAGTTAAAGTTTTTAATATAATAGGTCTTTGAAATATAGGAGTAGAATTTGCACCTGTTCTAATTATTTTGTCCAACCCCTGTATATATAATTTAATAATATTATCTAATTAATAATACAAAATTCTACAACTTGGAGTTTCATGTAACAACAAACATCAGGCAGAAATTTGTTTAACTTATATACCCTGGATGTGTATTTTAATTAAATATTTGTTTTTATACCAGCATGCAGCCATAGACTTGTTTCTCATATATATATATATATATATATATATATATATATATAAAAGTGAAACAGCATGTGTCGCCTCTAAGTGTCGACTTCTATGTTCACTTTTATATTTACACACGCTCTATCTCTGATATTGAGCACTTTATCCCATAAATATGGCACACTTTAAGACTATATTTCTTTATATATATATATACATATATATGGTAATGACGCAATATGGTAATCTGTATGGAATTTCCAGGAGGATGAAGATCCAGGGAAAGCCCTGTGTCAAAAGACATAGCAAAATTATTAATTAAACTCTGTATAACTATCCATTACTGTTTTTGCCTTACCAGTTGCACCCCTGATGATGATCTCAGAAAGAGATGGAAAGTACTTGGGAAATAAAAGTGATTCTCACTGTTACATTGCATTTCTTGACTTATTCAATTGTAATATATGGAAAGGTATTCATGGCATTATGATGAAAATAAGCAGAAATAATCTTTGTAATTTATTCAATCATATATATATATATATATATAAAATGAAGAGGTTATAATGGTTCCAACGAGAGAAAAGTGTGTATATTAAAAAGAAGAGAGGTACCGCAAACTTTTTGGGTTGTAATGTGGGTTTTTAAAAAAATATTATTCTTTATTTTTCATAGTTTTACATAGTTTTACAACACGTGTTTCTGGTCTCACGACCGTCTTCAGGTAAAGGGTGGAGATTTCCACATATTATTAAAAATAATTATTAAAAATAATTAATTTTTTCTTTTATGTTTTTCAATGTTAAATCTTCTCTATATGAGACATTCTCTGTTTTTGTGTTGGTCATTCCAATGTCTTTCTTTAAATGGTAGTGAAGAGTACTGAGCGAAGGGTCATAAAACAATTAAGGTTGGTTTGAGAAGTGATGAATTGGGTTGTCTTATCTTTTAATGCTTTAATAACCCCTGTGTGTTCTTATATCTCTTAGATCTATTTCCGTTTTCGTGTGTTCCTGTCAGCATGCGTGTATATATGTGTGTGTACATTCCCCCTGAATACATACACTGTCTCACTACAAAGAATTAGTAAACACATTTGTACACATACATACACACACACACACACACAAACATACACACATACACACGCACACACGTACATTGTCCCACCACAAGGATATATATATATATATATATGTTGGACACACTTTTATATTTATATATATATATTATATATATATTTATGTTACATACACATTATACATATACATATATATATATATATATATATATATATATATATATATATATATGTATGTATGTGTTGGACATACTACACTGTTGTCTCAGTGGTTAAGTTTTCATTTGAATAATATGTCCAACATTTCTAAATATTTTCAACATACCTTTCCACATCTCCAACTCAGAAAATTCTTGTCAAAAATACAATCTATACTTTTTCACAAAAATGAACATAAACTAAAAATTCTCAATTCTATGAAACCAAACCTTAATAAGAAATTAATTATGAATACTCCACAAATGTCTTAAAATGTGTACAACTGGTAGTTTGAAATGCCAAAGTTTGCACTAATAAATTTTTTTTGACTTATTTTGTAAAAAAACTCTCCACAATTATACTTAGTTACCTCCCTTTAAACGGTGTCAGTGATCATGCACTGACTCAGCCTACTTCACTCCACAAGAAATTTAACTTTCAGATGAACACAACAATTTTTCCTTTGACGCTAATGAACACTACAATATTTGTCTTGCAATAAACAATACCCTGATGATGACTTTGTGCTATGTCAAAAGTACCTGGAAATAAAAGAAATATGTATCAACACAAAAATTTTCTCTCGTCCTTTAATAATGACACCAAAAACGTATCGGTGAATATGAAAGGATCCAGTTGAAACATTAAGGTAAGGCTTCAAGAACACCAGAAAGCTGTAACATGAGGGGAAGTGGAAAAATCAGGAATGGCTGATCACATATGAAGAGAGAAGGGAGATCACCGCCCTCTGTGGGATCAAGTTGAGATCATAGACAGAGAACACCATTGGAAAATTTGTAAACTTAAGGAATCAGCACATATGCCTGGCCACAAAAATCTCCTGAGTTGACCAAGCATAGAAAAGAATACAACATCGGAACCAGTAATAAGGAGTGCCAGAGAAAAGCAATAATAACAACGAAAAATTGCAATATGAGCTCTGGTAAAAACATGCATAGATAACAGCAAAAAATTGCAATTTTACCACTGGTAAAAAATGGTTACTGGAGACATTAGGTTTATAATACCCAGAAATTCATACACAGATGTCCTCAAGGACACATGGCACAGTGGATAAAGGAGTGATCCAATGACAGGACCCAAGTGTGAGTTCAATACCTCGTTAAAGTGGAGAACTTTCAGAGGGGAATTAACAGGAGATAACTGATAACTAACATTGATTAAACATGGCATGTGGAACTAGAACTGTCTACCCCAGTGAGTGAAATAAAGGGTTCAGTTCAACATTCCAACCACCTGAAGAAGGCCGAAACGTTGTAATAAATATGGTGACAAAGATGAGGACAATAATCTGCATAATGTAAATAGTGTACATAACACCTCATCTCAGAAATATAGACAGATATATATGCAATTTTTTTATATGTGAATGTACATGCGTATGTGTATTTATATGTGTATGTTTGTGTAAGTATGAATGGTGTCCAGACGACAATTTTTCCTCCCACTTACATAAAAATACCATTATAAGCAACCATATATAAATCCAAAATTTAAAAATTAATCAGTTTTTCTGATGATTGCAAATAATGTGAAACACAATGTCAGAAACTCACATCAATCCAACTAAATATATATATATATATATATATATATATATATATATATATATATATATATATATATATATATATATATATATATATTTATTTTAAACATGTTGTGTTGAATGTCAAAGACAACATAGTCCTGCATATTCTCTTTTGAATTTTCTCATATTTTCTAATGAGACTTTTTATTTGAAAATTATATTGAAATAAATATTGTCCGTAAGATACTTTAAAAAATACTCGGTTATCTTACGGACAATATTTATTTCAATATAATTTTCAAATAAAAAGTCTCATTAGAAAATATGAGAAAATTCAAAAGAGAATATGCAGGTCTATGTTGTCTTTGACATTCAACACATGTTTAAAAGAAAAGTTGCTGCCAAATTACACACAAATATATATATATATATATATATATATATATATATATATATATATATATATAGAGAGAGAGAGAGAGAGAGAGAGAGAGAGTGAGAGAGATAGATAGATAGATAGATAGATAGATAGATACCTATATATATTAGGAAAACACTTATGCATCTATACATATATAAACCTTTGATTTTGCCACATTTTATTTCTCTAGTCACTTTATGAATTATCTTTAACACTAATCTCTCACTTAATTGCCACCATTGTTGTTATTAAATTGTATTCAAATTCATTTGACAATGTTTTTCTTTTATTCATTTGGAACATGCAATGCATCATTTGCTCTTTCTCTGTTGTTGGACAAAACATCACCTCCATTTTTTTTCCTAAACAGATTAGTAGGAAACACCTATTTTTGAACAATTCTTTTCTTATTTCATTTTTATTAAAAACCAGCAAGAGATTTTAAAATTTGGAATTCACTTTAAATTAAAAATAAATGTCAACTTTTAATAAAAAATTTTTTGAAACAAAATTTATTTCTGTCTAATGAAATCAGTGACTTTTGTCATTTAATTATTATAATTTTTCATGTTATGTCATTTTATCTTTAACAGAAAAATTGCAATGGCAAGATATTCTGAATTGCTGATGGCTTTTTATGAGTCATGGTTTTTTCTGTAAATAAAAGTCATGATTTCTCTTCCTTAATTAGACAGTTAATGAATTAATTCTAAATTTAATAAACAGCAATTTCATGTAAGCTTGATTAGAATATTTTGAGAAGTATACATATAACAATTTCATTATTCTTCTTCTATCTGCTGTATCTTCTCAGGAAAATTTTCCTTCATGACTCTCCACAACTTCCTATCCTTTTAAGCTCTTTAAAATATTTGTTTTGTTACTATCCTTCCCACTCCTTTTTCTGATATGTATTTACAAATGCTCGTTAGGTAGGTTACTTGATGTTTTCCAATGTCCCTATGAGTGTTTAATTTTTCAAGTCTTCTTTCCTCATTATGCAGCCTAAGAAATTCAAGTGTTTCTGATTTTACATATAAATGTCCTTTTCTTTACATTTTCCTTAAAACTTCCTTCGTGCTCACATAATTAATGCATAGTATTCTCAGCGTCCATCTGTGTTGCAATCAAGTCTCTTCTTCATCTGTGTAGAAATGCCAGTAGATTAGTATTCTTTTATTTGTTTCAAATGAATTTCTCCTGTTTCTTAATATTTTTCTTAGCTTTTGGAAGGCATCTTCCATTATTCCAATATGCCTTCATAGCTCATATTTTGGACTGTTCCTCTTGCTTATAACCATACATTCTGCCTTCTAAGTAGTTGATGGCTTGTCATGTTTTTCACTTTCCATTACTAACTTGTCTAGGACTTCTTGCAATTTTCTTTCTATGTCTGGCATACAACTATAATATAAATAAGTTTTCATGTGAATATTTCAAAACTTCTTGCCTGAATTTTGTTAAATTTTTTTTTTTAATTTTTCTATATGGTTAGTTTGAACTAATTTTCTCGTCTTTTTGTTTTGCTTTTTAATTTTTTCTTTTTTTTTTTGTGAGTGTGTGTCCTCCTGGGAGGACAACAGTGAAATACTGTCATCAGGAGTAAAAAATAATATTGCAAGAAAATAAAACCCCAGTCAGTGGTTGCAATATGTACAAGAGAAAAATTGCATGACTCAGGGGAAGCCAATACTTAGCATTCCAGAACCAGACAAATACCCAAGGTAGACCAGAGGGTATATGACTGAAAGTGTGGAAAAAAAGAAAAACAAACGCAAGAAAATCAATGAAAATCAACATACAATGAATTTCAAGATTTGTCTTCCTGTTATATCAGATATCACTGTGAACATTACAATAACATTTTTATCAATCAAATATTGATATTTTATCAGCAGTGAATAAATTTGATGCACATAGTCAATTCTTTTACCTGGTTTATTTTCATTATTTCAAATTGCGAAAAAGAAATATCTTGAATAAAAGTTTTAAAGGCCTTGATCCTTTTGTGGAGGCTAGAAGAAACATAAAAAATCAATTTTTAAGTTCACACAAAGTGAACCATTGACATTTTCCTGAGTTGTGGTGCAACTTGTCTAGACAGACTTTGTTTACAAGAAATCTTAAAACCCATTTTTAGTAGAAGATAATAACAGAATTGGTATTGTTTACAATTGTTTATGAATTGTTTATGAATTGTTTATGAATTGTTTATGAATTGGTATTGTTTACAATGTTTATGATTATATATTGTATTGTTTACAAGAAATCTTAAAACCCATTTTTAGTAGAAGATAAAAAAAAAAAGAATTACAGTGCAATGGCTTATTTCTTTAAGCATTTTTTGTTTCTGTTAGCAAAAACAGATCTCTGGCATAAAAATTCTAGTATTTGAAGTTACATGTATAATTTAGCTGAGAACACAATAATTGAAAAATTATGAAGACTGTTTCAGAAAGAAACATTCAAAAACTACATCACTCCTTTTTAGCTTATGGAAGAAAATTCATACTACTGCCAGATTCTGTACTGTGCACCTACTGTCCATTAACTCAAAATATTCTTTATTAAACATTCCTTTAAGTTGCCTTAGTAAAACAATATCAGAGAGAAATTCTTTGTTTCACTATACCATTCACTAATACTGCCAATTAAATTTTTTTCCACAGGATTTACAATGGGTTCCATAGAAACTCTATAATATTTAAATTTTCAGAGAAAGTCTCCAAACCCTCAAGCAAAACGTATGCCAAAATTAATTGACCTGGGCAAATAAATGATCATTTTACATATGAAAGATTTAATCTCATGTTCATATTAGTTCTTACAATCATAACATTATATAGGCATTTGGTTTGACAGTCCTGACTAATCTATCTTCCTTCCTTCCTTCCTTCCTTCCTTCCTTCCTTCCTTCCTTCCTTCCTTCCTTCCTTCCTTCCTTTCCCTTCCTTCCTTCCTTCCTTCCTTCCTTCCTTCCTTCCTTCCCCTTCCTTCCTTCCTTCCTTCCTTTCCCTTCCTTCCTTCCTTCCTTCCTTCCTGTCCCTTCCTTCCTTCCTTCCTTCCTTCCTTCCTTCCTTTCCCTTCCTTCCTTCCTTCCTTCCTTCCTTCCTTCCTTCCTTTCCCTTCCTTCCTTCCTTCCTTTCCCTTCCTTCCTTCCTTCCTTCCTTCCTTCCTTCCTTCCTTCCTTCCTTTCTTTCCCTTCCTTCCTTCCTTCCTTCCTTCCTTCCTTCCTTCCTTCCCCTTCCTTCCTTCCTTCCTTCCTTTCCCTTCCTTCCTTCCTTCCTTCCTTCCTTTCCCTTCCTTCCTTCCTTGTCATGTGTGATGCACGCTTGGGCAATCATGTCTCTTTCCAATTCATGATTGACTTGACAGAAGTATTCTGACAGTAGGCTGTTACTTTCTGCGGTAGACTGGTTGCAAAGAAAGGATATACAAGCTAGTCCATCCTACTATTTAGCCCATAGTCGACGAGGAGAAGTGATGGAGCCATACCTTTCCCAAGGTTATTTACCCGTAAGTAAATGCAATGAACTCTTATAGTATTCAAACTGAACACCTCAGTTTCACATTTCAAGCCATTAAACATAACACACTCTGTACATCAATCTAAAAAGGGTTAAAATAAAGACAGCGTCAGAAAAAATAGTTTGGAGAAAGTGGAATTATTATTGAAAGAATTACTATCTGATATATGGCATGAAGATTTTCATTGTCCAATTTCTGCAATATCTGGATAAATTTTCTTTAACATTTCTACTTGCTGTTGTTAGAACTTTTAAAACATTTAGTGATAAAAGAAAGAATGTGTAAGCAGAATAATGGTTATTGGTGCATAAAGGGAAATCAGTGAATTTACGGTCTTGTTCATCGCTTTCAATTTGCGCTAATGCCTCTTGGAAAGGTATAATGCCATTACTTCGCACCTCACAAAAACTATGAGTTAAATAGTGGGCTATACTGGACACCTTAAACATGTATAGCAAACCAATCATGGAGAAAGACTATTTTGAATTCAAAACCATAAAGAAAGCAAAGGGAAATAACTCTATTTTTCACAAGATGACATTACAATTCATGTATAATAGAGAATTATCTCTGGAATGACATGTGATTAAAATAAGTGTATATATAAGTTTATATATACACTAACAACCAAAAGTTTGGGGACATATTAATTTTTTCCTCTAAAATTAAAATATGTATATAGTTTCATGCCTTTAAAGAAATAAATTTATTTTTTTTATGTTTGCATTCAATAATTTTAATCAAAATGAATATAAAATAATTATGATTTCAATTAAAGCAAATTTATATTCTTTTCATCAAAGAATCCACTACAAGAATTTATTACTGAAGAGCAAATTCTTGGTATCCTTTCTAGTAACTTGTAAAAGCATGTTGGTGGAAGTGATTGCCAAGCAAATGTGTAAACAACTCTAGCTTATTCTTAGGCAGTTCACTTCAAACTTTACAATCAATTTTGCCCCAGACTAGTTCAACTGCAGAAATATCTAAAGACTCAGGGGGCCAAGTCATAATTTGCAAAATTCTCTTATCTTCCTTTGATTTTAGATAATATGAAAACAGTTTTGAGCTGTGTTTTGGATCATTATCTTGTTGGCAAACAAAATGTTGTCCAATAATGCCGCAACCAGAAGGAATTACATGCCTGTGCAGTACTGAATGATACACTTCCTTTCACATAATGCCTTGAACAAAGTTTCCAGCAATCTCACCTCCTAAACAACACCAAACAATCACGGCACCAGCACCATGCTAAACAGCTGGCACAATGCAATTTTTAACCATTTGTTTGGAAGGAGTTCATCTGATAAACACTCATTGTTTACTTCCAAAAAATCTCAAATCTGGACTTATCAGTCCAAAGTTCCTTTTTCCAATCTTCTAAGGTCCAATCCTTGTGCTGCTGCGGCCATTTTATTCTTTTCAACTTATTTTCCTTTTTTAATAGAGATTTCTTAACTGATACACATCCTTTAAGCCCAACAGAAAAAAAAGTCTACTCTTAACAATTATAACAGATATTGGATGTTGACGTGTAGAATTAAATTTAGTAGTAAGTTGGAAGCTGTTTTTCTTTCCTTCCTTTTGCTAGACACGATCAAGTGTCTATCCTCTGCATTAAATGTTATTCTGGTCCACCCAGATTTTTTTCTGTCAACATTTGCATCATTGATAATGCAATAATGCACACCATTTTTTATATGTGAAATTTTCTTGCAATCTGACGTTCAAAATACCCGACTATTGAATGAATTTACACTTGGGTCCTTTTTTCAATACTAATCTCTTTAGTTCTTGGCATCTTATGATCCTGGAATAATATATATATATATATTATATATATAAAAAAATGCATAGCACCAGTTGATAATAGCAAAAAAATTAGATTAATTATTTATTATAAAAAATTTAAAACTTGTAACCTTATAGTTAAAAATAATAATTCACCTCCTAGAACAAAATTAAATAGAGCAAACATTATTTACGAATTCAAATGTCCATTAAGGAATTGTATTCCTCAAGAATCAACTTTCGTAAATAATTATATAGGCCACACTACAAATCGTTTAACACGCAGATTAACCCTACACCTTTCTGACAATAGCTCAATTAGATCTCATTTAAATATTCATGGAGGCCTACCGGACACTATTCGGAATATACTTGTCGACAACACTAATATAATAGCATCATCCACTTGCAAAAAAAGGCTAAAAATAATGGAAGCCTTACTTATAAAAATAAGCAAACCAACACTTAATAATATTAACTTTGAACATGGGCATAATATCTTGACCGTGTTTTGAAACAAAAAAATGAATCACTTTATAAAACATACACATAACAAACTATTTCTAATTCTAACAGTTGAAATATAATCCTTGATAATGGCTAAATGTATAGCCGAAAGCGCTCGGAAAATAAGAACATTCGGACAATTTTTATATAATTTATCCTCTGAAAAGAAAAACTTTCTTAGATCGCACGAGAAATTATATAAAAAACTAAATAAAAGCACCTTGTCAGTCGTTTTTAATGAAATGTGCTTGAAAGAAGGATTGCTGCCTAAATACACAAATATATATATATATATATATATATATATATATATATATATATATATATATCCCTAGTCCATTGTACTTTTTTCCAATCTTCTAATGGCCAATCCCTGTGCTGCTGTGGCCATTTTATTCTTTTCAACTTATTTACCTTTTTTAATAGAGATTTCTTAACTGAGACGCATCCTGTAAGCCCAACAGAAAGAAGTCTCCTCTTAACAGTCATAACAGATATTGGATGTTGACGTGTAGAATTAAATTCAGGAGTTAGTTGAAGAGCTGTTTTTCTTCTTTTCCTTTTACTAGACAGGAGGAAGTGTCTACTTTCTGCAATAGTTACTCTCGGCTTCCCCGATCTTTTCTGTCTAGATTTGCACCAGTTTCTGCATGTTGCTGCAGGCAATAATGCACCTCATTTTTTGATATCTGTAATTTTCTGGCTATCTGGCATTCAGAATATGCTTCTATAGAAATAATTTCAACTTAGGCTCTTTTTTCCATAGTAATGTGTTTAGTTCTTAGCATTTTAATGGTTTCAGAAAATTAATTTCAGTCACATATTAATCTAGATGCAATTGAACCTCTACCAATCAGTGAAGTTGAAATATTTGTAAATTTCTGATATACAGTTCAGAAAAGGTATCAGGTTGTAACAAAATTTCTAAAGCTTATTCAAATAAAGTTAAAATGCTTATAGAAAAATGTGTTTGAATTTTATATGTGGGTTTCCATATTGTTATATTCCATGCTAGTAGGAATATATACTTGAAAAACAAGGTGGATAAAATAAGTAAAGGTTTATTGTAAAAAACAGTACAAGAATAAAGGTGCTGTGTTGATATTAGACTAGGTTACATTTGTTATTCGTGTACATTTCTGGCTAGCCTGTATTCAAAATTTAATGCGTGTACTAGTGAGTTAACTGAGAAGCGTTCCATTTAACAATGGCAGGATATTCATATCATAAGCAGGAAGATATGATTCTTAGATACAGTTGCATGAACATGAGGATGCACGGCTGTATCAGATTGTGTTTTCAGACCAAAGACAGCCAAGTCATTCAAACTTTGCCGCTGTTTATCCTCACATTTTAAGACAGGATAAGCACCATTAACTATGGATTGAGAAAACTGAGATATGTCTGTTCATGAAGAACACATTCTACAAGATGTTCCAATATCAGTATATGTCAAGTGGCCCAAGCATATCATATGTCTCATAGTACTACACTAAGGATACTTCAAGAGTAGTTCCTCTATCTGTATCATTTGCAAGGTCGTTCGCACTCTGATCACTCGCCACAGGAGAAACTTTGACGATGGTTTATTGCACAAAACTGCCAATCTGTTGTTTGTCTCTTCAGTTTTTTTTACGGATGAAGCAAAATTTGGAAGAGATGGAATAACAAATTTACACAACCAACATATGCGGACAGATCAGAACCCCTAAGGTACAATACAGGCTAGGCATCAGCATCTGTTTATGATCCATTGGATGAAGGTATGTGCAGATTCAAGCGGATAACATTTTGAACATTTGCTGTGTTGCAGTGTTGAGGTATGATGATGGCCTTTGGGAAATACATTTATATGGACATGTTCTTTTGTTTTTGGTGTCAACCCCATGCCCTCAGATGTTTGTAAAAATATTTTTGATATACCCTGTATATGTGTGCATGTGTCTGTCTATGAGATGTGCTATATAAATGTGTTTGTTTGTTTGTATATACATATATATATATTCGTACATGTTTCATTAAATAATATAGATAAGTGTTGTCTATATATTTTTTGTAAGTTTTGTCATGAAATCACCATATTTATTTAAGTTTTTGTTAGATATACAATCTCTCAAAGGACATTTTTTACTGGGTTCAATGTGGGCTATACGTGTTTTTTAAGGGTTAGCAAAAAGTAATACTAATTATAACTTCACTAAATTTAATACAACCAACTTAAACATCCACAATAACTCTTCTCCATCAACTAATGTTTTGCAAAAGACCAACGTTCTATATTAATTTAAATGTCCTTTGGAAGATTGTATCTATCTAAATATATATGTTGGTTTCACAATGACAACATTATCAAGAAAGCTTACATTGTCAAATTCTATTGCACAATATATATATATATATATATATATATATATATATATATATATGTGTGTGTGTGTGTGTGTGTGTGTGTGTATGTGTGTGTGTGTCTCTGTGTGTGTCTGTGTGTGTGTGTATAATGTGTGACTAGAGTAATTGTTATCAATGCAGAAAGTTGAAAAGAAAGCCAAATTCAAATTTACATCTGGTTGCTGTCATTCACTTTTATACTAATCATCTTAAGAAATATCATACTAATATACTTATATACTAATATACTTATATGATAATTATTATATGCTAATAATTATATACTAATATACATATATAGTAATATATTCATATTAAGATATAAATGATACTATATCATTTATATCTTTACTAAGATCATCAGTATGATCTTAGGAAAGATATAAATGAACCTTTTCTCCTCCTCCCTCTATCTATGGGGTAAGTAGCTGGGTGAGATCAGCTCCCTAGACATGGACGGCAACCAGTCTCAGAAAAAGACTATTATGAATTAAAAAATGTTGGGAAGACAATGGAATACCACTCAACATTTTTTTTACCAAGAAGTTATGGTAATTCTTGAAAGCACATGGTATAAGACAAAAAATATAATATAAAAAGTTTAAATAAATTTTGTAGTGAATGTTGCAAGTCACAGATGAAAAGAAGACTTGAGGCAGCAGAAATATCGTTGTACAGGAGGATGTTGAGAATACCATGAGCCAAACATATAAACAATGATATAGATTTAGAGAAAATAGAAAGAAAAAGGAAACATATAGTTAACATCAGAAACAGACAGTTGAAAATTCAACAGCGCATAACTGAAATGGGGATTGGAAAATCTAACACTTACAGCAAAGATTTAAAGCAAGAGGGTCATATAAAAATAACTGTTGTAATCTAGAAAAGTTTACTGAATGAGGAATAACCAAAATAGAGGTTAGAAAAGAAATGCTAATCTTTATAACATCAACAAAATACGGTGTGAAGTAGGTAAACTACTGCTAGTGGTGGACTAATAAGACAGCATATTACCCCCACTTATAATCCTGTCCAATGTATTTATGAGGATGGGGACATATCCATCAGTGTTCATAGGTACGGTATATAACACTAACTTTATTTCATAAGCTTTTGTGTTCATTTTTCTACTAAATGTTTCAATAATAAATATACTTTTTTCCTTAAGTTTCCCAAACCAACTATAGGGCCTGAAAATAAATACTTAAGTGATTTACATATAGAAATTGTTCTTTGTTTAAACACGTGCCCATTTTTTTTTAAATTAAAAGAATATCTAACTGTTGTAACCTAGAAAAGTTTACTGAATGAGGAATAACCAAAACAGAGGTTGTAAATGAAATTGTAATCTTTATAATATGAACAAAATACAATATTTGCCATCAGCGTGAAGTAGGTAAACCACTGCTAGTGGTGGACTACTATGGCAGCATATTACCCCCATTTACAATAGTGTATAATGTATTTAGGAGTATTGGGACACACCCATTACGGTTCATAGGTATGGTATATAACACTAACACATAACTTAGTAAGTTCGAGTAAATAAATGTTTGAACAAGTTCTATGCAAGATAACAAAAAGACAAAATTTATTAAGAGCTACAAAGGACAGGAAATTGTTGAGAGCCATGATCTCCTACATCATGATGGGACATGGCACATTGAATAAGTGGATGAGATAAGGGATGTATAAAGTAATTACTTTCATTTATTTAAATGTAGACAATCAAAGCAAATAATGGTGCAGCATAAAATTCCTGAGACGGATATCTATTCAAATAAAAACAACATTCAGCCTTAAAAAAATTATTTTAGATTTATTTTATGAAGAACGAATCAGATAGAAACTGAATAAAAAAGAACTAACTTTTTTCTTATTCCAATGAACTGGCAAAAACCTTATAATACAAAACATAAATATTTTTATTATGGAACAATAAAAAAAATAAATAACAGAAATATAATAATAAGGATATTAATTCTCAGTTGGATCTGTCTATCCTTTTATATCAAAATATCATTATTAATAAATGTATATAAGTCTATACATTTTTTTAAATACATATACATATGTGTGTGTGTGTGTGTGTGTATTAGTGAGTGTACATATGTGTATAGAATGAAAGCGTATAAAGAGTTAGGAAAACAAGAAACAAACAATCATATTGATTCAAAATAAGTCTGTATACTTAAAAAACGAAGAATCTTTTTTTTTACATTCTGAAATGTTTCTACCGTATTCTTTAAAAAAATAGAAGTTATGTCCAAACTTTGTGCCAACAGCTGAACAGACCTCCGTCTATAATCAGGATTAATAAGATTGCTTACATTTGTTTATTTTCCTCTGGTTTGAACGTTGCATTTTCTTAATCCTTTTATTGAGATTACATCTTTGTTTATTCTCTTTTGGTTCCATGTGCCTTGTTTGGCTGTGGTCATCATTTAAGTTCTTTCCCAAGAATGGCTTCATTCATTTGGACATATTAAATAATCCAGGACATCTCATTTGAATCATTCTTACCTTTAAATCATAATCAACATCAGTGATATAATTTGCTTTCTCATGTCTCTCCACAACTTCCTATCCTCTGAGGCTTTTAGTAATACCTTTTATTACTCTTCTTCCCACTCACTGTTCTGCTATAAATTTAAACTTCATTAGGTAAGTTTTTCAGTTTCTTTTTGTTCCCCTTGATTTCACTATATCCATTGAGTGTCAAATTCTCCAAGCCGTCTTTCTTCATTAAGTGCCCCCCCAAATTTCTACTGTTTCTTTCTGATTCTAAGTATATGTGTCCTTTTTGTCTCCATTTGTTCTTTAAAACTTCCTTGTTGATTACATGTTCTGTTCATGGTATTCTCAGATCTGTCTGACAATATTTCTTTTGCATCAAGTCTTCTCTTCATCTGTGAGGAAACTGTCCAAAATTCACTACTCTACAAGAAGATTTATATTACAAATCAGTTCAGCACTCTTTTCTCTGTTTCTAATGAAAATTTTCTGTTTCAATCTGCGGTTACATTTTCCATCCTTTGTTAAAAAACTACCAAGATATTTAAATTTCCATACTTCTTTGATTTTGGCATAGAATATTCCTGCATGTCTTTGTAAGAAGATAAGCTAAAATATATTTGGATTATATAATATATTAATGTAATAAATATATATATATAGTTCTATACACCAATGAACTACATTAGTAAAAACTTGGTATTACAATTAACCTTGAGCAAATGTCACAGCCCACAGTCTCAAAGATTAAATCAAGCATCAAGTCCAATACAAAAACTCTCCAAAATAAAAGAATTGGTAAAATAATAATGATCCATTCAAAACAGGAATGCTCCTGACCAATTAGGAAAAATGACAGCCATTTTTGATTTGGGAAAAAGGAAAAGGATAACTTTTTTTCTATCCACTTCTATATTTTGACATTGAAAATAGCTCAGATTAGTCTTTTAAAAAATATTTATTAATACCAAATGAAAACACACCCACTGTTCACTTCTACATTATTGGCTGTCATCTTGTAACACCAGACTAAAAATAAATTCTATAAATTTGAGGTGTTATTGTACAGAGTATCAAAATTTCATTGTTATTCTCATTGAATCAAGAAGGCCATAAAAAAAATCATTTTCTTGTTCAAAGCTGCCGTCTTCACTGTTATTATTCCAGTAGCTAGCATCGATAATGATAACCTTTGTCAAAGTGTTCAGTAGCTTGCTAATATTTCATTGCGTCCATCTTTTCTATGTAAATTCTGTTTTCTGATCTCAGCTTCTGTCTGGATTTCTACATATTTCATTTTCCTTTTATTTGTTGTTTTGCATATGCTTTGTTTGTTTGCTATTTTCTTTTCTATTGCTCATGTTAGCTTTGACTGCACTAACATTTTAAACAAAAACTTGAAGACTTTCCTGTTTACAGTCTTTTAAATGAAATGTCATCTATGATATCAGTACATATTCTACAATAATATTTTTGACAATTTTCCAAGCTGCTCTATAACCCTGCTTGAAGATATGATCATTGTAAAATTGTCAGGTTAACTTAAATTAGAAATTCAAAGAAAGATTTACCTTCATATTGAAAACTTTTATGCATAATTATTGTATGATTGTGTTGCACTTAAATAGCTTTATTTTTCTGATTCCAAGATTTTTAAAACTTTATTTCTCTTATTGTTATTATTATCTTTCATGAACTTGCTTTTTCTTACCAGAATTCTGATAGAATTAGGTGACATCAAAAAACTTCATATCCCAACATCTTTTTCAATATCCTGAATGAGTTCAACTGGACAATAATATTTTTTTTTAATTTTTAAGTTACCTAAACTAGTATATACTAATTCAGGTATAATAACATGAGGAGCAACTATTAAATGTATATATGTTACTTTATGCACAAAACATTTTCCTATTTTTTGTTTCCTTTTGTACAGATACAATCTCGACTATGATGAGAGGTCCTCATTTAAACACATTAGCCAAGTGAAACAGTCTCATCTAAAATCTGATATACCCTCATTTTCATCTACTGGTCCACTGAAATACTGTCATCTAATATCAGATCCTCTCTCATTTCATCCACTGGTCCACACACTCTCATCTATAATCTGATACACCCTCTTTTTCATCCACTAGTCCACTAACATAATGTCATATTAAATCAAATCCACCCCCATTTTCATCCACTGGTCCACACATGCTCATCTAAAATCTGATACACCCTCTTTTTCATCCATTGATCCACTGACATAATGTCATATTAAATCAAATCCAGTCTTATTTTCATCCACTGACACACACTTATCTAAAATCTGATACACCCTATTTTCATCCACTGGTCCACTGACATTCTGTCATATCAAATCTAATTCACCTTCATTTTCATCTACTGGTCCACTGTCACACTCTCATCTAAAATCAGATTGAGCCACATTTTTACCCATTGACCCTCTGATACATTCTCATCTAAAATCTAATTGACACTTAATTTCAGCAACTGATCCTCTGACACACAGTTTGCTATGATCTGATACGTTATCATTTCTAACTACTAGCCCAATTACACAGGCTCATCTATGATATGATATTTTCTCATTGAAGACTACTTTGATATTATCACATGATATGGTAATTTTTTTATATCTCAAAGACTTATATTCTTTTCTTTTTATGATTGCATTAGAAATGATTGTGTAGGCCAATAGTGATATCGCCCTCCATTAAACTTCCACTGCTGAATTTTGTTCTTTTCTTAAAATCTGCTCCTCTTTAATCTTCATTCTTTTTAGCTCACCTTAATATATCACATTGTAGCCGACATAGATATTTGGACATATTGTATTTTTTATCAAGAACTATGATTCCATCTATAATCAAAGGCCATTCCTTATCTGTTATTTTTCATGTTAATTTTTTCTATCATAAAATCACTTCCTCACTCTCTCTGGTCTGCTACCTATTTGAACAAGGTTCAAAGGTTAATAACTACTTTCTTCTGCCAGTCTAGCCTTCAATATGCAACTGTGTTGTCAAATTTTAAAAACCTTTCTTACTCAGTATGCATCTTACCTCTTAGATATTTATATTACTCTATAAGAAATGTCCAGATTTTTTTATTGTCTGGCCATTTGATTTCATTTGTTATCAAGGGATTTTCCTTATCTATCATTTGTAATGGACTTTTTTCTGACCTAAAGTTATATCTGATATCATTATGGCAATACTTAACTATTTTGATCACTATCTTCATATCATTTTTACTTTTAGAATATAATTAAAATATGAAACCCTCTTTTTGGAAGGAAAGTCCTGTGCTAATATTAAGGATGGCTAGAGGAACTAAATTTTCTTATTGCTTTCAATGTTACAACTTAAATGTTACTAAAAGAAAATTGTGTTCTTTTCCTCTTCAAGTGCCAGTGTACCAATAATGGGAGGTGGCGCTATGCCGATGACACAAATATTCTTATTAGGGATGAGAATGATATAACCCCCGCAAAAAATTAATATTTTCTACCAGCTAATCCAAGAAATAGGACACTAAAAAAACCTTTCCAAAACAGAAAATATGACCTGAAACTGGGATGAAAGTAATGATACGTCCTAAAAATTCAGGATGAGGAACTAATAAATAGTAAACACTTCAAATTGCTCTGTGTATGAATCAGTTATAAACAATAAAGTATAGAACATTAGAAAAGTGAATGTACAGTAGGCAGTGATTGCATGAGAATCAGTGTTGCAATGTGATATTGTTGTAAATGATTTCTCTGTAGGAAAAATTATTATTATTAAGTTTTATAAAAGTTAATATGGGGTTCACTTTGCTCTGCAATTCATTGTAAATTGATCCCCTTACAGATGTCAAAACAAAATAGGTTTACAATAAGTGAATTCTTGAAATTTAAAAAAAAAAAAATTTTAAACATCATAATTTGGAGTGCTTAATCTATAGTAATAAAGTAGAATCCCTGACAACCGGAATAAGAAGATCTTCTACATATAAAAATTGGTTACAAAATCCGGATATGAGGGGTTATTTTTAGATTAAAGCAAAAGAACTGAAATCAGGTTTAACATTTATTTTCAATGTTTTATAGTAAACAAAATAAGCTAACAGTGAGTGAAATATAACAGAATTGATTTTAAGGAAAAACAAATGAATTATGTAATGTTAATGAAAATTCATTAAATTTAGTATGCCACTTTTGCAAAACAAATAATGTAACAATGATTTTGTAATCGCTGTTGCATGATGGCTCTTTCTCTTCTAATGTCATTCTCAACTTTTGCCACATTTCATTTTGCTTTTGTTCTTGAAGGTTTTTAAAGGAAAAATACTTTCTAACTATGCATGCATTATTGCAAACATCATAGCTGAATGCTGCCTTTCTTTCCATAAAACTGACAACCTTTTCAATAGCTTTTTCAATTTTAGTCCAGGTTTCATGACAGTCATGTTTTTTTACTTTGTTCAATGTGACAGTATGAACACTGGAGAATAGTTTCTTTGGAAGATTTTATATCATACAATGTTAACTTTCCTATGTTAAACTCAGCCATTAGTTACAATAAACTTTCACCAGTGTCTAGACGCTGGTGAAAGTTCATTGTTTCAAATTTCCAATTTTTGCAATAACTCCAAAGTTGTTCTTTTCCTCTTATTCCCATCATCTTTTGCACCGATACAAGCCATTAGGGCGAAATAAGCATAAGCAATTATCCAAAGAAATTTCCTGAAAAACAAAAATTTCAAATAAGTTACATATCACCCAAATAGTTCAAATATACACATCAAAATCATGTCAGGATATGCGGGATTCCAGATATGAGGCACTCCGGATATGAGGCTCTCCAGATATGAGGGATTCTACTGTATTTGAAAATTTAATTTTCTTTTTAATTGTAAGAAATAATGTGTTATGAAAATATTTTGTTTTGGCTTCCATAAGGAGATCAGTTTAGATGGAATTTTCATAGCAAAGTGGACCCTATATTAATGTTTATAAATTTAATAATTTTTTTTATATTAATGATCTGGAGTGTTTTATCTATAGTCATATTTTTATGATCATGTTTATTTTTGATCACAGTGCCTATTTATGGCACCCTGTCTTATGAAAGGAGAAAGGTAATGAAAAACATCAGAAAATGTTTTCATCTTTCTGGTTAAATTTTATCAGACAGTTCCTAATATGAGCAAGACAGACGTTTTGGACAACGAAAAAATCTTACATTTCAATTCATTTTTTTAGAAAAAAAAACAGAATTCCTTGAACAATGCAAAATGAAAATATTTCTTCATAGATGAGCACAAGATAGTTGAGGTTGCAATTTTAGTTTTGACTGAAGGATCATGTTTTTTATTTTTATTTGATATCATTTTTTTTTATTGATATTATTCTTTTTTCCAGTTGCATGTGCTTTCCACTTTAGTTGTTGCTGTTGCTGAAAGTCCTCAAGTGATGTGGTTTTTGTTAGCTGGTACATTTCCTTGTATAAACATTACTTTTCTTCTTCTACCTCTTCCTCTTATTATTCTTTTACTTATTCCTCCTTCTTCTTCTCTTCTTCTTCCTCTTCTCCTTCCTATTCTTCATCATTTTCTTTCTCTTCTTCTTCCACTTCTTCTGCTTCTTCCTCTTCTTCTTCTTCTCTCATTCCTTGTCCTCTTATTCGTCTTATTCTTCCCACTCTTCTTCCTTGTCTTATTATTATTGTTCCTTTTCTTCTTCTTTTTCCTATTGTTCTTCTTCTTCTTCTTCTTCTTATTATTATTATTATTATTATTATTATTATTATTATTATTATTATTATTATTATTATATCCTTTTTCCTTGATTTGCAGTTTCATGCAGTCCCTTACCAGGTGCTCTTAAGCAACATTTTAAATTTCAGATAGTAAGGAAGTTCCAGTTATTATCTTAGTGTATTTTTCAGTATTCTTCTTAATCACTCCTAGTGCTCCTGTTACTACTGGAATCATCATTGCATCTAAATATCTTATGCTTATAGTGTCAATTCCCAGGTCCATATATTTTGAAAGTTTGAAAAATTAATATGCAGAGATGATTTTAGCAGACAGAATGGCCATGTTTATGAGATATCAATCATGTTTTTCAAAGTCATTTATTATTATATCTTTTTATTGTTATATATTTTATTATATACTAAAAAATGTCTCATTGAATAATCTAGACACATGATATGTCTATTTATTTTTATAATAATCCTTTTTAGTTCTCTAATCCCTTTCTTGACTTTAAGAAGAAATTCATCAAGAAAGGTGCCATAGTTTTTTCTTGCCCAAGTAAGCTCCTGGCTAGCCCCCTTACATTGCGATGCTTGTTTAGCAAAATATTTATTGGCTACAATGGATAAATTTAAAATTTTGAAATAATTATAACAGATCTTCTTCATGTGTTTTTTTTTAAAAAACACAATCACAATGATCACAGTTACAATGTTTGTCTTTGTAATTCACCCTTGAAGATGATCTCAGAGGAAATTGAAGGTACTTGGGTAAGAAAAAACTTTCTTGATGAATTTCATCTTCACATCAAGAACCTGATTAAAGAACTAGAAAGGATTATTAGTCATAATTTGGAAATTTGATCCGTCAAATCAATCAACACAAAATGTCTGTTGTCTTTAATATATATCATGTTTTCAACTGACTTGAAGTGGAATGAGTACATTGAATCAACAGCTGCGTCTACTGCAAGGAAAGTTGGGTCACACACATGCGTGCACACACACACACACACAAACACACACACACATATACACATACATGCACATACACACACACACATATAAATTTGTTTCATTGAATAATATAAACATATTATATCTTTTTATTGTTATATATTTTATTATATACTAAAAAATGTCTCATTGAATTATCTAGACATATATTTATTTATTTTTTATAATAATCCTTTCTAGTACTCTAATCAGTTTTTTGATGTTAAGATGATTCATCAAGGAAGGCACCAAAGAGAACTAGAAAAGATTATTATAAAAATAAATAGATATATCTATATTATTCAATGAAACATGTTTGAATGAAGATATGCTGCCTAAATATGGACATATATTATATGTGCATATGTGGCTTATATAGTGCAGTTGATATAAATGGTGAAACTGAAGAGGACTGTAACATTTACACCTTCAAGCACTACTGATAGTTTGTGTTCATAACATTTTTAAGCCTCTCTTTCTCTTTTATGTGCTGTGTCCCTTCATGATGTAGACAATCATCGCTCTCCATATCTTCCTGTTCCATGTAGCTCTTAATAAGTTTTGTCTTTTTCTTTTATTTCTCACAAACTCTGTTCTGCCATTCACTTGCTTAAGCCCATTTAATATGTCACATGTTGCTTTTCCCTATCCCTCTTTCCATCTATCTGTACTGTGAATATCAGATTTTCCAAGCCCTTCTTCCTTATTACATGTTCCAGAAATTCCACCTCTTCTTGATGTTAAGTATAAGTTTCCTTTTTCTTTCCCTTCTATCCAAAACTTCATCATTGCTCACATATTCGGCCTATGATATCCTCTACAGAACCATATTTCTGTTGCTTCGAAATGTTGTCGTATTCTACAATGCAAGTATTTCTTGAGCCTATCTTGTCTATATTTAAATTCATAGCTCAGACAGTAATGGTAATATTAGCTGTTTCCTTATAAGGAAACATTCAGCATTCAGGAACTGAGTAGCTTGTTGTTGTAACCTAGGGAATGTTACTGAATAAAATAATCAAGCGAAGGTTGGTAATGAACGATAACACTCAGGACAAGAACAACACATATATGATTCACCAGCGGTGTGTAAAAGTAGTCAACTGCTAGAAGTGAGTCATGTGAATTCGACTATGAATTTCCAACTCTAGACCATGTACAGTATTCACTACTGTATTTATAGGAATGGCGGGGGGCATACCCATTATCATCCGTAGGTATGTTATAACACTTGTACTATATTCAATTGAAATTTATGACATCTTTTCTTTAAAAAATATTTTCAGGAAAATAAGTTTCTCAAGTACAGTCACTGTTATCACTCTTTCCATTAACTGATCGGAGTTTTCTTCCTTACCTTTTTATTTGAAGTCATGTCATCCTCTTGATTATATTACTTTTTTAGTTACATGTGATATCCATTCTAGTTGTTGCTTCTGCTGAAATTCTACAGTTCTTTGTTTGGGATCCTGTAGTGCCAGTCTACAAGTTTCAAAGAAGCGTGATCCTCACTAAGACCTATAGGCTTCTCTTGCTTGAAGCCATTTTCAAACATTGATCTTAGAAAGTAATTGTATACAGCTGACATTATAAATATTTATAAATGGATTTGGTGCCATACATGACATCCATATGAAAGTTTGTTAGAAGATCCAGGAAGTAGATGATGAATATTTTCCTCAGTGTTTGTACAAAGAGACATTTGGGATCTGTCCAATTCATTAAAATTTGTACTTGGTACGATCTTGTTAGTAAGTTTTGATCTTAAGCATCATTTTTTTTCTTTATTTTTTTTTTTACTGTAAGTTTCATCCTGTACAAAACTAAGAGGCCACTTGAAATAGAGGGTTAATTTAATAGTTAGTTTAGGTGGGTAGGAGATGAAGATAATGGTTAACTGTAGACTTGAACAATTTAAGATTGTAGTGATCAGGGAAACATTTTCTTGGGAGTCGGTGCCACAGAGCAGTGCTTTGCGGAAAGAAGTAGTTTGAGTGAAAATTAGTCTTGCCAATTGAACTTGGAAAGAATTTGGGTGCTTTGCTACAATATGATTGGCATGGCAGGTCCTAGCTATGAAGGTTAGAACTGGCAGAACCAAGGAATGTAATTCATCCAAGCATTTTCCTTGGAAATAGCGATAAAGCAGTAAGAGGCTTGCTACATCTCGCCTGTAAGAGATAGGTTGGAATTTGGAAATTAATTTGTCACTGACAAGGACTGGGAGATGCTTTTTGACTCTATCAAGACTGATGAGTGAGGACTGGGCAGCTTCCATCCGAATATGACAACAGTACTCCATTTGCAACCTGATCAAGCTCTTGTAAAGGTAGAGGCTAGTATGCAGAATCAGGTAATTACTGGAGCCAATCATTTTTCCTCTATCTAGATTGAAGCTGCCTCTTTCCATTTCCTGCCCAGAGCCCTGCAATCACTGATGCATCAGATTATTTCAGCAGCAGGGTCTTCTGATAACAATGCGTATCAGCCATTAAAGGACTTCTCTTCCCATTTGATTTTTAGATTAATTAGACCCTTATACTTTTGTATTTTGTTTGATGTTTTTGGCCACTTATATTGGCATTCCAATTTTGGCATCTCCCTATACTGCCACTAATATTGGCATTCCCTTTCCAATTTTGACATTTGCATTCTTATTTTGGCATTCCTTTTATATTATCACTTCTATTGGCATTACCCTTCCAATTTTGGCATCCGCCTTATATTTCCACTTATATTGGCATTCCTCTTCCAATTTTGGCATTTCCATTCTTATTTTGGCATCCCACTTATATTTCCACTTATATTGGCATTCCTCTACCAATTTTGGCATACCCATTCTAATTTTGGCATTCCCCTTATATTACCACTTCTATTGGCATTCCTTTTTAAAATTTGGCATCCCCCTTATATTTCCACTTATACTGACATTCCTCTTCCAATTTTGACATTCCCATCCTAATTTCGACATTCTTCTTATATTGCCACTTATATTGGCATTCTCCTTTTAATTTTGGCATTCCCATTCTAATTTTGGCATTCCCCTTATATTTCCACTTTATTGGCATTCCTCTTCTAATTTTGGCATTCCCATTCTAATTTTAGCATTTCCTTTATTGCCACATATTGATATTTCCCTTCCAATTTTGGCATTCCCATTCTAATTTTGGCATTCCTCTTATATTTCCACTTATATTGGCATTCCACTTCCAATTTTGGCATTCCACATCTAATTTTGGCATTCCTCTTATATTGCCACTTATATTGTCATTCACCTTCAAATTTTTGGCATTCCCCTTATATTTCCACTTATATTGGCATTCCTCTACCAATTTTGGCATTCCTCTTATATTGCTACTAATATAGGCATTCCTCTTCCAATTTTGGCATTCTCCTTATATTGCCACTAATATTGGCAGTTCCCTTCCAATTTTGGCATTCCTCTTATATTGCTACTAATATAGGCATTCCTCTACCAATTTTGGCATTCCTCTTATATTGCTACTAATATAGGCATTCCTCTTCCAATTTTGGCATTCTCCTTATATTGCCACTAATATTGGCAGTTCCCTTCCAATTTTGGCATTCCTCTTATATTGCGACTAATATAGGCATTCCTCTTCCAATTTTGGCATTCTCCTTATATTGCTACTAATATTGGCAGTTCCCTTACAATTTTGGCATTCCTTTCATATTGCTACAAATATTGGCATTCCCCTTCCAATTTTGGCATTCCTCTTATATTGCTACTAATATTGGCAGTTCCCTTCCAATTTCATCCTGTTTTCATTGTTGTGTTCATAATGATACGAATTTCAATGAATATATTCCAGATTTTTATAAAGGCCAGCTTTTTCCTTTCCCATTCTACCTGGTACCACTTTCATCCCCTCCCTTAATTTCCCAACCCAATCGTCATTTATTTATGGTATCTCCTTTTTTATTCCTTTATATTGCTTTTCACATTTACACAGTTCTTTGCATCGCAGTGGTCTGCCTGTTTTAACCATCCATTACCCCAGCCCTTCTCTTCTCTCAACCCACTTACTTTCACCTTTACCCTCCATCCCAACTTCAACCTTACTCTTCTCATCACTTCGATTCTTTCCACAGAGTGACCTTCCAAACTAAAGAAAGTTACAAGCCATTTGCTTTTTCTCATTTTGTTTTTTATCGACACAACACTCATCTATTTCAGTGTCTGGCACTGCCTCTCTGAAAATGTCAGAAGCCACAAAAAGAAAGAAAATTACAATTTACCTTTATTTTTAGGTGAGCACAAAGAGTACATCCATTTGATAATATTCAAGATGCAGCATGTGATAAAAATGAACGACAGCATCTTTGACCACAACCAGTGAAGAGCATTCTTGATAATAATTCATACTTTGCCACCCATCTCCTTATGGCCTCATTGTGTACAAGAAGCAGCAAGAAATGCACAAAAATAGTTATGAGTTCAAGTAACAAGAAGAAGAATTTGCCCATTTTTCTTTACTTTTTGGAAGAGTTACTTATTCAAAAATAAAGCTCAATCAATTGAACTTTCGTCTTTACCCTTCAAATATTTTACACTATTATGAAAGAGATTGGTAAGAGAGAGTCATTGAGGAAATAGAGAGAGAGTGTGTGGTGATAATGAGAGAGGGGCTAAGGAGAGTTTTGCAAGATAGATAGATTGGGGAGGTAGAGAAATTGGGAAGACAGAGAGATTGTGAAATATAGATGAGATGATTGTAGTAATAAAGAGAGAGAAATTTACTAGATAGAGAATGTGGGGAGATGGAGTGTGGCTGGAGAAATAGAGAGGGAGAATGTAATTTTCAAGAGAGTGTGATTGAAAAAATAGAGATATATTGAGAGCATAAAAAAGAGGAAATAGATAGATAGATAAATAGATAGGTAGATAGATAGATAGATAGGTAGGTAGGTAGATAGATAGATAGATAGATAGATAGATAGATAGATAGATAGATAGATAGAATGGAGAAGAAGATAGAGATCAGGATACTGAAAAGAGTGTTTGCTAGATGTGGATGAAGAATGGAGAGATAAAAATGATATATTGGAAGTGTGCGTTGATGAAAAGTTATTGGGGAGAGAGAGGGAGAAATGGATTGAGGAGATAGAGAGAGTAAGATAAAGAGAGAAACATAAGGGAGTTAGAAATGGATAGATTGAGAAGATATAGAGAGCTAAATATGAAAGACTGAGTGTTTGGGGAGATAGTGAGAGACTGGGTATAATAAGATATAGAGCTGGAATGATGAGAGAGTGAGTGTAGGGATAAACAGATGGGAGAAAATCGTCTGCAGAGATAAAGTTTGGAGAGTTGGAGAGATTAGAAATTAGCGAAAGGAAGATTGCAAAGATATAGGTAGATAGATTGTGAAAAGAATGAGACAGAGAAACAGACAGACAGACATACAGAGACAGAGAGAAGTGAAAAACTAATAGATAGAGAGATAGATAGAATCAGACTGAGATGGAGGGATATATAGATAGAGAGAGAGAGAGATTTGTATATACTTTTGCCGTTACCCTTTGTACATACTAGTTGTTTTGAGATTGTTGCATAAATGTTATGGAGTAGCTGAACACCCCCGCAAGATGAAATGGTCTAAGGCTATTTAAACAGAACTCTCTCTTACTGAGAGGGAGGAGTTAATGATTAATTGTTTATTACATTAGTCTGTGTTCTCAACCATGTACCGTATTCTTCTCCAGAATAAACTACTTCTTATTTCTATATATGTGTGTGTAAACCTTTCTTATTTATGACACAACAATAACTGTCCAGAGGAAAATGTGAAATTACTAAGTAATGTAAGTAATATGTTTCCATGATCAGTTTCCTCAGAATCTCTGAAACTTTGGATGTCCAGATGGTGTAAGAATTTCAGAATGAGAAATGAGAAAGCAGTGTTCAAATTTCAGTCATGATCATTACATTCACTTTTGTGTAAATAGTCTTGGGAAATGTATGAATCTCCTATATTCTATCCCTCCAGCTATGGGCTAAATAGTAGAGGAACCAATATAGGAGAAAGAGAAATCAAAACTCAAAACCGTATTTGGCCATTGTGATGTGCACATTTGAACTGTACCTAAGGTCCACACAACATAGCTGCACTTTAAACCATAGGTAGTATTTGTGGTTTTTTTGTTGCTAAGTAGATGTTTTCATTAACAGGATTATGAAATGTTAAAGTAAGACTTTTTCATATAATTACCAAAGCCAAGAAACTACGGATTTTTTTTCAAATATGGTTAACAACATGCGAAATCCCATGTAAAATGAGTTTGCTTGTTTGATTACATATATACACTTCATTGTATTCTCAGCATCCTTCTGTAGAACCACAATTCTATTACCTCAAGTCTCTTCTTCTTCTGTAAGGATACTGTCCAGCATTCACTGACATATAGGAGGATTGATACTACAGTACTCTTTTTTTTGGTTTCTAAATGAAATTTTCCTGTTTCTTAATACTTTGCTAGCTTCTGGAAGGCTCCTTTCACATTTCCGATGTGCCTTTGGATTTTAGTATCACATTTTCCATCCTCTGTTAAAACACTACTTATATATTTACATTTTTGTACTTGCTTGATTATGACATCTCAGGTTCAGAGTTCACATTTTAGGCATTTTTTTTTTCTGACAACTATATATTTTGCCTTCTTGATGTTTATACATTCTTCTCACTTTCCTTCCCTACCACCTGTAGGAGTTCTTTTAGTTTCTTTTCTGTCTGCTGTCAACACTGAGTCATCTGAATAGCTTATGTTGTTAAGGATGTGGCTGCCAATAAGGAAACTTAGTAGGAATTCTAATTCTCATGAGATGGCCTGCCAGTATAGGTTGAATAAATCCGGTAAGAAGACACACCCTTGTCTTACACCCCTTTCTATTTTTGTTTATTTACTGAATTTATTTAATGTGATTGCATGTGTAGAATTTTATCTATCTATCTATCTATCTATCTATCTATGACATTCTGTCAATATCTATCTACCTATCTATCTATCGATGACATTCTGGTTATATCTATCTATCTATCTATCTATCTATCTATGACATTCTGATAATATCTATCTACCTATCGATGAAAGACTGTTAATATCTATCTATCTATCTATCTATCTATTGATGACATTCTGTTAATATCTATCTATCTATCTATCTATCTATTGATGATATTCTGTTAATATCTATCTATCTATCTATTGATGACATTCTGTTTATATCTACCTGTCTATCTATCTATCTATTGATGACATTCTGTTAATATCTATCTATCTATCTATCTATCTATCTATGACATTCTGTTTATATCTATCTACCTATCTATCTATCGATGACATTCTGTTTTTATCTATCTATCTATCTATCTATCTATCTATCTATCTATCTATCTATCTACCTATCTATCTATCTATCTCTGCAAGCATGCACATATTTCATTTATCTCTGTTTTTCCAAAATTGTAATCTTCCTGAATAAAAGAAATTATCCAGTTTATTTATTTCATTTCCAAATGAACACTAACTTATTTAAAAAGACTAAAATAACATGATTCAAAGTTTATTATTGCCAATTGCATCTACTCCTCCCTACCTATTGTAATGAAGACCTAATCAAGAGATACCTTAAATGTAGGAGTTCTTGTAGTTTCATTTCTCTGTCTGCTATCAACACAGTGTCATCTGAATAGCTTATGTTGTTAAGATTGTAGCTGCCAATAAAAAAAGCTTGGTAGGGTTTCTAATTGTCTTGAGATGTCCTGCCAGTATAGGTTGAATAAATCCAGGAAGAAGACATATCCTTGTCTTACACCACTTTCTGTTTTTGTTTATTTACTGAATTTATTAATGTGCTTTTATTATTAAGTACTAGATAATGATTAATGATATCATTAATTGTTGACCAGTGCCCAGCTGTGCATTTCTGTGCTAAAATCATTTAGACCTCATTACTATAGAAAATATTAGCAACACTTCTATAACATAATAACCAATAATTTTCTCTTTCTATACCTTGTTCTGTAAAGTTCAGTTATAAAATCATTTATACTTTATTTCTGTCACAAAACTATTTGCATCACTTTCTATAAAAATTTTAGGAAATTTGCCTATATATAAAAGGTTCAATTCTATTCTGCAGTAAAATCATTTATACTACATTTTATCATAAAATTATTTGTAACATTTCCAATAATAAAAACATTATTTTCAATGATTATTATAACAAAATCATTAATAATTTGGCTTGCATATATGAACCTATATGTATTTCTGTAGTAAAATAATATACATTGAATATCTCTTACTAAATTATTCACATTGCTACTACGAGAAAATCATATCTATATTAAAGCATACAGAGATTCTGTATCTATTGAGTTTGTCCATCTTCCTTTCCAAATTTCGAATGATTGTTCACAAAAGGAACTTTTTTTAATTAAGAAGTAGAATCTTTTCAACTCTTAATTAAAAACAAAGATGTAGATAAATTTGAGTAATACAGAAATAGGATCTCTCAAACACCAAAATGTCAACAATAGGATCTCTCAAACACCAAAATATCAACAAAATAATGTTAACATCCATAAACCAGGTAATAAACTCCACCCTATTATATCACATGTCATCACAACAAATTAGCTAAAACTTTAAACCAACCATACCTAATCTTTCTACAAAATATAGTATTAATTCTACTAATGAATTCTTATAAATCCACCATTTGTATACACCACAAAATGAAATATTTATGTCATTAGATTTTGAAAAACTATTTACTAATGTCCCCATTAATGAAACTTTTGATATACTCATTGTCAGGATACATGAAGATACAGATCCTGTGTTTTGAATTTGTTTTATTAAATTTAAATATAACATTGTCCTACTTACGACTATTACTGTTTTTCATATAAGCACAATTTACATCCTGCGGTGGATGACCCACAAGAGTGTAAAATTTGGACACAGCCATTAAGAAAGCTTTGGAAATTGTTTGATTAATTATTTTTTATAGCTTATCAATCTTTTGCAGGTTGTTTAAAGCCACAAAATATTTATAGATCGTAGGAATTATTTTTTTAAAGATAATAATGATTTATTGATGTAAGTCATACTAATTAACCCATAAATTGGGAGAGTATTTGATCATAAGTGAATATAATGAACCTGAATGGAAGTGAAACTCGACTCTCCAATTTCCATTATCCATTACACCATCCACACATGCAAGGTTACACTCCCTGGTATTTTGAAGTGTTTACTCATTTAGATATTGACCAAGATCAATGTTGCTTAACTTTGGTGATTGTACAAGAATGGGTTTTTCAAAGCGATCTGGCTGTAAACTCACTGTTTTAGCAGAGAAGGACAAACTCATCAAACATAAAATGTTTATACTCTCAAATAAAACCTGTTTGAAGGAATACTTATTTCCTATTGACACTAGATATAATGTTGTCTTTGTTCAAAAGAGGCAAGAATTAGTAAAGACATAGTTAGAGAGAGCATCAAAGAAACAGAAGACTAAGGAGGAAAATAAAGAAGAAGAGGTTTATTAAATATTTGCACAGAGAACAATAACTTGAGTAAATCAACTACCCCTCAAACCCTACTCTAATGTGGCTACTTGCCATACATATATAAGTAGAAGCAATTCATTGTCACAGTGATAGGGAAGAGCAGGAAATATGCTGAGTCCTACTCTACAACAGAAAATTGGTAAAAATTTTTCTGACATGTGCCAGCTTCAAATCTATCTGCTGCTAAATAATAAACAATTGTGTTTATTATTTTTAGATTTCTTATTGTAACAGAATTTCGTGTGCACTGATTAGAGTAAATTAAATGATTTTGTTTTTTTTTCAAAAAATCCTTCCTTTAATATCACAGTTTTCTTATTGTTGTGGAGTTGCTGAACACCCCCACAAGACAGACTGGTCTAAGACTATTTAAACAGAACTCTCTCTTACAGAGAGGGACAAGTTAACAATTAACTATTTATTATATTAGTCTGTTTTCTCAACTATGTACCATATTATTCTCTGGAATAAAGAACTTCTTATTTTCTATATGTGTATCAACATTTCTTATTTATCGCACAACACTTACCTAGCTAGATTTTTTTAGATAACTTTCAAAACTTATTGCCTATCCAAGAATTTATTAGTTTTCCGCATGAGATTTCATGCCCAAGAAAATTCAGGACACAAACAAATCGGACATATATTTTTTCTGCAATAAATAAAAGATGTCACAATATAATTTTTTATATTATGACCAACAGTTCCCTAGTGCATGGAATAAAAGTAAGGGGTTACTGAATGACTCTGTTTATGACTATAAAATATAAGTGCAGATTATGAGGATATATAGGATAGATAGTGGTTGACCCTTGACTTCTAGATGTTACGATAGTATCAATCAGGGAATCATCTTCTCAGGAGTCTGTTGTACACAGTAGAAGTTCTTGAGAAAATGCTGTCTCAGTGGAATTTTCTTCTTATCAATAAAATATGAAGAAAATGAGGATGCTTTGACAGTGTGTGTATGACATATTAAAGGTCTGAGCTGCAGGAACTAAGGAATATTCATGCAATTGAAAAGGCTATAGGATAATAATAGGTTTGCAATGTTTTTTCTATGGGAAAGCGGTTCTAGATTCAAAAATAATTCATTGCACACAATGTTGCAATGAATTATTATCTAGTGTTGCATGAAATATAAGTCAAAAGTTTTCAAAACCGAAGTGATTTCCTTTAAGTGATCAATTTGTATTTCATTAATGGATTTTCAATTTCATAATGCAGTCGATAGTTATATGTTGTTAGCAATTGTAGGGAATGTTTGCTTGAGAAATCTTGAGTCAATCAACTCAAAGCATTGGACATGGGCTCCTACAAACAGATGTTGAGAGAGTTGTTGGTAGAACACGAGGGCAACAAGGAAATTCTAAAGGAAATTGGAACCAGGAAGACAATCATACTTAAAAGCAGAGTTAAAAATTCTTAGACACATTATGAAGAAGGGCAATTTGGAAAGATTAACACTATACTTACTGAAAGAGAAAATGATTCAAAATCAGAAGAGGTCTGCAGAAATTTTGTAACATCAACAGGCTTTCCACAACCAGATCCTATAGGCATGCTAAGTCTGCACATGGAGAGACTCTAAGCTAATGAGTGGAGAGAAAATGATTCAAAATCAGAAGAGGTCTACAGGAATTTTGTAACATCAACAGGCTTTCTACAACCAGATCCTATAGGCATGCTAAGTCTGCACATGGAGAGACTCTAAGCTAATGAGTGGAGAGAAAATGATTCAAAATCAGAAGAGGTCTACAGGAATTTTGTAACATCAACAGGCTTTCTACAACCAGATCCTATAGGCATGCTAAGTCTGCACATGGAGGGACTCTAAGCTAATGAGTGGATATTCGTTCCCTTGAAGTTCTTCCTCCCACAGTCTCTTAGAATTGATGCTACCAGATCTGTCCATCTCCTACAATAAAATGAATAAGTAAAAGAAATTATCTTTTATTGATACAATCTATGGAGTGGCATTAGTGTGTGAGAAGCTGAAGTCAGTGACAATATGGAATGCAACATTAGCCTCTGGATGGAGAATAGGAACACTTTTCTATTAACAGATTCATTTCAAATATACTATATTTCCATAATCAAGGTTCAGTTTTCAAAACTCATGTATTAAAAGAATATCTATTTTATGATGAAATCCACCTTAAACTGGAGTATATTAAGTTTGTTGTTTGGAAACATTAAAATAAAATAAAAAACAGCCCATTATAATGTATTCTTTAGAATCAAGTCAGTTATATTCTTCTAATTTATGTGTCCTTCAGGAGATGGACAATAATGTCACTCCACAAGTTCCTCTCTTTCAAACCTACTACTTTGTAGTACAGCCTCCCGAGAGGATGCTTTCCTGATCACTACAATTGTAACCTCATCAAGTCTAGAGTTAATTATTATCTCTCTGACATAAACTCATGAACTGCACTTTTTAGCTCCTCTTCTATATGCTCATACAGCAACACCATTCAATGCTTTTCTGACTTGAGATGATCTTTGGCCTTCTATGGGTTAAAAAGTTTTTTTAAAAATATATCTCTTTCAGTCTCTCTTCTGGCATCCCATTACAAAATCTTACAGAAAATTTTCCACTGATTCTCTTGCTTTCACTATGTTATGTGATTGTCAAATTCTCCAAGACCTCTTTCTTCATTATGAGTTCCAAAAGTTTTAACTTTCCCTTTCTGATTCCAGATAAAATTGTCCTAAAATTTTTCTTGTTGCTCACGTTTTCTGTACATAGTATTCTCAGCATCCTGCTGTAGATCCATATTGTCTGAAAACATTTGTAACATCACCACTACACTATAGAAGGTGGGATATTAAATAGTAGTTCAGTATTCTTGTCTTTGCCTCTAAATAAATTTTCCTGTTTTTTAATATTTTCTTTAGTTTTTGGAATGCATTTCTAAGTTATATTTTCTGTCATTTATTAGAACAATTCCTAGAGATTTAAATTTCTGTATTCCACAATTTGGATATTGCCAATTCATAGCTCTCATCTTAGGTTACTACTCTTGCTAACACCTTGGCCTACTCCTTTTGTTAACATCTTGGGATTCTCCTTGTGCTAAAATCTAGGACTACACCACTTGATAAAATGTTGGGCTGCTCCTCATGCAGACATCTTGCGCTACTCCACTTGCTAACACCCTTGTGTTAACACCATGGACTCTTCTTATTGCTAACATCTTGGTCTACTACTCGTTAACATCTTGGGCTTCATCTTGTGCTAATATCTTTGACTACACTTCTTGCTAACGCCTTAGGTAACTTCACTTGCTAATATCTTGGGCTAATCCATTTGTAGGAAGGAAGTTCTGCATAAATAGCTTCTTCCCACAAACTGCTGCTTTGTGGAACTGATTCTCTAGAGGAGGCTTTCCTGACCGTTATAACCTTAACCTCTTCAGGCCCATATTTAACCATTAACTTTTCCACATATTCTCATGAATTTAACTTCTGAATACTTACTATTACTGCTCATATAAAAATCACCTTCAGTAAACCTCTAGGTTGAGTGACTCCTGGGCCTTATATAGGATGATCATAAGTAAGGAAAAAAAAGACATTACTGCATCAGACCCTATAGACTGTTTCATGAGAATCACAAAAAAAGAAGCTTACCAGATAATAACTACCACATCTCTTGAAGACTTCCAGCAGCTGTTACATCTAAAATGGATAGCGCAAAAGTTTTTGATGGAAACTCCCATTAATACTAAAAAGAGAGATAGCAATGAGCTTAAAAAGTCTATTTTCATGAAAAGTTTTTTTAAGAGAAAGATTTTATAAATATTAAGCAACAGTAAAGCGAAATGTTTGGTTAATAAATGCAGAATATTTCCGTATAAGGCAACACCTAATCTTACCCTTATCCTTTGTCATACATGTATGCAAAGTGTCAAGAAGATTATTAATTCAGTGACGAGGGAAATAACTGAAGAAAACAAAAATAACTTTTCGACTGAACTGATAAGCATCGAATATGAAATACTACAGCAGTTGGCAAATGAATTATTCATCATTCAGTATCAGCCCATCATTCAAACCCAATTTTTGACATTTTTTTGCATTTTTTTATGAATTTTTTCCCAAGAGAGTTAGGAGCATATAAAATGTCCTCTTTTATTCTTTTTTTTAAAATTTTCTTTTTCTTTTTAAAGCTAGACATAATGGTCCCCTGAAGTAATTGAACCCTTGATCTGTTGACCCTCATCGGCTTTAATATTTATCTCTTTCTTGATTTCTGTCTGGAGTTATTTGATGCGCTCTTGCCCTGAACTGTCTCCATTAAATATTTAAACAGATTTCAAATAAATTAGTTGATTGAGCATTTTGTATGACCCAACATGTGCGCCTATCTAACTATATGTACCTGTTGCATGTAAATCAATCTGAGTTAAATGTCTGAAGAATTCATTTCAACTTCTTAATAATTAAATTAATAAGTCCACATTGAGATTGTAAATGTAAACTGGGTATGAACACTGAAACACTGCATTGACTTATTAAACAATGAATTACTGTAAGCTTCAGATTTTAATTTTAGTTTATGAATGCAATTTCATATATATATATACATATATATATATATATATATATATATATATATATATTTATATACGAGGGTCATTCAATAAATAAGGTGAATTTTTCGGTATAAGGACTTCTAATACAGATAGAAGCTTACTCTTTTTTATTTTTTTTGTTTTACTTCTTTTTCACATGGATTTCATTTCTTTTGCAGATTAAAAAAAAACTTTGAGAGTTTTGGCGATTAACAAAGATGGCCGACCATGAAGCATGCTCCTGGATTGAACAGCGGTCAGTTATCAAGTTTTTGGTTGCTGAAGGGTGCAAGCCAGTTGAAATTCATAGGAGAATGTCAACTGTGTATGGTGCCACATGTTTCAGCCAAAAAATGTCTACAAGTGGGCTAAATTGTTTAAAGAAGGACGGAGCAGTGTTGAGGATGAAGACAGGCCTGGGAGGCCTACAGAAGTGAGGTCTCCTGAGGTGATCGAATCAGTCAATGACCTCATTCAGTCTGACAGAAGGGTGACAGTGGATGACATTGCAAGGACTTTGAGCTTATCTGTTGGGACAAATGCAGAGGTCATCAGTCAGAAGGAGTCATCTTGCATGATGACAACGCAAGGCCTCACACAGCAGCCCAAACAGTGCAGACCATCAACGAGCTGGGCTGGGAACTGCTCTCTCATCCCCTTTACAGCCCAGACCTTGCCCCTTCAGACTTTCACCTGTTTGGTCCCTTGAAAGCGTTCATAAGAGGCACGAAGCTTAAAAGTGACAATGAAGTCAAAAATGTTGTGAGCGACTGGCTGAGATATCAGTCTAAAGGTTTTTACGCTGAGGGAATACGGAAGCCTGTGTACAGATGGGAAAAGTGTGTGACAGTGCTGGGAGACTACGTTGAAAAATAAAAAAAAGTAAGCTTCTATCTGTATTAGAAGTCCTTATACCAAAAAATTCATGCCCCTCGTATATATATATATATATATATATATATATATATATATATATATATATCAACTTAATTCTAAATGTTAGCTAATTCACAAGATCTACTTCCAAATCTGCAAATCTGAGATAGCAAAATCCATCTTGATAAACTGATTATATTTTTTTTAAAATATGGAACTATCAATAAATGCATATTAACATGTTATTAAATTTGAAAACTGTATCTGTTCTACATTTCTGTTATTAAAAACATCTCTGACGATAGCTTTATATAAAAAAGTAGGCTGTCAAAGGCACACATCAGTTTCAGTTTCAAATTAATATACTAAATAAAGCATAACTAGTCTTATGTACCAATTTCTGATGGCAACTCTAGTAAGAACATAAAGGCCATAAATATTCAAATAGCAAAGGTGGCAGTGAATATATTTATAAATTTAATTTAATTTAAAAAATAAACTATAAGTAGTCTTTTGTATCTTGGTTTGTTTTGTTTTGTTTTGTCTTATGGCATATCAACCTCAATGGGTTATTTAATGCCAGCAAAATTTTCATTATTGCTAATATTTTTTTACAAAATTCTTTTTCTGGTAATATTTTTTCCTTCAAAAATCTATTATGGGAATAATTTTCAAAAATCTATTGCTGGTAGTAATTTTTTTTACAAAGTATTTCTTGTATTAAAACCTATTTTTACACTTTCGTAGTATTTTGACCCCAGTTTGGGGGTTAACTATTTGCCCATAGCTGGGACCCTAACAGGTGCTACCACCCCGTGTCAGGGTGAACCTAGGAACACCAGCAATTAAGAGGTGGTTCCACGCTACTCAAAACCTCCTGATGAGAGACCTTGCTGTTGGACATAGTTTATCGTCTTACCCAGCATGCGGATGTGGTTTCTTATGTAGCAATTTCTGATGGCAACTCAAGTAAAAACATAGAAGGAATTATGTAATGAATGAAATAGTAAAGGTGGCAGTGAATATATTTATAAATTTAATTTAATTTACAAAATAAACAATAAGTAGTGTTATGTAGCGATTTCTGATGGTAGCTCTAGTAAAAATTTGGACAGCATTATGTAAGGTTTTATAGAATATAAACTCCTATATTTCATAGCCAATAAATGAAGCACAAACAATTAAGAGACCTTCCAATTAGTGGCACTCACTACTAGATTGATCTGTGAGTATAACTGTACCGTATTTCATATTGTACTGGTTGTGTTCAATAAACCTTTCTTCTATTATCCACCTGGTGTTAAGTATTTATTCCCTTAGCACAGAATATAACAACTCTCTATGACATCCTTGCAGTTGAACTCCAAAGGCCTCAAAATGGGTTGAGGCTCAGGTTACTCAATACATTTCTTCACAAAACTCAAGTAGTGATTCAAAGTCAAATCATAGCAATAAAATGGCTCGCCGTTAACAGAAAAATGACAGTCAGCAAAAAACAGTCAGTGAAAGAGAGTCAGCAAGAGAAAAGTCAGCGAACAAGGCCCAGCCTCAACACATGTTACCATGACAAAGCATCAGTAAGTGATAATTTTTCTACACTGAAAAACATACAAAGCTGTGATGAAAGTAAGTGCGGTCTTCTCTCTCTTTTTTCACCATATTTAAAATTACTGCTATCATGCGCATTTTGTCTGCAGTCACACACGTTATGATAATGTGTGCTCTACACACTGACAGATTGGCGTAAATAACATTGAACTTTGCAGACCCACTTGCAACAAAATTATTTTGAATTTTGCAGACTAACTGATAACAGAATCACTTCGAACTTTGCAAACTCACTTGCATCAAAATCACATCGTACTTTGTAGACTCAATACTAACAAATCATTTCAGTCAATCAAACTATTGATCTCTTCATGGACACAACAAAGAACATTGATTTTTTAATATGTAAATACATGTATCTGGCTGTATAAATGTTACTGTCATATTTAGCTTGGTTTTGTCCCATTTCTGCAAAAATCAGTTCATCACATTGTTTATAACTTTGTGATGTATTTGTGGACATGACACTCAGATTTTGTTTTACTACCTAAAATTCTTGGTAGAATGACCACAAAGGTTGAAATAGTGAAAGTGTCAGTGAATATGTTTATAAATTTAATTTCACTTACTAAAATATAGCACAAGACGCCTTATGAAGAAATTTCTCACGGTAACTCTAAAAAATATAGATAGCATTATGTAATTCAAATATTAAAAATGGCAGTGATCATGTTAAATAAAATATTAATTATTTTGGCTTTATATCGAATTTTAAATGATTTATATCATAGGTTTGCTGTTAATTTCGATCAATTTTGTTGCTTGCAATGCACAATTGTGTCAAAGATTAGTTGATTTAGAGTTCAAATGTTGAGATTTTGCTAAGATACCATTATTTTATAAAATGATTTCTATTCAATAAATTAAGAAGAACTTAAGTGACTTATCTGGTTAACCAAGAGTTTCATATGGAAGCAATCTTCAAGTCGAGATGTTTGATAAATAAGATAATATATATAATCAAAAAATGAATTAAGTAATGCATCATATATTTATCCTATAAACAGAAGGATCTTCTTTTACATAACATGTCCTTTCAGTATATGGCTGATCATGGCTATCCACGACTTATTGCTATCCACATCATATTGCTTTATGTAACTCTCAGCCCTTTACTACTCATCTTTGTTCTTCTGCTGCTATGTATTTACTCAATGTTTTTCTCTGCTTCTCATACCCACAACATATCCTGTGAATGTTAAATTATACAAGCCTTCTTTCTTCATTGCATGTCCCAGTCTAAATTAGTCTCGATTATGTTATGTCAAATACAAAAAATAGCTTGCTTTTTATTACAATATTTAAATATTGGGTTGGTGCATAATTATCAGGCGTTTTTGTAGGCGAGTTATTTGTTAATAAAAATTGCTGTTTTGTTTACTTTTTTTTAACAAAAATAAAAATATTATTTTATTTTCAGGTTATATAAATGCATGTCAATAATCATATTCTCTGGAATAATCATTTAAAAATGTTATTGCTCAATTATGTTTCTATTTTTATAATAAATATTGTTTAAAAATGCCTGATAATTATGCACCAACCCAATATATCAACTTATCTGTGGTGTTGTGAGTGACTTAATGGTAAACTGTACTGAAAATGAAAAGTTCAGAGTTCTAATTCTAGCTGAGATATTTTATATTCTCTTCACACTGATGTTGAGTATTTATATATCCTCCAAACAACAGTAGTAGGATGTAACAAATAGTCAGTCTAATGGGGTCAAGGGTTATGGGCCAAGCTAAAAAATTACCTAAAAAATAACCTCTGTTGTGCTACCATTAGTATCCACCAACCCTCTCTATTTAGTGTAATGAGTTAGATACTGCTACAGGGTTGGAAACCCAAGAATTAAGCAAACCTCATTAGAATAACAGCAGAGTGGAGAAGAGTTAATATTATACATTCATCTTGTATTTCTTCACCTCCCCACAGTGGCAAGATGTGACACAATGTTGGCTCGATGGGGAGTACCCATACACACACACTGTCTAAGGACAAAAATTACATGTCCATGTATATTCTGTCATCAGGTATCTACAAATTCTTCCACTTTAGGGCAATGGGAATGTGTTGTCACAATGTTGAAATCCCCGGGACCAGGCTTTCCTCATAATTTTAAAAGGAAGAGAGGACAGGTACTACACTTTGATCCTAGTCCAAAGGCTAGGTAAAAGCACTTCTACTTAACACTAATGCTGAGTCGCTACCCCAAAATAGAACGAGGTATGAGACAAAGATGTGTCTTCCCAGATTTAATTAGCTTCTACAGTGACGGTATCTTATCTCCAGGATATAGTATTGGTAAGCATAATCTTAACAATACAAGATACACAGATGACACTGTGTTAATGTCTGAAACAGAGAGAGAATTACAAGATCTTCTAGAAAAGGTGGTAGAAGAAAGCCAAAAAAGGACTAATAATCAACTGCAAGAAGAGAGGAAGGATTGTCATCAGCAAGAGAAAAAGGCCAAAATGTGACTTCAAAGGTGGAGAGGTCAACATCAAGCAGATGCAGAAGTTTAAATATCTAGGAAACGTTTTAACAGAAGATAGAAAAATACAATACTGAGATCCGAACAGGCATTGGATTAGTGAAAGAAGTATTCCAAAGGCTAAGTAAGATTTTGAAAAATGGAAAAATTATGTTAGAAACAAAGAAAGTGCTGGATTGCTATGTACTATCCATCCTCTTATATGGCAGTGAGTGCTAGACAATCTCCCCACAGATGAGGGAAAAACTAAGGGCTGCAACAATGTTATTCGACAGAAGAATACTGAATATTCCCTGCACAGAGCAGATAAAAACAAGGACATCTTAAAGAAAACAGCAACAGAAAGAACATTTATACTCAAAATCAGGAAAAAACAGCTGAAATTGCTTGGACACATCATATGAAAGCGGGGGTCTTGAAAAGAGTGTCAGGAAAGCAGCAGATAGCAATTGGCATCACATTTAAATTTTTAAAGATCAAAGTTTATTGGAAAGCATGTAGCCGGACACAAGTTCAACAAAAGAGCAGTGTGAGAAAAGAAACAGATAGCATAGAACTTATAGTTATATCTAAGCAATTCAACTTTAAATTGATGTGACCTTGCCAATCTAGTACTATGCTTAAATTCATAAAATTTAGGAATCATAGTGAAGAGCAATATTTATTCCGCTAAATGCACAGAAATGTGGCACAAGGCCGAAGTGGGGATTGGGGAAAGGACGGTCTTCTTCTGTCTTAACTATAACTTAGCTAGCTGCAAACACTGACCCAATCGTACGAACAATATTCCTTACACCAAAACAACACATTCATACGTACCTTTCTTACTACACCCACCATAATACCTCTTGTCTCTATGAAAGTACTAACTGGTCCCCATATTTACAATTCAGTGTCTGTGGGGGAGGGGAATAAAATAACAATTCTAAAAACTAACCCCAATGAGTATTTCCAATATGAATACAAAATATTTACAAGAAACTAAAGAAAAATAACATTAGTAATAAAACCATCCACAATCACTAAATGTGGCAGAAATACCAGTTCACAGGCCGAAATCAATGCAGGACTAAAAATAGTATCAAACATTCATTCATCCCAAGCACACACACTGACACGCACTCATTCAAACACAACAACAAATACGAAAACACTCACAGGAAACGGAAGGCACCTCGCATCCACCTGCGAACTGACATCACTGACCACCTAACGAGGGAGGGGATGCGGAATTAAACTTAAAGAAAAATAAGGACAGAAATAAAAGGGGCCAAATCATAGTGAAGTGCTTATCCAAACAATTATCATTAAAGTATTTATAGAAATAGCACAGGGAAGCAACTTTACAGCAAAAGTTAACACAGTTTACAGAAGTTAAGGTACCAGGACATAATATTGCAGATTTTTCTTTGAATTTTATCAAGAATCTCTAAACATATGGCAGGAACACCAGATGTGGCAGCAATATTGAAGGCATGGAAAAATCATAGACATAGATATGTAAGATAGATTTTGGGGAGAAAAATTGTCTAGCATGACACAGTGAATCAAATTTTCTACCAGCTGACAAAAAAATGGATTCAACTTAGTCTTTCCACTTTATATCAGCCAAGCTGTTATCTTGTGAAGATGCAATGAGTCACTATCTTGAAGGTTAGCATCAGCCATGTTGATGGGGGGCAGAAAGGGGGCTCTCAGGTGATTAGCAACGAGCAGTATTGTTTTGCAGGTTTTAAAATTAACAAGCCATTTTTTGCCCCATTTAACAACATGCTGTAATTTGTTTTTGACATAAGCTGCCAATTTGATCTTATCGAACTGATCCTACTTGCTATCAAGATATGAGTAAATGGTTGTGTCAACAGCATAGATGCTAAGGTGAGAGCTGATGCCATCATTGTTAATGAAAGTTAAAGAAAAGGTAAAACCAAGGATAGAGCCCTGGTAGACACCTGCATTAGTACTAAATGGTCTAGAAGTGTGGCTATTTTAGATAACTTTCATTTCATCATTGTTCTGAATATTCTTTTTCTTTTCCTTTGTGGATGTGTTGAGTATTTTAACAAAGCCAAATCTTCAACCAAGTTAACCTTCCATAAACTTCTTTTCCTTCCAGTTATGAGTAAAATAATAAGACAAACTGGACTGTCAAGCCTTGATTGGCAGCCAAGAAGAATAAATGTCTCCGCTAGCTCGGGGTAAAAAAATACCAAAGTTTTTTAAAGATTGGTCCTTCCAATTCCACTTCAACAAAATTTATATAGCTGAAGAAATCATAAAATCAAAGATGAAGTATATTCAGTTATTTGTTTATGATTATTTTTACAAGAGAGTTTATATTTCTACACAAGTATGGGACATATCTTTATGTTTTTATTTTTATGTTTTATCATTATTCTTATTATGATTATCATTATTTTGGTGGTGCTGATTGGCATAATGGTTATCCAAAAGAAAAATGAAATTAGCATTCTGTGTTCAAATTTTGACCAGGGCTTTTACATTTACTTTGAACTGTTTTTGTTTTAGAAAAGGTATGAATCCATCTGTTCCTCCTAGAACAACAGGACAGACTGGATCGGAATTAGAAAACTTTGAATTTAAAACCCTTGCCAATATATGACCTATTACCAAGTGTAGCAAGAAATGTGACCCAAATCGGAAACTATGATCTGAAATTCTAATGAAAACAATGAAGGCATGTACCCTGTATACATTACAAACTTTTAGAATATGGTATTGATAAATATTAGACACTTGAAATACCTCAGTTTATGGATCTGTTATAACAGATTTTAGTATAGGAGCTAAGGAAACTGAACATAAAATAGTCTATGGTACAAAATCACAACATTAATCTAAGAACTTGAGTCATGTTCATAAATGGGCTCATCAGATCGAGACTCTTATATGGATGTCATGCATGACACCAAACTCATTAAGAAATGTCTAAACTGTCGGCTGGACACAATTGCTTTCATAGATCATTTAAAAAAATGTTTCCAAGCAAATAAACCTTGTGTATCTTAGTGAAGACCATAATTTGTTTGACTGGAAGGAACTACAGAACCACAAAGAATTGTATCAAGTGACAAAACAACAACACTTGAGTTCTTACAACTGCAGCAACAGCAATAGTTAAAATGGATACCATATATAACTTGAAGATAAAATATTAAAATAATCAAGACGTTCACATTACACATGACTTCAGACAAAAGGTTAAGAAGGAAACTTTTCAGTACTAGAATGAATGATAACAGTTACTGGACTTGAGAAACTTATTTTCCTGAAATAATAGATTAGAAAGATTTCTTAGTGGCTTGTGTTCCCTTTACCATTACTCATGTAAAGGGGCATGAGAAATGCAGTCCTTCTATGAAAGCTATAACTGATCTGCTACCAGACAACCTAGACAACAGTTTGAAACTGGAACTTGGAGCAGATGTTGAGATGGTGTGTTGCAAACTCTTAATTACAAAAGAATAAACTCATGAACAAACTTTTCCTGCTGAAGTAACTTAATCCTCCCCAGGGATGTATAGTCTGTAGTTAATTGTAAAATGCTTTTAAGATATAATTTTGCAAATCCTAGGAGAGAAAATATGTTTTATATTTTTATTGTAAAATCTTCTTAGAAGATCAAACTAAATACAGATTATAATAATATCAATACTGTCCATTAAAAACTAAGTGAGTATACGATTTTAGTATAAGTAAAAAGTTCACTTTATATTTGACGTTATACTATAGCTGTCATAGTTTAGACACAGAACTTCTGACCTTTGAATGCCTTCTTTTTGTAAATTGCCGTTGTCTATTTCAAAGCATTTAAGAGGAGATAGATATAAGGATGTGCTCAACGATGACAGTTGTTGGCATGGAAATTGCAATCACTTTGCTGCGTTTATTTACTTTTGGCCAAATACCCATGGGAATAGCGTAAATTCATCTCATCTCGCCTCAGCTATGGCTTAACTTGATTGACAAGCAGCCTAGGAGAAAGACAACTTTGGATGTGTGGCTAGCAAATTTATACCATAGAAAACCTACTTGATACAGAAACCTCAACAGCAACACCTAATGCAGTGAGGCTGTGGGTTCATTGTCCAGAAAGGGTCCGAATGTTATGAAGTAAGAAACAAAGAAAGGAAATTTATTTTTAAACGAGGCTACATGTGACCCCCATTGTTTGACTGACAGTTCAAATTATAAAACACTGAAGTGGTTTTTAATATTCCATTGAAATGAAATTTAATTTTATTATGATTCAGCTAAATATTTCAATTCAGTTGTGTCATCATTAGTCTGATTTACAAGTTCATGTTTAACATTTTACTGACTGTTTACAGCATTTAATAGGAATAGAACTTCCAGGATAAACTTGAACTTTAAATCAGATTCACTTAAAAATATTATGTTACAAAGGATAAGAAATTGTGGAGAGCCATGATCTCCCACGTCCTGAAGTGATACAGATCATAAAAGAAGAGTAATGGTAATTATTGCACTTTATACGTTGTCTAATAATTTTGAGTTAATTTTTAATCTGGGATGCACTAAAAATCGGTAATTGGTATAATTTCATGCTACTAAGGGAAGGAAATTGTGGAGAGCCATGATCTCCCACATCCTGAAGTGATATAGAACATAAAAGAAGAAGAATGGAAATTATTGCATTTTATACTTCATCTCATAACATTAAGTTACTTTTCAATCTCGGCTACACAAGAATAGGTAATTGGTATAAGTTCATGGCCACAATTTTCTGGTTGCTAAGGGCTCTTGAATCACTGTCTGATTTTTCCCCTTGTCAGTTAGTTGAAGTCTTACATTGAAATCATTCCTTACATTTTTTGCTATTATTAACTGACAAATTATCCTATTTGGCAGTTAGTAATGTGTTTTATGGTGCAATTTGGGATCCTTGTTCACTGCATTTCATTCTGACCCTAAACTATTTCCATATTTGACCTTTCATCCTAATCTGACAGTAATGGATGTAGTAAGATATTAGAATAGCATTTTTGGAGAAAGCAAAATGTACACCCCACATGGTCGCAAATGGGCTTCATCAGACTTTACAGGATCAGCCATAACACTTATCATTCTATGGAAGCAAACTTATGAGAATTATACTTGATGTTAAATACTTCATGACATCATTCAGTTGCAAGTTCATGGCATTTATAATTAATTAGCAGAATAATTTTAGTTTCTGATGAAGGTAAAGAAAATTTTAAATGAGTTAAATGAACTTTTGTGAGAACATTCTCACATCAGTATGAATGCATAGGCAGACAACCCCACAGTTTTATTAAAAATCTAGATGATCGGAACTTAGTAGCTGACCTAGCACTTACAGATCAATGGAAGTGTAGGAATATAAAATATGGTTATATCCTTTTGGTTGAGATAAACCAAATAGGTCATATGCTGGACCACTTGGTGATGTCACTCCATACAGTAAAGAAAGTGGCAGTCAATTTCAGTTTGTTTACAGTCGCCAAACCTAGCGGTTGCTAAATTTGCCTCCCAGCAGTTTACAAGTCTATGATGGCATTTCTCTTTTGGAATATATCTTTCCCAGACTCAGAAAGAAATTCCAGCCTTCAATCCTCAATTTGGGAAAACCCAAGACTCACCATTTTCCCTTCATGGAATATGTCCTCGCCTGGGACAGAGTAGATGAATCTGGCCAATTTGAATCTGGAGTCCTAAAAATGACTTCTTCAAACACAGGAGTATCTCCATATTATATGTAAGACTTTTCCTTTTATTACTCCTTACACTCTGCTCACTGTGTTAGATATATGTGATATATATTTTTCCATGTGGGACACATGTAGATATGTATATATACAGTTTTGTGTATGTCTTATTAGTATAAAAGTTTCTCTGAGAACAAAGCATATTTGTCATTCCTCTTCCTTTCAGCCATTGCTTTCCATCTATGACTGTGCAAAAACATTTATGCGGCCTTGTAGGTGATGATTTATTCTTCACTCTGCAGCCCCTCTACTGTTGAAATAGCTAAACACAACCTCCACTTTTATTCTAACAGTTTCTTTTTCTCGCACTTTCCACCTGTGGAACCCCCTTCCAATTTCTTGCTTCCCTGATAACTACGTTCTTCAAAGATATAGATACAATGCCAATCACTATTTTCTCATTTCTTGAATCCCATTCATCTTCTGTCCGTTCCTTAATCCTCCCAATTGGCAGTCTTCTCTTTCTCTTTAACTTTTGCTCCCTGTAACTCCCCCCCACATTCCAGTGGCATTACTGCCTTGCTTGGTGTGAAATGAGTAAAAAAAAAGTTTGATTAAACTGACAGGTTGGGTTGAGTTGAGTTGAGTTGGTGGATATATCAACTCTTGTTGAATTATTTTATAATCAAAATAATCGACCCTGACCAGGTACTATCTCACAGATGCAATATGGATTCTCTCCATATTTTCATGGCAACTGTTCTGAGAAGCTTTTTTCCCCAGTGCCCCAAGTACATGAATTTAAGTGTGCTACTAGATTGGCATCTAGCCTTTTACTGTTGAAATAGCTAGATGCAATCGCCACTTCTACTGAAACTAATTTTTTTCTCGCACTTCCCACCTGTGGAACTCCCTTCAGATTTCTTGCTTCCCTGATAACTACAATCTTAAAAAATTTAAATGCAACTTCATTTTTGTCTTCTCGGACTCTGTTATTTTTTGGGGTCTTTTTGTCAATCCGCTCTACTTTCAGTCTTATCTTTCTCATTATTTTTGCTCCCTGTAACCCCCTGCATGCTAGTGGCATTCCTGTATTCTAGCGGCATTCCTGTATTCTAGTGGATTAATATATTCTCTTTTTTTGTTTAGAATTGATAACAAAAGAATAAAAACTGTATTTATTTTTATTAGATTATTTATTCATAGGAATAATTTCATATTTAACATTATATACATTATGTAAAGCAACAATCTATTACTTATGATATTATAATTTTTTTTATTCATAAATGTATAAAACATAGTCTATATATTCTAGCTACATTCCTTACTAAAACCAATCCATGGTATTGACATCTAGGACTGCCATTCAGCTCACACTGTGTCAAATCATCCACGTTCCCTTCATATTCCATTGGTAAGGATAAAGTTCCACTCAGAAATCTTCTTTCCAACAACTGTTACTTTATGAAATAGACTCCTGAATTCTTCCCCAATCATTAAGATCTTAACAACTTATGGGTCAACTGTTATTAATCCTTCATAGCTCCATAAGATGCACTTGTTACTTCTTTCTTTTACAACCTTACAACAGATTCATTCACTTACCCTGTATCTCGAGTGACTTGTATTGGGTTAACAATAGTATTAAAGAAACATACATCTCTATCTATAAAAGGCAGGATGTGTGTGTGTGTGTGTGTGTGTGTGTGTGTGTGTGTGTGTAATGAATGCACGGCTGCAATTTTCGACAGATTTGCACCAAAATTTACATGCACATGCTCCAAGTTAGTGGGAAGACCAATACCGACTTTACATTTCCCAACTCCCATCGATAGTGGAAATAATCAATTTTTTCAAGCTTCTATGGCAGTTTTCATGTAGTTTACGGCCATTTTTTACTGGCAAGAGTGAGAGCCTATAGCTGGCTGCCACGAAGAGTCAGGAAGATTCTATTGGCCAGTGTGAGAGCCAACAGCTGACTGACACGAATGTTAACTAGCATGCAAAAAAAATCAATAGCTGCATTCGTCACAAGTGGGAAAAATTTAAATCTGCATGGTACTTTGCTCCAAATGGCTCATTCGCTTGCTTAAACTCAACGTTGATTCTGATTCCGCAGAACTGAATTGGGTGTGAAAAAGTATTTGTTGTTAACATTCTTTTTTCATTCAGTTTTTCCAGTTACGAGTCCTTTTTTAAAGCTGATCGTTTTGTGTTCATTTTGTTTAGTTCTTTTTCCGTAACAAATTTAATGTTTAGTATAGAGCTTAGAAAAAATTGGCAGTGTGAGATAGGCAAGAAGTAAGGCATGTAGCAACATCAACATGGCAAAGGTCACTCCTTTAAAGGCAAGGAAGGGCAAAAATATTTTAAGTCAAGTGATAGCGATTGCTGTATGAATTGTACGATTTTTGAATCAAGCACGGGCAAAGCTGGGCCATGCTGCTAGTCCACATATAAAGATAAAGAAGTCTTCTCGATAGTCTTTTTTGACAGATACAACACCTCGTGATTATTACAACTCTATCACTATTTCCATGGCAAATGTTCAGATGATCTCCATTTTTTAGTTCTACAAATTCAGACCTTCACAACTAGGACTGAACTTAAATTACTCTACTTTTCTCTGTATTCCATTTGTAAGGAGTAAGTTCCATTCAGAGTGCATTTCCCTGAGAACTACTACTTTGTGGACCAAAAATTTTTCATGGATGCTTACCTGAACAATACGATCTTATCTTCATCAAGTCCGGGGTCAATCACTATTTGTCCCCCTTATAATCATAATGTTGACTTTCTTCATCCTCTTGCATTCATATAAAAAACACCACCTTCTACATTGAGTAGCTCTTGAGCATTATATTTGATGAGCTTTAGCATAACAAATTTTAAAACAATGAGTAAATGTCTTAAGTTTAACATAAGAAAATTCTTTTGATCTCACGAAAGAATTCACAATCAAACCTATCAGAAACATTACATCCTTTTTAAATGTGTATCTACAGAAGGATGTTGAAAATTCCATGGACCAAACATGAGAGCAACTACAAAGTTTTACAGAAAATGGAAGCAAAAAAAGACACATACTTAATATCAGAAAGAGATAGTTGAAATTTCTAGGGTACATCATAAGGAAAGAGAGCTTGGAAAATTTGACACTCACAGGACTGATTAAAATCAAGAGAGACAGAGGAGGGTTTAGGAGTTAGACAAAATTTATTAAGAGCTGCAAAGAACAGGAAATTGTGGAGAATTATGATCGCCAATGCCTGAAGGTTTATGACACATAGAAGAATAACAACGACAATTTATTAGTATTTACATTAGTCGAACTATTGTCCTCATCTTTGTCGCCATTTTTGTCACAACGTTTCGGCCATTGTACGTTCCGGCCTTCTTCAGGCACATGGCACAGTGGATAAAGGCGTTAGTTAGATCCAGTGACAGACCCAAAGAGTCTGAGTTCAATACCCGGTTCAGGCAGTGGAGAACTTTCAGAGGAAAAATTAGCAGGAGATAACTGATAACTGACATCCATCAAACATGGCTTGTGGAAGTAGAACAGTCTACACCAGTGATCGAAATAAAGGGTTCGGTTCGAAATTCCAACCACCTGAAGAAGGCTGGAGCGTACAACAGCCGAAACGTTGTGACAAAAATGGCGACAAAGATGAGGACAATAGTCCGACTAATGTAAATATTGTACATAATACCTCATCTCAGAAATATAGACAGACTAACAATTTATCAGTGTCATTATGAGCAAATCATCATAGGTTTTCTTTCTTATATCCTTTAAAGATGTGGCCAATGAATGAACTCTGATAAAAGAAGTTTTGTTTCTTGCTTTTACTTATCCTTTTGTTTATTTTTTAATGTTTTCTTATTCTAAGAAATTAAGAAAATGTGAAAGCAATTTTACCAAGGAGAATATGATCAGATTTTGTTATAGAAAGCAGCTGAAGCAATCAGACACTCTGATTTGTATCATTTGATTAAATGCAGCTTTTTTTAATCAGCAGTAAGACAGGTTCAGATATTAAAATTATCTTGTACACCGACCAATAAAAAAAAAGCTAAATGTAGAGAAGTTCAACGAAATAAAACATTCCTTCTTATCCAATGTGCTCTCTTCCTTTAGGATGTGGGTGATCATCGTTCTCCACACATTCCAGGCCCTTTGTAAGCCCTATAGTAACATTTGTCTTTTGCTATATCTTCTAATCCCTGTTTTGCTAACCACTTATACAAGCTTGTTAGTTCAGTCACGCAGTGTTTTTCTGTGTCCCTCTTAACTTCATTACGTCCTGTGAGTATCAAATTTTCAAATCCTTCTTTCACTGGAAATATCAACTATCTCTTCCTGGTGCTATGCATGAATGTCCGTCTAAAACTTCCTTTTTGCTCACATATTCAATCATGCTATTCGCAGCATCTTCTCGGGAACTGCATCTCTATTGCCTCAAGTGACTTCTTCATCAGTGATAAAATAGTCAAACATTCACTGAGGAGGACTAATATTATGTAAAAGTTCAGTACACTTTTCTCTGTTTCTCATGAAATTTTCCTCTTTCTTCATATTTGCTTAGCTTTTGGAAGGCATCTTTTGTTATACCAACAGGCTTTGGATTTTGCTATCAAATTGTCTACCCTCTGTTAAAACTCTGCATATTTAAATGTTTGTACTTGTTTAATTTTTGTATCGCCTGTTTGTAATCCACATGTTATGTTGTTTCTTTGGTTGAAAATCATGCATTCGATTTTCTCGGAGTTGATGTTTAGTCTCTTCTCCTCCTTTTCCATCACTACCTTCTCAAATGAGAGATGCCAAAATCAAACATGTACAACAATTTAAATATCAGGTAAGTGTTTTAGAAGAGGAAAGGGCAGAGTTATTAAAGGATGGAACAATATTTTAACAGAGGACAAAAAGTGAGTCACTGAAATCCAAAGGCACATTGTGTTAGCAAAATATCCCTTGCAAATGGTAAGTAAGTATTAAGAAACAAAAATATCATTAGAAGCATAGAAAAGAGTACTGAACTGTTATCTAGTATCTATGGCAGTGAATGCTGGGCAATTGCCTCACAGATAAAGAAGAGACTTGAAGCAACAGAAATATGGTTCTACAGAAGGATGCTGAGAATACCATAATACTGAACATGTAGGCAACAACAAATATCTAGAAACAATAGCAACAAAAAGGACACTGGTACTTAAAATCAGGAAGAGACTTTTTAAATTTCTGGGTCACATACTGAGAAAAAAGGGGTTGGAAAATATGATACTAACAGGGCAGAGTGGAAGTAAGAGGAAAAGCGAAAAACAATGCACAATCTAACAGGACTAGTAGAGCAGGGTTTGGGACAGATGGTAAAAAGTCAAAAAATTTAAGAGCTCCAAATGACAGGAAATTGTGGAGAGACATGATTGCCAACATCCCGAAGAGAAATGGCACATAGAAGGATATCACCCTGATGAGTAGATACCATCTGTGATACTTGGATTCAGAAAGGTAAGATTTAAACATTTTATTTTAATGTTTTTACTAATTAATTTTTTAAAGACAAATTTATTTAAATGTTAATTTACACAACAATAAGGAGCAAGTTCTTCAAAGTATAGGGTCTTAGACTGAGTTGAATTTTAACAAAACCATAAGACTCATTAGTACAATGAGAATATGGAAATGTAGAAAAGAAAAATGTCCTGCTAAGGTGTATAATCAATGGAAAGATCACTTCAGAAGCAGACACTAAGTCTGTTTGACCGAAAGTAAATTCAAACAGGCACCAAAAAGTCATGAGCCAAAACTTATTAGTAAATCACCACAGACCATTCATTCAAGATAACAAAGAAGCAAAGTGCCTATAAATTTAAGTCACCATTAAACAAAATTGGCTGACTTCACCAAAATTCTCTCTGGTATAAATTCTCTCAACCTCGTTTGGCTGCCAATGTGTCATGATTTTTCTCTATAGCATTTTAAGATTGCACAAATCATCCAACAAAGCCATATCTTCAGTTGACAGTAAAAGAACATTGTTGTTTTGTTAAAGAGGTTTACAACTAATTCTTTACTATAGACATTTGAATAAAAACTCAACAGTAGTCAATGCATCAATTCAGTTGGCCCACGGGTGGAGTCGATTCAAAAATGACACTCCCACTCTTCAATGACATTCATGTCCAAAAGAGAAATGGAATACTGAGGAAAGCATCAATCAACCAACTGATAATTCCTTCCTAAAATATGCAACACTGAAAAAATCTGGAAAAAAAGAATCTGTGCCATTTTTAACAACTGAATTCTTAAAAGAAAGAACCCATTTTTATATTTTACTTTTCCATGAATGTTTGAATGATTAGTGGCAGTGTGGTCGAGAGGTTAGAATGTTAACATTCTGACCATGGAAGCTTGGGTCAAATTTGACCATGGTCGATTTGACAAGAAGTTCTTCTTTATAATATCAGACTAGCTAGACAATCCTATCATGCAGTACAATTAGGATTTGCCTTAAGGAGTCAATGTGGAGTAATGGATAGCGGCTCAGATTGAGGAATTGGAGAGCCGAGTTTGAATTCCACACAAATCCATTACATTCACTTACATGCTAATAACCTTGGGAAAGGCATGAATCCTCTTCTCCCCACCCAGGTATGGGTAAATAGAAGGGCAGATCAGATTCTATAGCCTTGGATGTCAACTGGTCTACTGCACAAAGAAATGGAAACCTACTGCTGGAAAAAACCTGCCTCATCAGTCATGTATCGAAAGATACATGGTTGCCTAAGCGTGTATCATGTATAGCACATAACTGACTGAGTTAAAACTTTACTTCAGCTTGATCCAAGCTTTGTGAGTGAAGCTGGGGAGAGAGAACTTTGTGAAAGCCTCTGATGGTTGTACTAGCACAAAGTTGTAAGTCATCATGACTGAGAATTTAAGCATACTGCCTTTGATCAAATTATTGCTCACACCAGATTAAGTGCTCTCGCTCCTAGGAACTCTAACTAAGGTGTGTTCAGAATAATTGCAATATAAACTACACTTTGACTCAGTAGTTGTTGAAGAAACACTAATATACTTGAGTAGGGATCTATATTAGTTATTAGTTAGCCAACCTACCAAGCAGGCATATTTGGAAATAATTAAGCATTGGTCCTGGATGTATAATTGTGTGTTTGAATTGGATTTTTTTATATCATTCTGATCAAAGAAATTATGAATTTCCTAATTTTTTATCCTAATGCTCTTATTTATAAGTGGGGTAGATAAAACTGTTTAGTTTGTAAGGGCAACCCATGTAGAAAAGGAAAATTCTTTTCAAGGCTTCATTGCCTTGACTTCTACAAGGTTTTGAAATTAGAGTTGTCATTCTTTTATACTGGTTGTTATCCAATGTTAGAGAACTTAGTCAAACCTACTATTTAACCCATAGATAGTGGGAGAAGATATGAATACATGCCTTTGCCAAGGGCATTTCTGCAAATGTGATCATAACAGATTTAGGCTAGAATTTGAACTTTGCTATCTCAATTCTATTTATTTTGTTAATAAAACATTGTGCTACATACACATGCCTTAGTGGAGAAAACTTTTCTTTAACACTGCTTGTGCCTATGTTTTTTTTTGACCCGGGTATCATGGTATAACACCCTGTTTCAATTTGCCCTAAACCAATGCCAAATATTAGGCTGCTGTATAAACTAGTGCAATACTGCCAAATCAAAAAGAATTACAAACTTGAGAGTGCCACGAAGCCAGGAGAGCATATCAGCAACCCAGAACAGATGAGACAGAAGCAATCAGGGATCATTCCTTCAACCTCTCATTGGTTTGTTACATGTAATTAAAGGAAAAAATTAAACATGGACATTCAAATTTGAGCTCATATCTTAGTGAGCATTCTGCCATAGGAAAAGAAGAGGTATGAAATGGCATTTCCCTCATATTTTATCAGTCCAGCAGTAGTCGTTTATCTCACAAACCAAGAGCTATTTACCCTTATTACTTGGGCATTTTCGTAGTCTATGCTTTAGATTTGCTAATTAGGCAGCCATTTATATATCACTACAAGAAGTGAATGATGATGTATACTGATAATGATATTAAGTTGAAGAATTTTTTATGATAAGACAAGAACTTTATTTTATACTCTAAGCATTATGCATACTGAATGGAATGGTGTCTGGCACCCACTTGCATCTGAGTCCAAAGAAATAATGCTTTGATTCTACAGTTACCAATGACACACATTCATAGAATATTTTCTGATTCATTCACCATTCACAAAAACAAAAGCCTGGAGCAAAATTTACTCATTTAAGAAAGCAAAATATTATTTTCCATGAATTTTTGCAATGAAAACTGATATATAGGTACAAAATAATATCCATAACCTAATGAAGAAAACAGCATTTATTTTGCACATCAGATATATATTTTTTAAGATAATAGCTTTCCTTCTAACCTATTAATGCATACTTTACCATTATTGAAAGGGTGGGAATTAATTAGAGATAAAAGTCTATAATTAATTTTGGAAACCTTTAATTAATACCAGATTTATTATTTTAATATTAATAACAAATCGTTTTTAATAATTTCACCCCAAACAAGGTGAGAAAAAGAACATCATTTATTTAGAATTTTTGTCAGACTATAGAATTTAAATCCTATATATATTTTTCTACCAACAAAATTCTATCAGAAGGACTGTTTGACAAAACAATAATTACTAGGACAAATACTACCAAAATAAATGTTGGAGACCTACCACATATTATTTTTGGACCATTTAAAAAATAATACTCTTCATCAATCATGCAAATTTGAGAAAAAGTGAGTGTGATATTATTTTCTAACCAATTCACAAAAGTTTGTACCTCTATGTGAAATTAGATTTTGGATCCCCTTTACAGATATAAAAATAGAAGCATTCTACTTCTCAGTGTTCAAAACGATTCTGGAGGCCAGTTTAATCTACACATGCATACACATACACCTGGAGCAAAAGGTGTTTACACTTATGATCTTCCTTAAAGAAAATCACCAATGGTTTGAAATACTTACAATGTTACCTTCAATGAAATATTACAAATCCCAAGAAACAATGTACTTAATCATTGTTTATGTATGTCACTATGCATGAGAGTGTGTGAGTGAACAAGTGGGAACGAAAGGAAACAAACATTTTAATAAGTGTTATTTTCCTCAAATAATTAGGCATGCCATTCAGAATGCCAATTGGGCTACATTTGGCCAATAGACTGCAGTTTGCCTATGACTGCCATAAAACCAGAACTAGTGCTTGAAAACTCAAGTCATATTCTTAAGTATTCCCATCAGATCATTGATTTCTTATAGATACATACATGGGAACAAACCCATACAGAAATATCTAAACTGTCACATGTATACAATTGTTTTCTAAGACTAAAGGTTAAAAATGTCTTTGAGTGAGTGAAGCCTGTGGATCTTGGCAAAGACCATCCTTCTTTGAAACTTGTGAACTTGCACTACAGAACTAGAAACAAAGATCTGTACTAAATAACAAAAACCACATCACTTGAAGACTTTCAACTGTAGCAGCAGTTAAAATATATATTAGATGTGATTCCAAGCGACAATAATTTTGACATTCGACATTATGTTAAAAATAAAAGGTTAAGAATGAAGCTCCCATAAGTACTGGAAAGATTGATAACTGCTACTGTCAAAAATCTATTTTGCTGAAAATTGTTTTAAGAAAAAGATTTTATAAATTTCAACCAAAAGTGCTACTGACTGATCAGTCAATGAATGCTGAATGTTTCATTATAAGGAAAACAGTTAATATTACCATTAACACTTCATCTGTTTGTATTTCATATTTAAAAGGATATAAAATGTATTTTATTCCCTGAAATAGCTAAGCAATCACCCTTTTTCTTGTATAAGATGTTAAGGCCTGCTGTATATCAATTTCATCTTCAAAATTCATTACCACAGACTATAATTTTACATCAAATGCCCACATCTAGTGAACCTAATTCTATAATAATACCTATAATTTAATCATTCTAATTCCTTTGTCAAATAGTTTTCCCTCTTTTTCATCTGTTTTATTCTAACCAATTTGTTTCTTCATCTGTTTTATTATTGGGTGATAGGGCAGCATACCAACAAGTTAACACCCAGGTAGAAATATACCCAACATTATACCCAATCTGAGGAGAATATATAAGGTAAATGTATCAAGGCCAAATATAATAACAGGTTTCATTATAGGAGTATATAATTTTGCAGCAAGGGCATTAACTGTTCTTAAGTATCTAGACGTAATACCAACTTGTATTCACTGTTTTATCCTTCAAACTTCACAAAAAAGGTACCAACATCTCAACACCAGAAAATGATTGTTCACCACTTCTCTGATGCAGGAACACAGATATACAATGCATTGGCCCCAAAAAGGACATGGCAAAATAGTTAAGATGAGGCAAGTGACAAGTAAACCCATTTATTGAAAAGGGATGTGGCATGATCCATTTAACCCTAATAATGGATTGGTCCTGACCACATACGGTCAGGTAAACTCTTCTGTTATGCTGAGTTAGTAAAACTTACTTTTGTCTTGGTCATGTGACCATTTGAAATTTCCTTTTGCATGTTACATTGGTCTGTCCTGTTACTGTCTTCTTTGGCATTTTTTTTATTTTTGTTTGAATATTCCTTTTTTATTGGAATTTGTGGACTTCACATCTTGTTAAATTTGACTTTATTTTTTATTAATTTGATGCAATTTTTGCTTGTATTGGCAATTTTTTCAATATTTTCTTTTCAGTTTCTTTTCTTTTGTTCAGTTTTTCAACCCCGTGCTTGTAACCCATTTTTTATTTTCTCTAGTGCAACTGAATTACACAATAATATTGTTTTAATTTTTTTTCTTGTCTTTCATTTACATTTAAGTAAAGTGTTTAAAATTTCTATCTTTTCTTCATGGAGCCTTTAATTTTTCTTATGCATTATTTAATTTTTTAGTGTATATATTTACAATTTTTTATTTTCCTTTTGTCGACAAATTTTATGAACCTTATTTCAGTGTTTACTGTTTATATTTTATTTTCACTCATTTTACAAACTTTTATTTTAGTGTATTTTATTTTTAGTGTTTCCATTTTCATCTTTTAATTTTTTTCATCGCTTGCATCAGTGAATATTTTTTTCCATGTCTCAAATTTTTTTGTCTGTTTTTTGACAAACTTTCTACTTTCTTGTCTAATTTAATTTTTTAGTGGTTATATTTCTATCTTTCATTATTGGGCAAAGCTTTATTTTTTTCTTATCAAATGTTTTCTATTGTCTATTTTTCTCACTCACTTGTTTTATTTTTCTGTTATAACCATTTTCCTTTAATTGTAGTATTTTTTTTACTTACTTCCCCTCAGCTGGGAAAACCAATGCTGGGTCTTTTTGGTTTTTCACTTTCTTTCATTGTGTTAATTGAATAATTTTTGTATTACCTTTTTATTCCTTTCATGATAGAATTTCACTTAATTTCTGTGTCTTAAATTTATGTGAATTTTCTTTTTGTTTTTAATACATAAAATGAACCAAAAACACACACTCACACACTTACACACGTACATGCACACAAACTTTGCCTGAAAAAAAGTTTGTGAAAAATAATCACCCATCTCTGAATGGCTGAAAAAAATTGGTCAATCAAGAGAGACTTGTTTGAGACCACCTCTAAGCACCCACCCATTAAAAAAGAAGAAAAATCAGTCAGAAAAAAATAGTAGTGACATGGAAGCTGAAAAAAAAAACAGGAAACTGATCAAGATAAAATTTCAAGTATGGAGGCCAAAAAAAATGCCAAAATACCAACAACAAGAAAAGCACAAGTGAGAAGAATAATGTCAATACTGAACTTGGGGAATCACCCTTTTGTTGGAAGTGCCCTCCTAAATGTGTGATCAACTTTACAGAGTTTTTGGAGTGGTCCAAGGGTTATGCACAGCTTATAAAATAATGTATACTTTTGGAAGACCCCACCCCAAGAACTTAAGATTAAAAAAAGTATTGTGTCAATGTTTGTGGTGGACAAGCATTTGTGCAAAATTTGTTGCGCGATAAAAGACACAGTGGCGAAGTCATTAGAGTTCCTGGTGGTTAAGGGATCAGGATTTTTCATGTGGGATATACTGCTATCTATGCTCAAAGACTGCATGAAGGCAGTCAACCATAATCTTATCACAAAAGACATCATCTTGAGAACCGAGTACAACAAGAGGCATAGGAACGTACAACAGTGTTCCAGGTTCCTCCTCAGGTTATCGGGAAGCAGCTGGCTATCTACCTATTTCATTATGGTCAAATACCAGGTGCCATCTGTGGTAACCTGAATGGGTGATGGAGTTTTAACACTGTGCTCGATCAGAAAGCCTTCCTCTCCATCCCCCAACTATCTCGATATATCAGGCCTGGAAATGCTAGTCATAGTGACTGACCATAATCCAACATGGAAGCATAGAGAGACTGGTCACCCCACCTCTTCCCGCCCAGAGAAGAAGGCCATTGGGTCTCATTCACAGCCCACATTCCACAAAAAGCACTGTTTGTGTAGTTTTGGAAAAAAGAAAAGGGGAATTTCTGGCAGTGTGGGGCCTTCATTCCCTGAGGCTCCTGGGACTAAAGGCACATACAGTTCCACTTCCTCTATCAGCATTAAGGGCAAAGCTCCACCTTCAAGTACATCATTTAAAGATCCCCAAATGAAGTAAAATCCTGGGTTTGAAAAAATAATAAATTAAGCATTTCAAAGTGAAATTGGATGCTCAAATATCCACTAAATCACCATCCAAAAAGGCATCATACACCTCAGCCTCTATCCTGTCCTCAACTTTTCACAAATCATTCCCTGAACCATCATCCACTCACTCCTTGCCTTGCAACTATATATCACTCAGCTAAGATCCCAATTCATTAAGAAAAAAACTCTTCCTAGACCCAGTCCTTCCTTCCCAAAAACAAACAAGACATTACTTTGCCCACCAAAAGGCAAAGAAGACCCTCTGTTGAGGCCAAAGAAAAAGGAAAAAATATGCAAAGTTCCATACAGTTTAAGGGAGGAAATCTGCCATGTTTCCCTAACTCAAGCTGAGAGGGCCAAAAATAATGGAAACAGGATCAAAGAACTAAAATATCTTTTATCAATTAAAAGTATGGGGATCATGATGTAGAAGATCCCCATCAATTTCACCAGACAGAAAAAATTCTTAGTCACCAGAATGGGGCCAGGTGGACAGCAGATATGGGGTTGAGGAAGTCATCAACTCATTCAAAATCTCCCCACCACTTGCAATTGTAGAAATCCAGGAAGTCTACAAACTGAAACAATTTTGTGCAGGTAGGGCCCCTGTTTTCCCTCAGCTGGATAAAGCAAGGCTCTATATCTCAACACTTCACCAGAGGTGTGATCGAGTTGCTCTGGGGATGGGATAAGTAATTATTGGCTTTTCATGATATTAAATCCAGAGTTAAAGATTGTAGCTTGGATATATTCGGCTAGTTTTGAGAAGGACCCTCTGAGTCAGCAAGAGACTTTGTTCAGTGGGGCTGGAAAAATCAGCATTTCTATCCCCCATTTTTGGCCTTGTTCCATATTTGTATATATTAGTCCAATAAATATAGTTAGTTTAAGCTTACTGCTGAGCTATTTCTTATTGTCTTGAAAAATTTTACTTCCAGGGTATTTACTGTTTTCTTCTTTTCTTCTCAGCCTGTCAAGTTCCATTGTTGGATCTAGTCCTTCCTCAGATTCATGGAGAGGAATGGCCAAGGTTGAAAATGGGAAAAGGGATGGTCTAGGTAAAAATAATTCATCAGCCACAAAGTTTGCAAAAACACTTTTGAATTCTTTCAAGTCAGTAAAGTGAGAATTTGGGTAGCTCCTGCCCAGATTCAGCAGCAATTCTCCATTTTCAGCTTCATCTGATTCTTGTGAAGTCAGAGCATGTCAGGATGAGTCAATTACTTTCTGGAGCAAGACAGTGTGTCGGAACCAATCGGCATAGGAATGACAGCAAAAATATCTCCTTCCCCAAATTTTTAGACGAAACATACAGATGCATGATGGGATTTCTTCCTAACCAATAACATAGGCCACTTCTCAGTCTCGTCTGAATTAGTTCTGTTCTTTCTTGTCTTGAAGTCGGAATGCAGCAATTGTGTGTCTGTATGTCCTTAACACCATTCTTAGTTTATAAACTTTTTCACCTCATTACTGCTGTTTTGTCTTGCGTATATTGTTTGGTTAGTATTATTATTTCCTGTTCTTTTTTTTTCTCTTGTTATTGTTTATTACAAACTTTGTCATTTCTGTTTGTTGGGCATTTCTGCTAATTACATTGAAGCCTGTCCAATTACTCTCAATAGTGTAGTGACTATTTTCCCAGCTTCTTTAGCAATAGATTGAACATATGGGTTCTGGGGTTACTTGAGACACAATAGATGTTTAAAGCACTTGCTTTAAACATTACTTGATTAATTATGTTAGAAATGTTTTTATCCTGAAGATGTTCTGTTGAGATGAGGATGTCTCTGATATGCTTATGTATCTTTGATACTCTCAAATAGAGTAGTTGTATTTCTTTTCCAAATATAAAAAATAATAACTTTTGGTATCATTTATTAACTTGTAATTAATACTAATTGATATCTGATACAAATAATAACTATTCCTATAACAAATTTTTGCACGAGGCAGTATTAGCATATTTATTGTAAATTATAAAAAAGGATACGGAATTCCAAAAATATTCCATTTTTCTCATTTGTTGTTGAACGATTTCTAAATTTTTGTTCCAGTTAATGAGGCAAAAGTTTCTGGAAAGCAATTAAACATGCTGATGCAACATGCACTTAACGAGCATATTGGCTAAACGAAGAAAGATAAGGAATGCTTTTTAAAAAATCTGAATTATTAAAAATACATTTCTGCATTTTATAATGATAACTATTTTTTTAACGAAATGGGGTCATTTTAATTAAATTAAGTGACTCACGTATACCCTAAAGACAAACCATCTCCCCTGGAGACATCTACCTGGTGTGCTCCCATAAAGCTACCTGAAGTGATGCCAAAGCTATGACTCATTTGCTGTGTAAGGTGTGACAAGGTTGATAATTAATTCAGTATATGAGCTGTACACGCAGATCAATATTATATCTTCAAATCATCACTATGATTATTATCATTTTTGCTGGCAATTATTCTTGAACCACCTGGGATTTTCATTGGATGGAGATGCTGATTCATAGTTGTTGTGTTTTGTCTACAGGAGAGTAACTCTAAATGATTAGGAGATAATGATTTTATTTTAGCAACATTGCCAGTTCCGAATCTTCTGCAATAAGATAAGTATTATATATACATAACCATCATATATATATATATATATATATATATATATATACATAGGTGCATGACCGAGTGGTTAGAATGTTTGCTTTCTGACAATGAGACCTGGGTTTGATTCTCACCATGGTCGATTTGTCAGGAAGGAGACTTCCTGATGCTAGTGGAATGGATCGAGGTCAATCCCAGCATGCAGAACCTTTAGAAATTTCCTGAAAAACATACCACGGGTTGACCCAAGCCTTGTGAGTGAAACTGGGTAGCCAGGACTGTTGAGGACCGTTGATAGCTGTGCTAGCACGAAGTCACATGTCATCGTGGCCGAGAGCTTGAGTGTGCTGGCCTTTTTCAATTTCTTGATCACACTAGATAATACGCTCTCGCCCAGAAACTGTAAGGTCTGCTCAGAATAGTTGCAGTATAAACCACAGCTGAGCTCTGTAGGTGTTGAGCAATCACAAATGTGCCTGAGCGAGCGTCTGCAATAGGGATTGGCTAGCCACTCTAGTAGACAGGTATCCTCAAATATGAGTGGCCCACTATTATATATATATATATATATATATATATATATATATACAAACATATATGTGAGAAAACAATATATATTTTTATATATCAAGAACAATATGGGGAAAAAATGTATGACAAAATGGAAAAAGTTTTCTTGTGACGTGTTCCGCCCTTCGGGACTTCGTCAGACTAATTCAAAATGTCTGATATCTGCTAAGAAAAGTCATAAAAAGAAAAAGAATTAAAAAAACATTAAATTTATAACTCCACGCATCCCTTGTTGGTGCACATGCATAGTCACATGAACAAACAAATTTATTCTGATAAAGTCCTAAAGAAAAAAACGCATCACAAAGAAACTTTTTTCACTTTGTCATACATTTTCTCATATATATATGTGTGTGTGCACATAAGAAATGATGTTGTCGGGTTGCCAGGTAAGAAAATAAGAATGACCTAATGGCATGGAACATAAATGCTACTCTGCATCTTAACTGCCCATATATATATATATATATATATATATATATATATATATATATATATATATATATATATATATACTAGCAGCATGGCCCGGCGTTGCCCGTGCTTGATTAAAAAATCGTACGACTCATACAGCAATCGTTATCACTTGACTTAAAATATTTTTGCCCTTCCTTGCCTTTAAAGGAGTGACCTTTGCCATGCTGATGTTGCTACATGCCTTACTCCTTGCCTATCTCACACTGCAAATTTTTTCTAAGCTCTATACTAAACATTAAATCTGTTACAAAAAAAGAACAAAACAAAATGAACACAAAATGATAAGCTTTAAAAAAGGACTCGTAACTGGAAAAACCGAATGAAAAAAGAATGTTAACAACACATACTTTTTCACACCCAACCCAGTTCTGCGGAATCAGAATCAACGTTGAGTTTAAGCAAGCGAATGAGCCAATTGGAGTAAAGTGCCATGCAGATTTAAATTTTTCCCACTTGTGACGAATGCAGCTATTGATTTTTTTTGCATGCTAGCATGCTAGTTAACATTCGTGTCAGTCAGCTGTTGGCTCTCACGCTGGCCAGTAGAATCTTCCTGCTTCTTCGTGGCAGCCAGCTATAGGCTCTCACTCTGGCCATTAGAAAATGGCCTCAAACTATATGAAAACTGCCGTAGAAGCATGAAAAAATTGATTATTTCCACTATCGATGGGAGTTGGGAAATGCAAAGTTGGTCTTGGCCTTGTGGCTAACTTGGAGCATGTGCATGCAAATTTTGGTGCAAATCCGTCAAAAATTGCGGCTGTGCATTCGTTACAGACACACACACAGCCTGCATTTTTTATGTATATATATATATATATATATATATATATATATATATATATATATACATATATATATATATATATATAATTTCAGATATGCCTAAAAATACATTTTTAAAAGGAAAATATGAATAAAGACAAATCTTACTTATTTTGTTTGTAAATACTTTTTGCAGAATAAAATCAAGTCCATCAGAGGGTTGAATACATTGGTTAAGATAAGTTCTCCTTTTGTTTTTATTTATTACAAGAGCCAGATGAGGCTGAAGATGCAGTACTCTTGTTATATTTGGAGGGAGCTTCTCTGTCATCACTTTCCAGTCTTGACAGTGTTCAAAAACAAATCCCTGATAACCTATTAAAGGTTCAAGTCTAGGATTAATTCCTATCTTCCCCACCAGTCTGTATGAACTGCCTCTTAATGCAAACCTCCACCTTGAGTGGACACTGGACCACTACAGGGTGAACCTCATCATATATATATACACATATATATATATATATATATATATATATATATATATATATATATATATAAATATATATTATAATATATTATAAAACAGAGCATTTGCTTAAATACTTGTATCTATAAAAAGAACGTTAAACATATTATAAATGTTTTTAAATAAATTGTCGGACTATGTCCAATTCAAAATGTTGAGCTCTCTGGGAGGATGTGTGGGTTTGTAAACAGTGACTATTACGGCTAATAATGCAAGACTCTTCGGTAAATTGAATCGAGTTCTCTCAGTCACTGTGTGTTCATCTAAAAATAAATATGCTTAAATTCACCTTCTTCTCTGCTGTGCGTCAACGGCTTCAGGGTAAAATTTCCGACTGGCGCGAATTCAGCCGGTTTTCGATTCTAGCCAGAGGCAACATGACATCTAGCCACACTGATGAGCTTTGATACAGTGAAACAGTCTGTCTGTGGCTGACAATATATATATATATATATATATATATATATATATATATATATATATATATATATATATACACACAGCTCATACATCCAGTTAAAAAGCAAAAATAAAATCATCCTTGATAATGGCTAAAAGAATAGCCGAAAGCAATTGGAATTACAGGACACTTGGACAGTTTCTACACACTATGTGTCCAGAAAAGAAAACACTTGTTCAAACACAAGAAAAGTTAATTAAAAAGCCTAAACTCAGTACCTTGTCTTTCATCTTTAATGAAACATGCATAAATGTTCTTTAATGCATCTGAATGCATGTGATAGCGTCTGTATCTATGTGAGCAATTTATTTTACTGATAAAATTCTAGTACATGGCGTTGTTTACTTAAGGCTAAGTCATAGCACAACTCACATGCAGTACCAGTGGCCTATTTCAAATCTTATTGTTCAACGGGGAGTGAAGATTGTTAGTTTGGGTTTGCAGTTGTTTGATGCTGTAGTTGCCTTAAGAAATTTACATTTGGAAGTTTATTTAATTGAAGTATACTTTTTATTTATTTTATTTCTTTCAGACTTGCTATATTATTTAAAGTTATTATTGCAAAAAACAAACATTTTTTATGTGAAATTTACTAAAAAAAATGTAATTTAATATTCTTTTCTATGAAATTTTTATTCATAAATGCAAATACATCAAAGATGAACCTTATTTACTTTTGAAGTTCCTGTATTTCTGTTTCTAATAAATGACAAAAGTATGTTGAATTTTTGTCACGTTCTTATACTAAAATATAACATGTTAATTTTATTTGATTTAAAAAGAAATTATTTGTTAACACTGTTTTTTTCTAGTTTTATTACAAATTCTACTAAGCCTCTCCCATGTGAGTTAATTTTAATAATGTTTCCAACATCAACCTTCAGGATGTAGAATTATTAAATACTAAACAGTTTAAATACCTCAGTGTATGGATCAATTATAACAAATTTAGTATAGGTGATAAGGACATTGAACATAGAATAGGCTATGCTAAGAGTAATTTCATCTATTAGGTTGGTGCAAAAATAATGTCGTTTTTTGACGTTCAACTTCATGTGAGATAACAACATTATTTTTGCACCAACCTAATAACATCAGAAATTGCAGCAAAACAAAAAATTAACCTAAATCTGAAGTCGTAACATAGCCTCTTAAGATCTAAACTATCATATGGCTCTCATGTATGATACCAGCCTTATTCAGAAATATCTAAACTGTCAAATGAATAAACCCACTTTCTCAGATTGATGATTAAAAATGGCTTCAAGTGAATAAAACCTGTAGTTCTTAACAAGAGACCATACTTGTTCGATTATTGTGCAGTGGTGCTACAGAATCTCAAAAAATGAACTGTACCAAATAATAAAAAACATGTGACTTGTAGAATTACAACAACAGCAACAATTAAAAAGGATATCACATGTAATTCCAACAGAAAATAAGAACATAATCAAGATGTTGACATTCCACACTATGACAGGAAAAAAGTTGCAAAGGAAGCTCTAATACATATTTAAAGGAGCGATAACAGCTACTTGACTTGAGAAACCTATTTTCCTGACAATTTATTTGAAGAGATAGATTTTATAAATTTCATTTGAAAGTGACACAGGCTGTTCGGTCAATGAATGCCAAATGTTTCCTTATAAGGAAACAAACAATATTACCATCTGTATTTCTTTATTTAGATATATTCTATAAATTTAAATGGTATTTCACATTATGTTCTTTGAATTTTATTCTGTTTAACCCTTATTATTAAGTGCTCAGGGAAACATAAAAAACTCATTTGGATGATTAAGTTTTTATATGTTATCATGGATTTGTTTTTACTTGTTTCTTTGAAATAAAAAATAACTTATTTTGAAGTTGAGGAGAAAAGTGCTTTTGTGAAGTGTTTTGAAATTAGCAAGTCATAATTTATTTAAGTTTGGCATTGAAGAGATTTCCACTTTAGGATGAAAGGAGAGATAAATTTGTTAATGGCTGCCAAATCCTTATCAGATAGGAAAGAAAGAGATACATGAGGAAAGGGAGACAAGCATGAAGGATGCTCATAAAGTGAGTTGAAAGAAAGCAAGAAAGAAAGCAAGAAAGAAAGTGGATACAAAGATGGGGAGAAGGAAGAAAGATGCATAGGGAATAGAAAGATAGAAGAAAGAAAGAGGGAGAGAGAATAGAGAGAGAAAAGGAAAGATGAAGAAAGAAGGAGAGAGGGTAGAAAGAGAAAAGAAAAAAGGAGGAGTGAGTAAAAAGAGAAAAAATGAGGAAAAGAGAATAGAAGGAGAAAAATAAAGAAAAATGGAGAGAGAGAGAAAGAAGAAAGAGAAAAGAAAGACAGAAGGGGGTAAATAGAAAAGAAAAGGGAAGAGAAAATAAAGAGAGAAAAAAAGAAAGAGGAAGAAAGAGAAAAGAAAGAGAAAGTAGAAAAAAGAAAGAAAGAAACAGAGAGAGAAAGTAGAAAAAGAAAAGAAAGTAAGAGGAAGAGAGAACAGGAGGAGAAAAGAAAGAGGAAGAGAGAGTAGAAAGAAAAAAGAAAGAGGAAAAGAGAATATAAGAAGAAAAGAAAGAAAGAAGAATGTAGAGTAGAACGGGGAAAGAAAGAAAGTGGGAAAGAGAATAGAAAAAGGAAAGAAAGCAGGTGAGAGGGTAGAAAGATGGAAGAAAGAAAGAGTAGAAAGAGAAAAGAAAGAATAGAACAAAATCAATATTGAAAGTAAAGAAAGGCCAAAAATATGTTAAAATCCAAATTTAGTCAAGCACCAAATACAACCTTCAGTAAGGTAACATTCTTAGCCTATAGCATTATTATGTAGTCCACCCGTTTTATTCACCTTTCAACAAGTATAATTTTTTTAAAAGTCTCATATGTTCATTATCTTAAGGAAACAGAACCTCTTCATTGCTTTTGTATATAATTTTAAAAAAAATGAAGAGTTGTGGTGGAGTAATGGATAATAATCCGGAGTGAGGAATCGGAGAGCCGAGTTCAAATTTAAGTCAGATCCATTACATTCCCTTTCGTGCTAATACACCTGGGAAAGGTATGAATCCTCTTCTTCTCCTCCCACCTATGGGTAAGTAGCAGGACAGACTGGGTTCTATAGCCTTGAGGGGCAACCGGTCTAGGAGAAGGAAAACCCCTGAATTCAAAACCAGCCTGGACTCCGTCAGGTTATCTCGCCCAAGAAACACCAATTCTACTGTGGCTGCAGTACATGTTACAGATCATGGGATAAAAGAAAAAACCTTCACATATTAGAAGATATCAAAATATAATGAGTATTACCTTAACCAAATGTTCACAATTTTGGAAAGAAAATATATGTGGACATTTTGAAGTTGTTCCTTTAAACCAGTGATTCTTAATACCTGTGGTATGATCCTCTTAAGTGCACCATGAAATGTTGTCACAGAATACACAGGTATGTGTTTATGGAAGTAGCAATGGTACAAAATTAGTATTTTGAATAAATGAATAAGTATTTACATTATTTACATTACTTTATTTTGTCCACCAGGAGAGATATTTCTAGTTCCAAATGCCATGTCTTTGTCTGGATATTTCAGTTTCATTTATTTCCCTTTAGTAACTCAGTTCTCCAAGTTTTTATTCACCTCTCCTGTGGCCAGGTACTGAACTCACAACTCTAGTCAAGTTGGTTTGAAATTGCAATGTATTAGGTTGGTGCAAAAATAATGTCGTTTTTTGACGTTCTAACATATGTGAAAAACGACATTATTTTTGCACCAACCTAATATATCACCTGACGAAGGCCAGTGCATACAACGGCTGAAACGTTGTGAATATGAGGACAACAGTAAATAGTTAAAATACCTTATCTCAAAAATATCGACAGGTAAATGAATAAGTATTAATTTTTTTTTCGAATAATTATTTTCACTGTGCTTTGATTATGTTATTTTAAATGCTTTGTTTTAATATTCATTTTTTTAAAAAGTCTTTTTTATTTTTTAAGGGTTCAAAAATAAAACATTCGTCAGTACTCAATACAAAAATATTATCCCACATTAGTTAAAAAGGCTTTATCAGTTTTAATACAATTTTTCACTTCTTATTAATGTGAATTAGGCTTCTCAACCCTAAATAGTGTCAAAAATAAGAAGCAAGAAAGACTATGTTCAATTGAAGAAGAAATGAGAGTCTGCTTAGCACACATTCGGCCAAACATTGAAGAAATCATGAAAAGACACACGGCACAGGTTTCACACTGAATAAGCTACATAAATAGTTGAATAGAAACAATGAAATAAAGTATGTTCATATTTGTGTGCGTATTTGTTTTAAATCTATAGTTTTATCTGTCTATATTTCTGAGATGAGGTATTATGTACAGTATTTACATTAGTCGGACTATTGTCCTCATCTTTGTTGCCATATTTGTCCCAACGTTTCGGCCGTTGTATGCTCCGGCTTTCTTCAGGTGGTTGGAATTTCGAACCGAACCCTTTATTTCGATCACTGGGGTAGACTGTTCTAGTTCCACGAGCCATGTTTGATGGATGTCAGTTATCAGTTATCTCCTGGTAATTTTCCCTCTGAAAGTTCTCCACTGCCTGAACCGGGTATTGAACTCAGACTCTTTGGGTCTGTCACTGGATCTAACCAACGCCTTTATCCACTGTACCATGTGTCCTCAAGGACCCAAAGAGTGTGAGTTCAATACCCGGTTCAGGCAGTGGAGAACTTTCAGAGGGAAAATTACCAGGAGATAACTGATAACTGACATCCATCAAACATGGCTCGTGGAACTAGAACAGTCTACTCCAGTGATCGAAATAAAGGGTTCGGTTCAAAATTCCAACCACCTGAAGAAGGCCGGAGCGTACAACGGCCGAAACGTTGTGACAAATATGGCGACAAAGATGAGGACAATAGTCCGACTAATGTAAATACTGTCTATAGTTTTATTTCATAACATTTAAATGTCTACACTTTAAAAATTTTGCTAAGTGTGCCATGATATTTTCATTTATTCCTAGTTATGCCATTGCTTAAAAATGTTGAGAAACTGCCTTAAACCATAAAATATATAATAAAATATAATAAAATATAAAACAGTCTCTGCTCTATCCTTGTGAATTTTGCAGAAATGGATTTTATTTTTTAATGTTCTGTTAACATGCACTAGCATGAACTCCTAGACAAACGAATCATTTCAGATATCTAATCAATCATCCAATGAATATCTTCATTGATTGGTGAACTTTTACAAAATTTTCATCATTTTTACTTATTAAGAGTTGGCCTTCAATATTTCTTTTACTTTTTTTTTTTTCAAAAAGCACGTTTCATCAGGAAGTTGGCAATCAGGGATTTCCATAGATACCATATTTTGATTATGCTTGAATTGTTGTGATTTCTTGGAAAAGATAATGGAGTTATATGGCTGTCTTGCAATCTTCATGCCATTCCATGAACAAAAAATTGCTCTTATCTTGCCTTTTGAACTGCTTTGAAGATTGTGAGGCAACAATATAATTAAAATGGGAGTCCACATGAAACTTTAAGTTGAGAAAAGGCAGCAATATTTGAGTATTATTTGTTTATATATATATATATATATATATATATATATATATATATATATATATATGTATATATATATATATATGTATATATATATATATATATATATATATATATGTGTGTGTGTGTATATATATATATATATATATATATATATATATTTATTTTGACGATAAAAATTATTAAAAAAAACAATTAAAATCTTCAGACATACTGGGTTGTAGATTATTATTCTTATGCTTTTATTATTATTATTTCATTTATATTCCGCGACTAGTTTCGGCCAACATGGCCATCATCGGGAGAAAGAAATGTTTCTGCTTGCTGTAGCAGTAAACTACAGAAATGAATATATATATATATATATATATATATATATATAGATATAAAAGTTGACGTTGAAGACTACACTCAGGCCTTATGATTGTGTATAAGCATGAAACTCTTGGCATGAAATATATATATATATATATATATATATATGTATATATATATGTATATATACATATGTATATATACATATATATATATATGTATATATATATATATATATATATATATATATATATAAATGTTGACATTGAAGACTACACTCATGCCTTATGATTGTGTATAAGCATGAATCTGTTTGCGCTGAGTGTTGACATCAATATCCACTTTTATATTCAAGCATTAAAGAGACATAAATGTACGCATCTTTATTTTTCCACATGCTCTATTACTGATATCCATAAATCCATTTTACCCATACATATATTAGCATTCAAGGAAATATTTGACATTCATTGATCAAGAAGCTAGTACTGCTTTTGGTTAAAACTTTAAAAAAAAATTATAATTTAAATAACAATATATAATAATATATTATAATTTATTCCTCAAGCCAAGTAGCAGTTATTCCCCCTTCTAGTATTGATGGGAGCTTCCTTCATAATCTTTTATTTGAAGTAGTATGGAATGTCAAAATCTTGTCATTACTGTCACTTTAAGTTACATTGGCATACCTTAAAACTATATTTTGACTATATATATTGATGTAATGGAATGACCTGTTACCCCCATGAGTGACTACACTAAAGCTAGTAACTTCCTATAAGTATCTGTAAGTCAACAGACTACAGAGACTAGCTGGAATGTGTTGAGTACGAGTCAGACTTATGTGAGAACTACCAAACTTCCAACAATAGCAATCACTACTGGATTGACTTGCGACAATCTTGTGCATAGCTGTTACCTTTATTCTTATTGTACTGTTTTTTTACAATAACCATTCACTTATTTTATCCACCTTGTTTTCCAAGTAATATTCCTATTAGCATGGAATATAACATATATATATATATATATATATATATATATATATATATATATATACTTATGGAACGAGACTATGAATTTTAAGTTTAATTTTTATGATTAAATTTATAAATTTAGTTTCAGTTTTGAAACAGAAATTTTCTGCATCATGAAGGAATCATGTTTTTAAAAAGAAAATAATTATAACATATATATATATATATATGTATATATATATATATATGTATATGTACACACAAAGAAAAGAGACAGAGAGTAAGAGACAGGGATAATTAAAAGTTCAAAAGTCTATTCCTCTGACTTGGATGAGTATGCATGTATTAAATTTCTTACTGCATGTTTTCATACCCATTAAATATTTGCACATGCATGCACGCAAACACACAAACACACACACACATATGGAACATGGCCAAGTGGTTAGGACATTAGCTTTCTGACCATGAGACCCAAGTTTGAATCTGACCATGCACAATTTGTTATTGGTCTGGAGAGTGGGGAAGATCCCAGCATGTGGCACCTTTGGAAAGTGCCTGGAAACAATACCATAGGTTGACCCAAGCCTTGTGAGTGAAATTGGGTAAACAGAACCCTTGGGGTCTTGATAGCTGTGCTAGCATGAAGTCACAAGTCATCGTGACCAAGGGTTTGAGTGTACTGGCCTTGTTCAGATTGTTCATCATTCTATATAACATGCTCACGCCCAGAAACTGTAACTATAGTTGCAGTATAAACCACAGGTGGATACTGTGGGTGTTGAACAAACACAAGTGTACCTGAGCAAGAGTAGCAGATGGGTATACTTGAATATGAGTGGCCTGCTATTATATATATATATATATATATATATATATATATATATATATATATAGATATAGATATTTATATATATTTAAGCTATTTATTTAAATTTTTCATAAAAATTTTTTTTATGTTTCATGCACAAGACAATCTTCAGGTGCTGAGAAGAGACTGGCTGTAACATAATTAAAATTTTAATAAATATATCTGGTTAGCGCAATGCTGCCACAGTCGATATATTATACACAGCTTATTAGTTTTGTATTTTTTTAATAGCAGGCCATTCGTATTTGAGGATACCTGTCTACTAGAATGGATAGCCAATCCTTATTCCAGATGCTTGCTCAGGCACATTTGTTCAACAGCCACAGACCCCCACCTGTTGCTCATACTGCAACTGTGTTCAGCCAACCACAGAGTTTCTGGGAAAGAGCTTGTTATCTAGTGTAATCAACAATCAGAACAAGGCAGGTACACTCAAACACTCGGTCATGATGACTTGTGACTTCGTGCTAGGACAGCTATCTTTGGCCCCAAGTGTTCTGTCTACCAAATTTAACTCAAAAGGCTTGGGTCAACACCTGGTATTGTTTTCAGGCACTTTCCAATGGGACTGCATGGGGGATCGTCCCTGCCCATCAGACTGTTAACAAATCGTCCATCGTGAGATCTGAAGCCAGGTCTCATGGTCAGAAAGCGAAAATCCTAACCACTTGGCAATGTGGTCATATATATATATATATATATATATATATATATATATATATATATATATATATATATATATATGCACACACATTTTATAAGGAATTAATAAATTTCTTATAATCTGACTTATTTCTTTTTTTAAAAAGTTTTCTTCTTACTTCAAACAGTACCAACTTATCAATATATGTTATTACTTTAAGCTACTATATTTATAAATAAAACATATATATAAAAAGAAAAACATCATTAGACACTTTATATATAATCCATCTTAATGAAACACACTTTATGTGTATATATATATATATATATATATATATATATATATATATATTTATTTATTTTTTTATGCATTTCACCCCAAGAATGTGGGAGTGGCATTGGTATGCAAGGGGCTACAGATTGTCAAAGCAAGGGAAAAGACTGGGTATGTAGGGGGATTGAGGAATGGATAAGGATAAAAAGAAGAATGTGGATCAAGGCATCAGCAGATGTTGATTGGCATTACATTTAAATTTTTGAAGATTATAGTTATCAGTGAACCAAGTAAGAGGAAGGTAGTTCCACAGTTGGGAAGTGTGGGAAAAGAAACTGTTAGAGTAGAAAAGGTGGTTACATTTAACTGCTTCAAAAGTAAAAGCTTGTAACCAAGATGCCAACATAGTAGGACGATTAAACTCATGCAGTCGGGGCACCAGTAAAAATAGCTCATCAGAGCAGATGCTATGCAAATATTTATAGAAAAGACAGAGGAAATCCACATTACAACAATGAGAAAGTGACTGAAGTTGAGACTACAATATATATATATATATATATATATATATAGTAACATTGAAAATGATTTTCTGGATCATTTAGTGATAACTTTCTGCTACAGATGTTTGCTTGCTGAGCAACCTTTAGATTGAAGGTTTACAATGGAGCTATGCCTCTCCAAAAAACAAACGATCATAAAAAAAGGTGAAAGGAATGAAAATATTGAACAGATTGGAAAGCAACGGGGAAATGAGTAATTAAGTGGAAAATTAGAATGAGAAGGTAAAATAAAAACATAAGGGAGAAGCCGAGAAGAGAAAGTGAGATGTAATCCTGCAAAGAAAAAAAAAATGACAAAAAAAAAGCAGCTGAGAAAAGAAAAAAGTAGATGTCATACACCCGGAATAATTAGAGAAAGAGAAACAAGACCAGCAGGGTCAATGCACGAATATATGTGGGGACGGAAGTGCTAATGGATGATTGGCTCTGAAAGTGAAGAAGAGGATAACTTTGCCTGAGGGATTTCAAGTTGAGATGCTTAGTTTAGCCAAGCACTCTAAATATAAATAATAGAATACTGGGTCCATTGAGAAATTTCATTGTCTAGCTGCCTATGAATAAATAATTGGGGATTTTATGACATTTTATTCCATGTTTTCAATGAAAAAGACTTGCAAGATTAAATAAAAAGCCTACAGAAGTTTTAAAATCTTATAGATTTTTTTTTTTAAAAGGAGAAAAAATATTAATCACTCTAATTACATTGATTCCATTAGTTGAGATTAGTCGCCCAATCTTTAAAGCAGAGTCAGCTGGCTTAAATGATATAAAGCAAATATTATCAGCTTGCAGCAAAAGTTGGTGGTGATTTTTAAATGAAATTCAAAGACAGTAGTTATATATTTCTTTATAGATTGATTTAGCCACAGATACACCCTTTTGTTTCACAATTTGATGCAGCTTCATGATTCTATCCTCCAATAACTTGTCATCTTTCTAGAAGATGAACGGGTCTAAGTGGATTTTACAAGCTACCAGTGGAGTGAAGTTCTTTCCATTAAGAGAATTTTGTAGGGAACAAAGTAAATGGTAATTCAGAGATGTAAATTCAGGTAAGTACAGATGTAGTAGGACATCCCAGCTAAGCTCTACCAATTTCTACTGGGTCTTGAAAGTGATGTGTGATCAGGCATGATCCCGATGGAGGACCACACCTTTCTCTTTGGCCAATTCTGAACATATTTTACTGATTGCTGCCATTAATCATTCTAACTGGGAAAAGTACTGGTTTGAATTCAATGTCTGATTTTGCAATGCTCTTCCACCAGCACCTTTTTTCTCAACATTGTTGTAAACAATCCATATTTCATCACCTGTGTTATATAGTAACAGCCCTAAGTAGAAGCTTATGAAGCTTCATTTGACTGCTTTAGGGCTGAAAAACGTTTATTTTTATTGTGATGGATGGTTACAAACAAGAGGGGAGATGGGATCTGCTTGTTTTATTACCAGAATTATTATTGTTGCTGTTGTTGATGCTGCTGTTGCTGATGTTGCTGTTAGTGCAATTGATGTTTTTGTTGCGTTTTGCTTTTGCTTTGTGTCGTACAAGTTGCCTCCCAACTTTAAACCAGTGACTTCAAGAAGTAATTCGCTCTTTTTGCATCAGATGATGCAGACATTTGAGGTACCATACAATCAGTGAGAAGAAAATATGTACTTGTGGTCACCGCATAGAGAGAATTTGGGAGAATTACCCCAAAGTATGACGTCTTGCGATTCATATACTTTGCGGCTTCCAGAGATCTGTTCCAAATCTTCTTCTTATTCTTCTTCTTATTATTATTTCCTGTAATTTCGATTAGAGACTTCAGTTCAGAAATGGCTTTATGATATTTTACACTGATCATTTTTTAAAAAATATTCTTTTGAATTACTATTTGTAGTAGTAGAAGTAGTAGTAACATTATTATTGTAATATAGTAATCACTTTAAGTAGAATCTTATGAAACTTTATTTGACTTATTCTGCTTTAGTGCTGAAAAACGTTTATTTTATTGTGATGGTTGGTTACAAACAAGAGGGGAGATGGGATGTGCTTGTTTTAGGATCACAATCTACGATAACAATTTTTAAGAATGGGTTGGGTTTTTTTTTGGTTTGAGCAGGGAATCACAATGGAAATGCAATTAATTCAATTTCTTTCTGTTAAATCATAAAGCATCCAAACATTATAACAATTCACTTATCTCCAAATTTTCAATTGCTTTACAAATATAAGATATGTATTGTATCTCTTTAATGTCTCCTCTCATGTGACATGGATTTATTTAACCACATTACAATCTGTGCATCATCAATGAGTGTAGGACTGCTGTAATGTTCCCAGTCTTCCAGATCAGAATTTCCATTTCTGAACCTAGCAAACCACTTACAATCATTACTCTCAGCTATGGCACCGTCTCCACAAATGGCACATATCATTTTTGCTGCTGTTACAGAATATTCCCTCTCCAGAAATAAAACAGTATCAAATACAAAAAATGCATATCATTTGACTATATTTTCATTTTTTCAAATCCACACAAAGATCATATAGAGATGTTGAAATGTCACCTTTCAAAATAGGTGTATATGTTATCAATGTCATTTATATTCTAAATTAAATCTTTTTGTCAAATGCTTCCTGTTGAAAACTGCTACATAAATTTGTCCCAACATTATTAGAATTGATCTACTAAATAAGTTTCCACATCTTTGTTGTTTTAATAAAATTACAGGTCTCTGTAATCTTTATATTCTACAGGACATAGCTAAATGGATAAAAAGAAAAACAAATCTATTAAAGCTTATCTGGTTTCTTGGAAGTCATGAGTTCAATTCCTGGCTCAGATAGTGCCAGGGATATTGAAATGGCAAATCAGCCTCTTAAAGCAGTATTTATAATTACAGGTTATGAAATTTCCTTGCTAAATCATATTTAAGAATGAAAAGAACAAACCCACTACTCACATATGCAGTTATCGAACACTTTCACATCTGACCACTTACTCAGATGCCTTTTGCAACAGCAAGCATCAGTCAGTTAAAAAAAATTCAGAAACAGGTAGTTCATGGATACCTGGGAGATGGAGCTACATTTGCAAATAATCAGAAATATTTGATATTTGGTATAACTTGGATGTGTGAGTAGCATAAGAGATTATCTTCTTCTTTAGTACATAGTTGATCATTGTTCTCTATAATTTTCTGTCATGTCTAACTCTTAGTAAAGTTTTTTTTTTGCTATTTCTTTTCAATTTCTGTTCTTCTAAACATTTACAGAAGTTCATTAGGTACGTTGTACACTGCTTTGCCCTATTCCTCTTGCCTTCAATATGTCCTGTGAGTATCAAATTTTCCAAGCCCTCTCTCCTAATTAGTTACCCTAGAAATTTCAACTGTCTTTTTCTGATGCTAATATAACAGTCATTTTTGTTTCTATTTGAACTAAAACCGAATTACTGCACACATTGGCAGTCCATGGGTTTTCACAGCATCCTTCTGTAGAACCACATTTTTGCTGCCTCAAGTTTCTGTGATGAGATTGACCAGCTTTCACTGCTATATAGGAGGGGCTGATATTACATTACACGTCAGTATTTCTTTATTTCTAATGAAATTTTCCTACTTTTTATTGTAGAAACAATGTTTTTCTTTTACTAAATGTTCACCCTGTACAAGATACAAAGAGCCACTCAAGGTAGAGGGTTATTGAATGAGGTTTTTATATACATATAAGATGAAGCAGTAAGTTGAGGCTATGTAGGATATGTGATGGTTGGCACAAGATTTGAAGAGGCTAAGATTTTAGCAATTGGGGAATGAAGGATCCACTCGGGAGTCTTACCACAAAGTAACTGTCTGAGGTGAACTTCTTCCTTTGCAGTGGAATATGAAGGAAATAAAGATGATTAGACACAGTGTACAATTTGTAAAGGTCTGAACTGATGGAACGAAGATATGGGTAAGCCAAGTTAAAATTCTGGTCTACTCAGTTGCAGTCACTTTTTCACTATTGAACTTGAGAAATGCATGAGTCCATCTCTCTTTAATAATGGTTTGAAATTTTAGTTAACATATATCAGAGAAGAAAGTGTAAGTTTAAACTGATGCCAGAAGGATATAGGCTTGAGTGGCACCAACTTCTTACCATATATTGGGATCATTTTTCTAAAAGTTTTGTATTTTCTTGACTTCAGATGAAAACATTGAAATTGTCCAACATATTTCAGTGAATTTTTCTTTTCTAAAATTATATTTCATAGACAAGGGAAAAAAGGAAGGATTAATTTGAACTGAAGATAAGGTTTCATACCAGAATTTCATAAACTTATAATTAATACTGGATTTTCAATAAATCTATTATTCATACTGTTTTTTTTTTTTTTATTAATAAATACCAGATTTTATTGTAGGTATTAATTGTTTAAATTTCTGTTTGCCAGCATTAATTCTTTCAGTGTTTCTGTTTTTCAAATTCCTTCATCTTGGGAGGAATGGCCTCTTCCAAAATGCTTTGAGATAAAGAACTGAAATCAAATTCAATGACAAAATGAAATATTACATGCTTGGGAGTGCATGTTGGATTCCATGCATTCATCTCCCAAAAATGAAAAAAGGCCTCTCCAAATAAATCAAAAAAATGTAGGAAAAGATAAAGAATCTTCCTTTAGAATTGGTACTTAATTTTTTCTTTTTTTTACCTTCCTTTTTGTCTGAATCTGCGAGCAAGAGGCCTAAGTTCAGCCATTAAATGGCAATTTGGGGGAAATGGAGGAAAGCTAAGTGATTTGAAATTCTGCTCACAGTTCGAGATGTCTCTTTTCAACTTACACTTTTGCGAAAAGCATGAATTAATCTCTTTCTGCACCCAGTTAAACAATCATCTCCACTATTGTCTTGTCATTAACATGCCACAGGAGTAAAGCAGGAATAGAGCAGATCAGTGAGTTTATTGGCCAATCCATTCCCTGAATGATTACCTATTCAGGTAATCGCAGCAAAACGGTTGCTACTTTCAGTGCCGGTAAGGCAGGGTTATTTAAGAACTCTGGACACCATAAGGGAGATCATTTCTTCCAACAATATTTTACAGTAAGAATTATTGCACATGTGTCATTTTATTTATATATATATATATATATATGTGTGTGTGTATATATATATATATATATATATATATATATATATATATATATATATATATATATATATATATGTATATATATGTATATATGTATATATGTATATATATATATATATATATATATATATATATATATATATATATATATATATTTCTGGTATTAAATAAGATTACCAATATATATATATATATATATATATATATATATATATATTTCTGGTATTAAATAAGATTACCAATATGAATTACAGTTCTTGCATGAGGCAACTGAGATCATTGTAAAAGCACAAAACAAACATAAAACTATGTGATTTGAAATCCTAAAATGAAATAAGGTTTTTATCATCTTTCCTTTTCAGATTTAACTCATCAGTTCTTCATTCTTATTGACTTCAACTTTGTATCAGACTGTCTTCATATTTTGGTGTTTTTTTGGGTTTCTTTTCAGTCTTTAAGAATTTCAATAAAATATTTTCAGTCATGAGTAATTTATATTTTGGGGGATCAATTCTAATGAGGGGTGTATGATCTGGACTACTAATCAAATAACAGTTAAGAATAAAATTTGGAGCACACTAATTAGATTTTGCATGTCAGTGGCAACATACACAGTGAATTAAAGAATATATTCCTTAACCTCAATAATAGACGGATTAAAAGTGTAGTAATGTCTCATAATATTATAGAGGTTAAAACAAGAGAATAATAAAAAAATAAATGCAAATATATATATATATGTAGTGTTTATGGACAAGGAATCTTAACTGACTGAAAAGTACGAAATTGGTTTGCAAATTTTTGTTCGAGAGAAATGTGACTGGAAGAAGTGCACAGGCCAGATCATTCATTGAACTTTGACATTGATGCCTGATCAATTGATTTGAATAGTATTTTACCAACCCTTTTTGGGTTATTTAAAGCTGACACATATATTAGACAGTAGGAGGTACCCATGTTCCCAAGTAGACCCCCATCTAAGTATTCATTACTGTTTTCAGGGTAATGCAACCATAAGCCTTTCATTATTAAGATCTAAACACTTTTGAGAAAGAAATTCATGGCAAAATATCAAAAGAGTCAAACACATTATGGCAACTTACATTATTCAGACTGTTATCCTCATCTTCATTGCTGTATTCACAACATTTCGGCTGTTGTATGCTCTGGCCTTATTCAGATGATTGGAATTTTGAACTGAATCCTTTATTTTGTTCAATGGGGTAGATTGTTCCAATCATCTGAAGAATGCAAAAGAATACAATGGGCGAAACATGAATATGGCAATGAAGATGACGATAAAAGTCCAAATAATGTAAATAATGTAAGTAATCATAATTCCTCATCTCAGAGATATAGACAGACATTATTCCAAGTCAATCCATAAGTATATGGATTGCCTTGCATTATGCCAATACTTAGGAAAGACAAGGAAAGTCAGAAAGCATAGTGTTTTGCTTTCACACACTTGTAACAAAAAACAGAACAAATCATTTATTCCTACAGTTAAATCTCCTTTGGCAACAGACAAATTACCTATTCTGTAAATATATCATAAAATATATATTATAAAAATATCATAGCTGATGAGAAATGGCTTACAAATGAAAAGGTTCCATACAAAATGCAGTGGATTGACAAAGGTAAATTTCCACACCCTCCCCCAAAATGCTGAGCTCCATGGAAAAAAGATAATGTTCTACATGTGGTTGGATCATTAGCATATTTTTTATTTACAGTTCTTAAAATACAATGAAATATTAAATACACATTTATGCATCCAACAGCTGTAATATATCCATAAGTGTTTAGGCAAAGAGCACCCTATACTGGAAAAGTTTTCTCCGACATGCAAGTGCACAGACAGTAAAAAATAAAACAGGCAAGCATTTTGGATCACCAATGATTTGTTCTACATCAAACACAATATTCATTTGACCTTGCAGCAACTGATTATTAATGGTTTAATTGCTGCAAAATGTTTTGATATTGGAAAGCTTTCTCTATGAAAACCTAACAAAAATATTTTCAGCTCAGGACCTGTGGAAATTTAATCAAAAGTATTGTTTAGATCAAAAACAGAGTATTGATGTAATATCTGGGCTGGAGCTGTCCAATCCACACTTTCTGAAAATATATTCACATTAAAATCTGTGGAATTTAGCTCAAAACTATTGATTAGATCAAAAACACTGTCATATCTGGGCTGGAGCTGTTCAGTCCTCACTTTCTGAAAATATATTCACATCAAAATCTGTGGAATTTAGCTCAGAGGTAGTGAATAGAAAAACAAATGGTATATCACAGTCATCTCGGGGATGGAGCTGTTCAGTTTCTGAAAATCATTTACTTAATCTTGTCAAGGAAAACTTGTTTTTCCACTTTTCCATTTCTTTCCTATGGCTGTATTGCTGCAGGCCTGCCACTATACCATTTCCATGCAAATGACTGCCATTAATTCATTCCACAAGTTAAGACTGTTTAGAGCTTGGGCATGCCATACCACTTCACCTGAATTTCTTCAATGGAACTAGAAATTCCACCCTGATGTTTTCTTCCCAAGAAATGACATTTTATGAAAGAGACTCCTGCATAGGACTTTCCCAGTACACCTCAGACTTGACCTCTTCAAATCTAGGGTCGGTTTTTAACTTTTTTTCTTAAAAATCTTTACTTCCTACCTATGTCTCTTCTTTTCATACCTCATAAACCTTATTCAGCTTGACTGAGTGGCTACTAAGCTTTGTATTTTTATTTATTTTTTTTAAACATTTCACCCCCAAGCAAGTTGGGAATGCCACTAGCATACAAGTTGTTACAGAGAGTGGGAGCAAGAGTAAAGAGGTGTGACAGAGGAAAGGATGAAGAGAAGGACAGGTAATTAGGACAAGACATCTGAAGATTTCGATTGACATTGCATTTGAATAATTGAAGAGTATAACTATCAGAGAAGCAAATAAGAGGAAGGGAGTTCCACACCTGGGAAGTGTGAGACATGAAGCAAGTGGAGTAGAAGAGACAGCTACATTTCACAGTTCTGAAAGTGAAAGAGTGGGACTGAGAACCCAACCTACTAGCATGCTTAACTTCATGCAATTTGAGAATCAGTGAAAGTAGCTCGTCAAAGCAGTTACTGTGAAATATTTGTAGAAAACAGTGGGAAGTGACGGCAGGTCTGTGAGAAAGTGACTGTAGATGAGATGCGAGATCAGGACCATTCACATTGCATATCCATCTGTGGATTTTGTCGAGAACCTTGAGATGAACAGCGGGGGCTCCAGACCATATATATCCAGCAGTATTCCATGCAAGGGTGAATAGTTGATTTATAGATTTGAAGGATGGACTCAGGCGAGAAAAACTTTCTGGCACGACACATAGAATCGGCTTTCCTTGCGGTAGATGGAGGTATTGATTCAATGTACTTGTTCCGTCTCAGGTCAGCAGTCAGTGTGAGGCCAAGCAGGTCCAGAGAGGTGCTCTTTTGTAGTTGAGCATCAGACATTCTAATGTGAAGCAGGGTAGGTTCTCTGCGGTGGGGAGTGAAACTTAGAATATATGTAAAAAAAAATAGAGAGAATGATTAACCTCAGTGCTCTTTATCTCTCTTCTCTGTCAACAATCATAACCTACACAAGACAACATATTTTCTTAAAATACCTGGTAATAAGGCTATAGTGTAGTTTTACTGACACACGCAAAGTAGTATGATCTCAACTGCCTGTGAGAATTAACGATAACTACTTTTGGTCTTTTTGACTTCACATTTAAATGAGTAACCTCATCTCCCTGTATTGAAGAGGTTTTATCCCCTTATTTTCCCTGGTACTACTTTTGGGAGCTTTTGTCTCCTCACTATCTTCCTCCCTTTTCCCTAACAGATTGTCTAGATATGGGAAATCTTGATCTTTTTTCATAGAAGCATTCCTCCAATGATTGTCCTGGTTCATCTTCAGAATCTATATTACTCTTGATTTCACTGTCTAGTTCATCTTTCCTTGACATGACATTTTCGCCTTCATTACTTTCAGGCTCACTATACATTTCTTCATCGCTATTGCATTGCATTCTAACTTGGTCTGCATGCACTTATATCACATTTCCATTTTTGTTAATTATCATAATGTTCTGTACACATTGCATTATGAATCTTGCTTCTTGTAGATTAGATTCACTATTCTTTTTATACCACAGTTTTTGTTAGTGGTATAGAACATGTTCAATCAAACTTTAATTTGTCTACCCATGAGGGAACTGGGATTTTCAATCTTTCAGCACTGTATTTTTCTATAGCTTAGCAACAGTCTAGGAAAAAATGTTTCTATTTTTTCTTTCTACTTTACATGTATTTTCAAGCCGTTTTTTATAGTTTGCCACACCCTTTCTCTGCTAATCCGTTTGATTGTGAATGTTATGGGGATGTTTGTTCAACCATTGGTGTACTCCTTCATCACAGAACTCTGGAGCATTGTCAGATATCAGCATTTTAGGAATTCCATTTCTTGGAAATATGATCCTTAATGCTAGTTTCAAAGTTGAACTTCTTTTGTTGGAGACCTGTTTTACTTCTGGCAAGACTGAATATGAATCTACCAATATTAGTAATAAAACCACTCCATTAACATGAGCATTATCCATGTGTACACTGTCCCAATGTTGAGACTTTTAGGCCTTATTCCTCAATCAACATTGTCATATACACTTTTTATTATTTTGTTCCTTTGAATTGCTGGCATAAGCACTATGTTTCCATTACAAATTATACACTTTTCTATGAATAACTTCTGTTTAACATCTTTAAAATGCCTTTCTGTCCATGAATAATTATTCCACTTATTATTTTTTTATCCTGAACAATATACTGTTCAATATGGGGTCTCACTTTGTATCCTCAGCAAATTTGTCTATCGACAAAATATCAGTTTTGACCCAGTGTAAGAAAATATCTTCAAATTTCCCTCCTCTTTCTCATTCAAAAGTAATAAATGTCAATCTTTACGTTAAGACCCATCTTAGAATTCTAGAAGACGTTACCTTAGAAAGTGTCTTCCTAGGATTAAATATGAATTCTAAAATTTAGTGGTCAGATCTTAGTAGGAATTTCTTTCCAATCAGAAACTGATGGGCTCTATTTGTTGTCCATATTATGGTCAACACTTCTTTCTCAATATATGAGCAGTTCAATTTGGCTTTTGACAGTTTTCTCAAAAGATACATAATGAGATGACCATCCTGAGCTAATATTCCTGAAATTGAGTGTTCACTTGTGTCAGTTGTTACTAATAATTCATTTCGCAGGTTGAATATTTTCACTACTGGCTTCTTGGACAGAACAGCTTTAAAATTTTCAAATGCCACTTGTTCTTTTGCCCAAATAAATTCCACACTCTTTTTTCTTAAAGCAGCAAAAGATTCTGTTAATCACTCTACATTTTGTCTGTAGAAATGTACAAGTCTTGAGAAAGATTCCAATTCTTTTTTGTTCTTAGGTACTTCACCTTTCATTATGTTTCAATTAACGATTGGTCTGATGATATGCCTTTGTTAGATATGGAATATCCAAAAAATATTTCTTAGTGTTGTGCACACATTCTTTTTGTTAATTGTTAATCAAGCATTTTTAACTTATTGAAAACCATACTGGTCTTCCATTTTAATTCTTTATCATTAATAACACAAATTTCATCCAGGTAGCATATTATATTTTTTTACATTGCTACCAATAACTTACTCTATAGCGCTTTGAAAAATCATACTTGTGGTTTTAATTCCATACATCATTCTGTTCTATCTTAATAAGCCTACTGGTGTGTTTATTGTTGCGGCTTCTTTAATGTCTTTGTCAATAGGTATTTGATGGTATGCCAAATTTACACTAATTTTAGATAATATTTTTAATTTCAGAGAATGTTTTTCACAAGGGAGTTCAAAGCCCATTCTACATTTGGGATAGGATATGAGTCTGCATATATTTTGTGGTTTACAACTATTTTGTAGTCACCACAAATGCACAGACCTCAATTCCTCCTTCTTTTAAATTACTAATGGGGAGGGCCATTTCCTCCCTCCTGGTGACACATGTTCAAGTAGATCTTGTTCCAGTATATTTTAAGTTTTTCCACAATTATTGGTAGTAGATGAACTGGCACTTTTTGTCCTTCAAAATCTGAGGGGAAGACATTTTCCTTTAGTCTTAACTTTGCTTCATAGTTTTTTAACATTCCAGTTTCTTCTGATTTAACTTTGTTTATCTATTCTGATGAGTTTGTGTTCAATGTCTCATTTTCTATTAGACTGTGATTCTTTTCAGTTTGCCATGATAATTGGTAATACTTCAAACTTATTTTTTAGTTCCATGTAGGCTTCAAAATAGCCTAACATTTTTATAATAGATAATTTGGCAAGGCTTTTCATTAATCTTGGTTTTCCTAATTTATTACAGAAATTTCTGGGTATCAATGTCATGTGACATCCTGTATCTAGCTGAATGTCCAATAAAATATTATAGATTCAATTTTTAATAATCCTTTTTTATTTTTTTTTAAATGAAAAGATGTCCATACTTATTGCCTTTTCATTTTATTGGATTGTCTCTATGTTTTTCTTTTTGAATTTACACATATATCTCAAATGATTCATTTTGAAACACTTTTCACATTTTTATTTATATGTCGGACATTTTTGTTTTTCTCTTTGATGTTGATAGCCACAAAAAATACGGCTTATTTTATTCTTGTTCTTTATGGCATATGTGTTCATTTCATCATTTCATCTACCAGATCTGTAACTTTTGTTTTATTAAATTTTCCAATAAATTCGTGTTGCTGAACAAATTCAACACCCTGTTCTAGTGAAAACCTTCCCAGTTGTAAATGCATTAGATTCATTTGCCGATACTCCTCATTTTGAAGGTCATTTACCAATTTCATTCAGATCAAATCCTCTTCAATTGACTGGTTTTCAGATCACAGTTTCTCAAATTCACAATATTTAGCAGTCTGTTTTAAATGAAGAACATATTCAATAACTGATTCATTCATTCTTTGAGAAATATTCATGAACTTAGCTCTATCTGCATCCACTAGTTTTTTGGGGGGAGCATTATGTTTTTCACTATAAGTTGACTTATATTGTCAAATATCATATCCTCCAGCTGTTTTGGGTGTGCAACTGCTAATAATTTTATAACGGCCTCACAACCAGCAATAGCAACAAAAGATCAGTTATTTGGTTTTCTTCTCCAACTTACTTTAAATACTGTAGCTTTCTCACTAACTGCTAGTATCCTAAGCCACACTTGTGCATATTTATACTTATCAAATGATAATTGTTTGTTCGATGTTTTAGATACTGGCAATGCCACTATCATTGTAGTGTAGTGTTACTGACTCACAGGAAGTAGTATGCACTTAACTACCCCATGGGTGATAGCTGTAGCTTTTTTATAGTCTATTTGACTTCACATACAAAGACAGTGTTTATGGGTGCAGATACATGACTTTCTCTAGGATGAGAGTACTAACTGAACATAAATAGTTTCAGGTGAATCTTAACTGTTCCTGCCTTTCCCAATGTTAATAGTGCAAAATAATGAGAGGTTGCCTCAGTGAATGATTTAGGATCAGCATTCAGGGATGTCGATTCATGCCTTTCCCAAGAGTATTGGTGCTAAGTGATCATAAGCATCTATAGTTTAATAATAGGATATATTGAATGAAACTGCATTATACCATTCCCTTGAGTAAATGTGTCAAGTGATTATATGTAAGCCCCTCTGAAAAGCAAAGGGATAGGGTGGATGAAATTTAGCTTCATGCCTTTCTCAAGGGTATTAGTGTTAAGTGACCATAAACATCTGCAGTTGACTGACAATGAAACAGATTAAAAGGATGTGACTTCATATCATTCCCTGGAGTAATGTGAACATATGCAATTTCATCTGACAAGCAATAGGAAAAAGATGAATCATTGCTTATTTTTCTTTTGCATTTTTTATTATCATGTATTCATGCATCAATGGAAATGTGATTGAGTTTTTTTTTTTTCAAATGCTGTATCTTCATGTGCCACCTCGTAGCATCTTGAATTATTTTTTTATATATAACTTTTGAAAAATGCCCAAGAGGCAAAATGTCTACTTCCAGAAAACCTTATTAATCTACAAAAATAATTCGATAATAGCTTATGAAAGCTGACAGCACTCAGAAGAAATGTGGAAATTTATGTTCAAATGAAGTCCCAAACCAGGAAAATGGTATGCACACCAAAAAAATAAAAAATAAAAATAATAATGAGCAAGGAACTTTCATTTGTCTATAACCAAAAACTTGTGCCAAATTACTCCAGATCTACTATGCAGTGCTTGGTTTCCATCCTCCTGGCAGTTTTGAGAAGCCAGTTTAAAAGAAATCTCACTGGATTTCTTAGTAGTTTGCCTATCATTTATTGAGTTTTGTACTAATTTCCTCACATTGCACCAGTTTATTATTGTCAAGGGATGATTAAACATTTTCCAGACCACACTGAATTTAGTGATCGATATACTTCCCAGTACAAGAAGCCTAAATTCTTAGGTAGTGCTTTAAGAGGCTTCTCTGATGAACAGTCATATAATATCAAGATTCTAGAAGTGCCATATCATGCCTGGATAGGTTTCCTTGCAAGCACTTATGTGGCATATCCCTAAGGCCACACTATGTTGCAGTCTGTGCTAATTTCCAGCCTCTTCGTCCTGCAGCTACTATTATTTTTGGCCTTTTCCAACTTAAAATATATCATGACCAAAATGATTAGACAAAAGAAAACTAAACCAGTTTACGCAATATCAACTAAGGCCCTCAATCTTTCTTTCTCCAAAATTCATGGTATTCATACTAATTTCTGCAGTACAGAATTGTTTCTTTTGGAACATTCTCCAGACATCTTAGTTCTCTGTGAAACTAATCTAAAATCTTCAATCTCTTCCACCGCATTCTCTGTTTCCTGGTTATCATTCTCTCTTTTGAAAAGACGCATACATGATCTTGGTGTCTATTTTATTTAACATCTCCCAGTAGCAAGGAAAATATCTCGTGAGTCTTCAGAGTGTTCTTATATATGCTTTTTGACTTTCATTATAGTGAGTTATCTCCTCCCTCTTTATCAGTCTCCTTTCTCTCAGAACTGTTGTCCGTCATATCAAGTGGTTTCATCACTGTTACTGCTGACCTTGCTGACATCCAGACTTTGTCACTCAAATAGTAGGCTTCCCTAGTAATGCTGATAGTCTCACTTCCCTATTTGATCTCAGCATTTCTTCCTCTACAGATTCATGACGTACACTGCAGCTCTGTCATCTGAGCAACTCTGACCATGCATTAGAGCCAGATTTTTATTTCTGCTCACCTATCATGGAAAAAAACCCCATTAATAGAACATTTTTTTGTTATCAACACACTAATTGGGACACACGATTTTATGATTTTCTTTATGACACCCTTTGGAATGATATTTTTAATCATCCTGTTGAGAAATGTACCACTGAGATGTCCTACTAAAGATTGTGGCCCCAACAAGAATCGAACACGTACCTTCTTCTCTATAACTGAAATGTACCTTTACCAATTTGGTTATATTGATAGGCCAGGTGATGGAATCCTCAGTCAGGATGACTTGCAACTTTGGGGTAGGACAACCATCAATGTCCTCTAAACAATTTCATCTATCCAATCAATTTCACTCACAAAAATTGTGTCAACCAATAGTATGGTTTGTCAGAGATGTCCAAACACGTTACACACTAGCATCACAAATTCAGTAATTGACCATATATATATATATATATATGGTAAATTGACTATATATATATATATATATATATATATATATATATATATATATATATATATATATATATATATATCATAAAGTTAATTGGTAATTCATATGGATAATTCAAGGGAGGATTGATATCCTCCATGGAATTATCCATAAATTTCTGGAAGAATTTTTGAATCCATTCATTGTTTTGAAAACGAAAAATCTGTCAAAGCAAAATTGAATTTTATCGACTTTGCGAAATAAAATATAACCATGGCTTTCTGAAGTGTCTGATTTGTCAATTAATTTTATATATATATATATATATATATATATATATATATAGATGTTTACATGCGGATATTGAAGTAAACACCCAGAGGTGTCAATTTATTTCATGCTAAAATCCATGACAATTGCATTTTTAAATGAGTCCTGATGAGTTCTGATTGCTTATTGAATTTATTAACTACTATATAAACAATCAGAACTCATCTCAAATTGCAGACACGAAAACAAATTTTTACTATGTTACATAAAAATCAAAAACTGAAAAGAAAAAAGAAAAATAAATAAGCAAAAACAAGTAAAATTAATTAAGCCCAATAAATAAATAAACAATAAACAAATTAACAAACCACTCCCATCAAATTAACTGTTAGAATAGACAATCCACAATGCAAGAAATAAGCCAGACTATACCACTCACTTGTATTTATATATATATATATACATATATATATATATATATATAGTTAAGAAAAAACACAACTCATGTAGCTTGATGATTGTGTTTAACATGAAACAGTCTCTCACCTCTGAGTGTTGATTTAATGTTCATTGTGTGTGTGTGTGTGTGTGTGTGTGTGTGTGTGTGTGTGTGTGTGTGTGTGTGTGTGCATTTCAAGTCTGGGACTAATCGTCCTCTTCAACACAAATCTTCATAAGCTGCACCTCTTTCTCTGTAAACCTTTAGCTCAAGTGTCTCCTGTGCTTTGTATGTGGTGAATCCCATGATAAAAAAGAGGAGTAAGGTGGTTAGGTTACGCACTGTTTTCTCCAACATTTTGTGAAACTTTCTTGGCCTACTTTTCTCTTTGTGTGTTTAAGAATTTTCAGCTGCCTCTTTCAATTTCCAGTATGCTTGTACATTTTGTTTCTATTTTTCTTAAAACTCCCACCTTGTTTATGTACACAAATACTATGGTATTGTCATAATCCTTCTTTAGAACGATATCTGTTAACTGTTGTTTAATGTAACTGGTATAACCAGATATTCCCCCTACTAAATGGACTGTTCCTATCAGCATTGGCAGCAGCATGAGCATAGACTTGTATCCCCCTCCTGCACAGAGTGTATTGGACCATTAGATGATATTTAAACTGCTATGATTTCTCTCTTGGCACTTGAACTTTACTTGCCATTTACTAGTCATGTTGGAGTTGCCTTTCTTGACTTGTAGAAGACCGTTTCTTGTTCCTGTTTCAAAAGAATTTTTGTTTTGGACATTTCTTCCAGAAGACAACTTTTCTGTTAAGTTACTTTCATTAATTTCTCGTTTATTTTATTTGTTTCTTTCAATCTTTTGATTTTTAACCTTTTTTATTTTCATATTTATTTTTGACTTCGGTCGCCATTTGCATTTTTTTCTGGTAGAATGTAAGTCTTATCAGTTAAATGTTTTTTTTACTCCTGTTTTCATTTGTATAGTTCATTTGTATTTATTTTATTTTATTTATTTGAAGGAACTTTTTAAATTAAATTATTTGACTTTTTGAATTGACCAATAGGCAATTTTTTCATTTTCTTTTCAGCTTCAGCAGCCATTACTATTTTTTTGGTTTGACCACATAAGCGTTTTAATTTTATCTCTTGTTTAGCGTACAGTTTATATTATTTTCGTATTTTTTGACATTTAAATTTAACCAGCTTTTATTGTTTATTTTTTTAGTTTTTTTGAATCTCTAAGTGAATCTTTTATTTCCAGTTTTATTTTTGGTGTTAGCCTACTTTTTGTATTTTTTTTTCATCTGACAACTGTTTTATCATTTATTTATTTAGTCTATTTATTATTGGAACTGTGTTTAACTTAAATAGCATTTGTTTGACCCTTTTTGAATTTTCTTATCAGTCTTTAAATTTTATTTTTTCTCGGATTTTTTGTGTATTCTTTGATTGTATTTCATGTTTAAACGAATTTGTCTAGTCTGTAGGTGAATATCTTCTTTTAAGCTTATTTGTCTTTTGTTGCTAATTAATTATTTTTTCCTTTCACCCCTCCTCATCTCTTTCTTTTGTTATATATTTACAAGAAAAATTATAAATCTGGTTTTAAAACCGTAAATGGCTGACTTAATGCAGTTGATCAAGAAATATTTGTTTTCTCCAAAAGAACGACCCTCCCTACAAAGATAGTATAGAGGAGTTCCCAGTTTTAAAGGGTATTCCAAAAAATACCGAGGCCAATAATGGTCAGAATGTGACAACCTTAAAAATACGGAGGTCAATAATGGCCGAAATACGAAGAAACCTGAATAGGAGAAGATGAGCGATAATACAATCGCTCTGATGCTAAAAGTCCCCACAAAATTAATTGTCAATATAGCAGAGTTTTTGGAGTGTGCCAAGAGTTATGCTCACCTTGTGGTAGAAGGTGGTCTCTTGGAAAATCCCCAAGAACTAAAGAAGATTGAGAAAACGAATAGTGTCAGTCTTTGTGATGGACAAGTGTTCATGCAAAATGTTTTGCTCCACGAAAGTCACAGTGATAAAATCACTCGAGTTCCTGGTGGTTAAGCCCCAAAGAACTGTTAAGGCTGCAGGCTACTTCATATAGGACATATTGCTACCCATGCCTGAAGACTGCGTTAAAGCATTATATCAGGATTTTATCACGAAAGATCTAAGTGAGGTGTAAGTCAACGATGGCAATATTCGCAGTCCCTCCTCAGGTTATCAGTGAGGATCTGGCTGTGCTCTTTTCACAGTATGGTGACATACTGGTTGCCTCTTGCGATAGCCCGAATGGGGGATGGAGTTTTGAAATAATGGATCATAAAGCCTTCTAGTCCATTCTCAACTGTCTGGTAGTAGCGAGCCTGAAGTGACCGGCCAAAAACCAACACGTTGGAAGTATGGAGAGGCTAGTCACCTCTCCGCTTCTTGCCCATTGAAGGAGGCCTCTGGAAGTCAGACCCCAGTCGACCAAAATCCCCCTCTGTCTGCGTCTTAAAGTCCTACTTTGCCTGTGATGGGCATGCCAGCTTCCAGAACCGGTATGGTTAAAATTCCGGTTGGGTCAAGCTCTAAACCCCCATTTCCCGAAGAGCTTTTGCACACTGCTTGTGTAGTTGTGTAGAAGGGAGAGGGGGAATGGCTGGTTAGGGCCAGAGAGAAGCGCCAGCCAGTGGGTCCTCGGTTAACTGAAGCCCCTAGGACAAATGGCACAAACGGACCCACTCCCTATACCAGAGTTAAGAGTGATACGCCGGTCTCTAAAGAGAATACTTCTTTGGAGGAAATGAAAAAAGTATGTCCCTGGATTCGAGAAAACTGAAAAGATCAAAAAGCTCAAGGCAAAATTGAATAGTCACAGGAAATCATCTCCTATAAAGGCAGCTCCCTCCTTGATCTCTACCCCATCTTCTCTCCACACATTCGACCCCATGTAAAATTATCCCACTCGATAGAGATCCTAGTCCCTTCAGAAATAGTACATCACATACCCATTGCCTTACTCTCAGTCCTTCCCCCATGACCCCAAAACATCCAAAAGTGACTCCACCTTCAAAACACCAGAGAAGTCCATCAGCAGAAGTGATGGAAAGGAAGGCAAAACAAACTGCCATACAACCTGGGGGAGGATGTCTGTCATATTTCTCCGGCCCAGGCTGAAAGTGCTGAAAGTTATAGCAATAGAAAAAAAGAACTTTGGTACCTATTGCCGACAACGATTTCGAAGTGTCCAATAACTTTCCAACGGCGCAGCATGTACTGACCGTCATTCTAACTGGGTCAGGGATGCAGTAGACATGGGGTATGGCTGAGAAGGCTATTAAATCATTTGATATGTCGCCCCTGCCCCCCTCGCCATTCTTGACAATGAAGATACACGAAAGTTAAAACAGTTCTCTTCAAAGAGGGTCCCAGTTTTGGTTCACCCCTTCTTACATAGGGAACTAAAACTAAATTTTATTTGGGATATCGTCGGTCTCTCCAAGAACGGTTCTATCAGAAATGAGATGGGCCAAGAGTCACTGGGTGAGGCTGTTGGTATCTGTTCCCAGACCATATTCAAGCCAATTTCCCAACCCTAATCGGACTGATAATGGCTCTCTGGTTAGCAAGTCTGAATACTTGGGGCATGAGGGAGAGGCTCGCTCAGGATCTTCAGCATCTCTGGGTGATGTATGCTGTTTATAGGAGATCCGGTTTTCAATTCGTGATCATGAGAAGATTCTGTCTAGAGGATTTATCCTCTATTCAGCATGTTTTGATGGATGCTAGAGAGGTATTTCCTGGATGTTGAGCAAGTCAGTGGATGCGGTGTGTGCTCTTGTCTTCGCGGATCCGGTGGGCAGGCTTTGCGTGCTGGATATTACCATAAAGGATAAGGTTCTTCGTCTCATTGGAATTTATATGCCCAATGACCATGTGGAGCGGCCTGATTTCTTTTGGCAGATAGAGCCGTTTTTGATGACATCACATTCGGTAGTTCAAGCGGGTGATTGGAATGCCGTCCTTGATCCCAATATAGATCGCATAGGGGAAAGATCGGGTACGAACAACCCGGATGTTAAGTGGTTTCGGAACTTTATTGACCGGTTTGATCTTGTCGATAAGTATCGAAATGAGCACGTGCGGCAGGTAGTATAGACTTGGATTAAGAGCAGCAGCTCAGATTTGACAGTGCGTTGTAGCTACATTGACCGAGTCCTAGTTAAGAGATTTGACGTGGGGCTTTTAGGATGTCTAAGTTTCTCTGATATAGTTTACTCGGATCATAGGCTTGTCCGGGTTCGTGTAAACTTAGAAAAGCCTAAGGTTAAGATAGCGGGTTTCTGAAAATTGAACGCATCATTATTTAGAGAGCAAAATTCCAGGGACCATCTACTACTACTAATGTTACTGCGGGAACTGATGTGGGCTGTGGTTGGGAATAAGTGGTGGGATCATTTAAAATCTCAACATGTCTTTTGCTGCTGATCTATTTGCTGACTCAATCTAGCAGGATTAGCGGCGCAAAAGGCATGTGCAGAGAAAGTAGATCGGGTGATTAAATCCCGTGATAGTGGAGGTGGCCTCCTTGCTTATCAAGAAGGATCAAGCTCTAATAGAGCTAGGTTAAAAACGTTAAAAAGAATGTCTTCAGACGCAACAAAATTGGCCACTGAATTGCGAGCAGAGAAAGTTCGAAAGGCATTCAGTTGATATATCGCAAGCATCACATTGCCAGAGAAGCAAAATGTGAGGCTTTTCGAGAATACTTTCAGGGGCTGTTTACTAAGGAACCTGGTCTGATCCCTGCTCAGTTTGACGCCTATTTAGCCGACTCTCCCTGCCTTGAGGTGGCTGAAGCAGCTGGGTGCGAGATTTCCATTACATAGTCTGAGATTTGGGATACGCTGAAGCACATTGGCCTGGATAAAACTCCAGGATTAGATAGTCTACCTCATGAAATACACTTGAGGCAGTCAGCCGTCTTTGCTGGCACTGATTTATAACAACTGGAGGAAGCAGCGGTCTATACATCAGTGCTTCAATACGGGTGTGATTAAGTTGCTTTGCAAGAACAAAAACGATTTTGATGTGATAGATAATTATCGGTCTTTGACGATGTCAAACATAAAGTTGAGGATTTTAGCCAAGATCTCTGCCGGCTGTCCTCCCCAATCACATTGGTCCCGAGCAGACTTGGTACGCTTGATCATTGAGCAAGTCGACAGTGATGCCGTGCTGATCCATTTATATCAGTCCAAGGTTTTTCATGGGGTTGACCATTGGTTTCTAGAGGCTGTCCTTCCAGCTGCCGATTTCGAACCGTACTTTCGCAGCTGGGTCTGACTTCTTTATGGAACCCCCGGTGCGCTGTTGGAAATGAATGGGGTGACATTGAAACCTTTCGTATTGTCTTGCTCCATTTGTTAAAGTTGTCCGCTTTCGCCTTTGCTGTACGTTCTTGTGTTGGAGCCCTCCCTTCGCAAGTTGAAGACGAATCTGGTTCTCTGCGGAATTTCCCTACCTGGTGTTATAAACTCGGTCAGGTACTCTGCCTATGCTGACAACGTTTCGGTACTTGTGTCGAGCAAAGCCGAAATTGACAAAGTCAGCAAGGAAATCAAAGGGTATGAGACAGTGACAGGGGACACGGTCAACTGTGATAAGTCTGTTAGCTTGTGGTTGGGTACGTGCTGAGGTGTTTCTCCAACCGGACCTTTCCTCTGAACGGATGGACCGGTCAAGATACTCGGCGCCTGGTTTGGTCCTGATCTCTTCTTGGAAATGAAATGGTCGGAGGTGAGGGAGAAGGCTGAAGTCGCTGTTCGTGTGTGGTCCCGGAGGAATCTTTCCTTAAAGGGGCTGGCGGGAGTATGTGGCTCGAACATTCTACCCGATTCTCCTTTACCGACTCTTCGTACTTCCACTCCCTTCTGCCATTCTATTAGAATTTATAAGGCTATTGTTCTCCTTCTTGTGGAATAGTCAAGCTTCCCAAGTTATGTCGAGAGATATGTTACCTCCAGCCTTGCGTTGAAATTCGTCGACATACACTTCGCATCTATTACCTAGACTGGATGTGTTTGCAATTGGAGGAGAATAGAAAATTCTGGAAGGAAGACACTCGTAAGAACTTTAAATCCTTGAGAAGTGTGCGTACGTGCAAGGAGGAGGCCGGTCGATTACTCTGAGGTGAGGGCTCCTTCTACCGTGAATGTCGGCTTGCACTCAACTACCTCTTGTTGCAATGGATGGCCTGTCCAATATTCAGCCGTTGTCCCATAAGGCATTATATCAGGTGTTAGTTAGGGGGCCGTTCATGATGATTTGATAGGCAATCTCGATCTGACGAAGCAGGAGGCTCGCTTCATATGGCCTTGAGTGCCCGAGTCGAAATGTCTCACTAATACTGAGATATCACTCACCTGGCTGATGATTCAAGGGGCCTCTCTGGGTCGGCAAAAATATTTCTTTGGCGGGTTTGGGAAAGTCCTCAAACTGTGTTCGCTGCAGTGGGGAGGTGGTGACCCTAGGTCATGCCTTCTTTCATTGCATGATCGTAATTCCGTTGTGCAATTTTGTTGACATCATTGTTCGTATGCTGTGCGGAAATTTATTTGTCCTCGAGGTCAGTTCCGTTTGTAGCAATGTCGTACCACCTTTGACTAAGGATGAGCACTATGTGTTCTTTTGCTTCCTGAGTGTTATGTGAGTCATAATATGGACGACACAGCAAAACGGATTTGATGGAGATAGGAGTTTACCTCTTCCCAACTGATTCTGTTATTTAAGCACCAGCTTAAAGTCAAGATCAAGACGGAAAGGAAACGACTCCATCCATTGGAATTTGGCAAAAGGTGGGTAAGTCTTGCATGTTTGTGCCAAGTAAAAGTTGCTGAGTTGGAGTGGCATTTTGATGCCGGTTAAGCATTAAGGATTTGGGGATTGTTGGCAACCCCGCCTGAAATAGGTTAGTTTAGGTTTGTGTTTTCTTTACATTTTCTTTATCTTAGCTAGGGTATGTATGCTCATTGGCTCTTTTTATTTTTACCCCCACTTTCTTTGTTTAATTGCCCATCCCCTCCTCCATTAGGTGACCAGAGTGCCCACTGTCTGGTAGCTGCGGGATGACTTTCGTTTTTCGGGTGTGATTTTTCATATTTGTTATTGTGTTTTGGTGAGGGTGTTTCTCCGAGAGTGTTAGGTGGTCTGAGAGATTTTTTAATTATTATATTTCCTCGTTAATTTCGTCCAGGTTACTGATGTCTCTGCAGTGGGGTTTATTACTGATACTGTTTTGTTTAGTATATTTTAAATAAATTTTGTTTACCATTGTAAATATTCATTGAGGTTTATAAATTTTAAAAGTTGTTCTTATATCTCCCCACCCCCAACAGACAAAATTGTATATATGGGTACTAGTTAGGACTTCATATATTCTCTGAAGTATTATGCTGGTTGTAGTAAGAATAGTAATTAATAATGTGGTGTTTTGGTGCAAGGGTTATTGTAGCATGTCTGGGTCAGTGGTTGTGGCTAGCTAAGTATTAGTATAAAACGGATGAAGACTAGCCTTCCCCTTTCTCCATTATTGGCTATGTGCCCTATTTGTACTCATGTGCAATAGATATTTGAACTTTACTTGCCTTGAGGAGCTACTGACATTTGAAACCAGACCTGGACTCTTATCAACATCTATGTTGCATCAAGTCTGTCCTTAATCTGTGAGGAGATTTTCCAGCATTCGCTGCCATACAGGAGGAGTGATTTTACATAGTAAGTCTTTAAGGACACATGGCACAGTGGATAAAGGCATTAGCTAGATCCAGTGAGAGGACACAAAGAGTTTGATTTCAATACCTGGTTAAGGCGGTGGAGAACTTGGAGAGGGGAATTAACAGTAGATAACTAACTGACATCTATTTGACATGGCACGTGGAACTAGAACAGTCTACCCCAGTGAGTGAAATAAAGAGTTCAATTTGACATTCCAACCACCTGAAGAAGGCCGGAGCGTACAACAGCCGAAACATTGTTATTGCAACAAAGATGAGGACAAAAGTCCAAATAATGTAAAAAGTGTAGTTAATCCCCCTTTTCTTTGTTTCTAAATAACTTTTTTTTTGGTTTCTTAATACTTTCTTTATCTTTTGGAAGAAAATTATCACTATTACAATGTGTTTTCAGATTTATTTGTCGTATTGTCTATCATCTTTTAAAATTCTTCCTACTTATTTCAATTTCTGTACTTGCTCATGAGGATAATGTGGATAGATAGCCATTGACCCTTGACCTTTGAAGAGGCTAAGATTATAAAATTCAGGGAAGCATCTAAATAGAAGTTTGTTTCACAGAGTAGCAGTTCTTGGCAAAAAAAGGAACTTTCTTCTTAAAAATGGAATATGGTGGAAATGTGGGTGATTAGACCCCCTTGGACATAGAATGGGACATCCTATCTCTAGAGGTCTGAATTGGCAAAACTAAAAACTGGAATAATTCATGCAATGCAGTGATTTTTTTTTGTTTTGTGTTTATGTATGTTTTCATAAAAAAGAGTAAATGAACTAGTTCATTTAAAAAGATAATAAGTTCACAATAATGTGAAAATTATGAATTATGAAAAAAGGGTATGGGAGGTGTGTGTAGTACGTGTCCCACACCAGAATAATGCCAATATAGATGTGTACCCAGTTTCCTTCAGAGAAGTGTCTGGAGATAGGTTTAACTGAGATGACCTCCTGGTTGCTGAGCAGTAACCTATGTGACTGGCACAGATGCACTTGGAATGCATCTATAGGAAATTCACTGTATCTCAGATATATGTAATTGGCCCTGATCTGGCTTCTCGTCTGCAGTCTCTCTCTCAGAGACACACCGTCACCTCTCTCTGTCTCTTTTATAAATACTTCCATGGTAATTGCTCCGATGAGCTGCTATCACTGGTTCCCAGGCTCGATGAATTCAATCGTCCTACGAGGCTGGCATCCTGTTCCCTCCCTTTCACTGTTGAAACTATTAAATGTAGACGTCTCTTCTACTCCAATAGCTTCATATCTCGCACCTTATACCTATGGAACTCCCTTCCTCATTCTTGTTTCCCTGACAACTATAATCTCCAACTATTCAAGTTTAATGTCAATCGACATCTCCAGTTGCCTTGATTTATCCTCTAACCTTCTCCACATCCTTTCCTCTAACACTCCTATCTGCTCTCGCTCCAAATCCTCAGTAACCTCTAGCGTGCTAGTGGCTTCCAGCATTGCCTGGGGTGAAAAGCTTAAAAAAAAATATAAACACCCATCTAAGGGAGAAGAAGAGCAATCTTTATCAGGTATTGGGGACTAACATCTAAGGTTCACATTTTGCATGAGGAGCCGTGGGACCTTACATGCACCAGAGTGAAATAATGTAGGGTTTTGAGAGATTGTCACATGTTATAAGTCGTCATGATTTTGATTTCATTAAAAAGATGTAAAGTATCACCATAAAAGAACCCAGACGTGAATGTTCTTTTAAGAATCTCATTATAATGCTTTTGTTTGACTATTTAAAAAGATAACGTTCTCATAGATGGTTTTCATTTTCTGATGTTTGGTATGCTAAAGCGGTCGGACATGATGAAACATAAGATCAGAACAGAACAGTACATGGCACATATACCATATCCTTCTAGGAAGTAGAAAGTTGGTTCCCTGTGCCGAGCCAGGAAATTTTTCTCCCCGGAATCGATCCTCCAAGTCTATAAATCGACCATTCGCCCTTGCATGGAGTATTGCTGCCATATATGGTCTGGGGCCCCTGCTGTTTGCCTCAGGGTTCTTGATAATATCCAGAGATGGATATGCAATGTGATTGGCCCTGATCTGTCATCTCGTCAGCAGTCGCTCTCTCACAGGCGCGATGTTGCCTCGCTCTGCCTTTTTTACAAGTACTTTCACGGTAATTGCTCCGAGGAGCTGTTTTCGCTTGTCCCTAGGCCTCGTGAATTTAAACATCCTACGAGGCTGGCATCCCGTTCCCACACCTACACCGTTAAAACTGTTAGATGTAGACGTCTCTTTTACTCCAATAGCTTCATGTCTCGCACATCTCGCCTATGGAACTCCTTTCCCTATTGCTGTTTCCCTGACAAATACAATCTCCAATGGTCTAAGTGTAGTATCAATCAACATCTCCAGTTGCCTTGATCTATCCAATTCCGTTCTCCACATCTTTTCATCTTTCATTCCTATCTGCTCTCACTCCAAATCTTCTGTAACACCCTTGCCTTGATCGACCCACTGTCTTTCTCTTGCTCCACATCCTCTCCTTTACCACTCCTATCTGCTCTTCCTCCAACCCTTCTATAACCCCATGCATGATAGTGGCCTCCAGCCTTGCTTGGGGTGATACGCTTAAAAAAAAAAAAAAGAAGATAATTATACCTCTCCATAGCATCGCAGCATTTATAGGTCAAAGTTCTCTTCTTATCCTGCCCAGTTCGTGTTCTGACATCTATCTACGCATCTATTTATTTACTGTTTCCTTCTACCCCACTTTCCTTCAATAAGCCTTGTGAGTGTCAAATTCTCCAAGCTCTCTTAACTCATGTCTCAGAAATTTCAACTGTCAATTATTATCTTTTGAGTTATCAATTCCTGTTCTTTTATTATCTGCCCTTAATATTTTATTTTTCTCATATTAATTCGCACTTAGTAATCCCTTGTGTTTAGTGGCTTTATTGCCTTGCTTGCGGTAAAATGATGAAAAAACGATTACTTCATGATTTAAATACAATTTTTGTTTGTATTTTCCTTTAAACATTTTCATTGACCCCATGTTCCATTTATAGTATTTGATTGAATCTGAAATGAAACAGGGTCAGATTCCCAAGTATAATCTGTAAAATATTATGGTAAAACAGTCACAATATAAATGCAGTTCCAAAAGTATCATAATAAAGCTTTGTTGTGAACAGTTAGACAGAAATCCTCCTCATAGACTGTCATATTTTATTGTCTATTTAATAAACTAATAATCTTGTTTTCATCATACATGATCGATAATTGGCTGCGGGAAAGTATGCTATGTTTCAAGATTGGTAAAATATGACATTCATGAGATATGAAGAGGGTTATGGTTGCCTAAAATTTGTTATTTGCCAAAATATTTCAGTCTGCTTACATTTAGCCAAACAAAACCAAAGTGTTATTGGAAAAAGATAAAAAATGAATTAGCACTAAACTCCCCAGTGTTCAGTTGACTTGTCTTGTGTCTGTATTTTAGAGATTGAAATAAGGGGAAGTGGCAAGGTTCCAGGATAATAGAGTCTTTGCGATGATTATGACAATTTTACTATCAATTTAATTTTGTTTATTCAATATTCAAACTGAAAAATTTCCAAGCTTTTGTTTGAACCACTGAACAATGGTGCTGAAGATAATATTATATTTTGGCCAGTTCATTCTGTGGCTTTCATCATCTTCAGGACTATTTTTAAAATTGCTATTAAGATATCAGTTTACTAGATTGCTCCATTTGCAAGAATGGATTTACTCCTGGGATATATATATATGTTGGGATACAAACAGCAATTGTCTCCCTTTTGTTGTGATAGCAATGAGGGTCATGTGATGGCTGCTTAGAGATGTCACTTCATACAGTGATGAGAGTGGCCAGTCAGTCAGTCTGTTTACAGCAGCCAAACTGAGCACTTGCTTTTTTAGCCTGGGCTAAGTAGCCTGGGCTAAGGCTAAAACTGCCTCTTCAGCAAATGCTTCAGTATACAAGTACATGGTGTTGCTCCTCTTTTGGGAATATATCTTTCCGTGATATAGAAAGAAAATTCAATTCAAGTTCCTCAATTTGGGAAAACTCAAGACTTGACATTGCCCTACATGGGATGTTATTGGCTTGGACATAATAGATGAATCTGTTCCATTGGAATATGGAGTCCTAAACATAGCTTCTCCAAGAAACAGAAGAATTTCCATATAAGACTATTCCTTTTGTTTCTCTTTTCACTCTGGTTTACTGTATCGATATATATTATTTTCTCTTTGTGGAACATGTGTATATATTGATTTGTGTATGTCTTAATAGCATGAAGGTCCCTCTAAGCATAATAGCATAAAGGTCCCTCTAAGCATAATAGCATAAAGGTCCCTCTAAGCATAATAGCATAAAGGTCCCTCTAAGCATAATAGCATAAATGTCCCTCTGAGAAAAAAACATATTTCCTTTTCCTTTAGGCAATTTCATGCTGTCTGTGAAATACAGAGTTATTATATTGTG
>OZ038475.1:122994777-123002277 GCA_964036315.1 Acanthosepion esculentum
CGCCTCTAAGTGTTGACTTCTATGTTCACTTTTATATTTACACACGCTCTATCTCTGATATTGAGCACTTTATCCCATAAATATAGCACACTTTAAGACTATATTTCTTTATATATATATATATATATATATATATATATATATATATATATATATATATACATATATATAATATGATCTCAAGTTTACTATGCATATAAAGTGTGAAACAATTTATTTTCCTCTAGTATGTAGCAATGCTTTCTCTTTAAAATAGTTTTAGAATCTTGAATATCATTTTTCACTTCAGAGTGGGAATTCATACTCAAAATAGTATCAACTGGTCACAGAAAGAATAGATATTTATGTGAATAAATTGCCACTGCAAGTTATTCTATCCAAGAAGAATGAGTTGTATATACAGATGAAGCATTTATGAGCGGAGCTATTTTAATATGGGAACAGATAGATAATTCTGATATTGGGAATACAAGTTGTTGCATCAATGGTTGCTGCTGATAGTTGCTGCTTTGTTTGGATGGTGAAGATGTTTACTACTAGTTCTCATTTCAGTAAACGGAAGGTGATGTTGCAGCCAAGGTGGAATGAGAATAAGAAAAGGCCAAAAAAATGTTGCTCTTGTAGGTAACAATTAAGCAAAATAGAAAAGATGTTAGAAGGCTTAAGCAGAGTTTGTACAGGATCTGCTGCAAACAGATTTTGAGATAAGATATGTTCATATAGATACAGATATGTGAGTGTGTGCATAACATGTGTAGGTATGGAGATACATATATTGTATATGTGAGAGTGCCGGCAGATGGCTTTAAGAATAAATTAACTTAATTAGGAGGTTTCTTTTTCTGTTGTTGATATAGTTGGCATTTGGGCCAAAACTTTTATCTTGCTTGTGTTGCTCCAAATCAGTGATGATTGCTGTTGGTGCTCTTGAGTGTGGCTCCTGCTTGTGGTTGTTGTGATTCACTTGAGTGGCTTGAGGTGCATTCTTATATAGGCTGAGGAAAGCCAAAATTTAATATTTTTTACTTGTGTTCCAATTGGTTAAAAAGGGTCATATGGTGTGCTTACTTGTGTGCTTAATTTTCCTTTGTTCACATTGGTTAAAAAGGGTCATATGGTGTGCTTACTTGTGTGCTTAATTTTCCTTTGTTCCCATTGGTTAAAAAGGGTCATATAGTGTGCTTACTTGTGTGCTTAATTTTCCTTTGTTCCCATTGGTTAAAAAGAGTCATATGGTGTGCTTCCTTGTGTGCTTAATTTTCCTTTGTTCCCATTGATTAAAAAGGGTCATATAGTGTGCTTACTTGTGTGCTTAATTTTCCTTTGTTCCCATTGGTTAAAAAGGGTCATATGGTGTGCTTACTTGTGTGCTTAATTTTCCTTTGTTCCCATTGGTTAAAAAGGGTCATATAGTGTGCTTACTTGTGTGCTTAATTTTCCTTTGTTCCCATTGGTTAAAAAGAGTCATATGGTGTGCTTCCTTGTGTGCTTAATTTTCCTTTGTTCCCATTGATTAAAAAGGGTCATATAGTGTGCTTACTTGTGTGCTTAATTTTCCTTTGTTCCCATTGGTTAAAAAGGGTCATATGGTGTGCTTACTTGTGTGCTTAATTTTCCTTTGTTCCCATTGGTTAAAAAGGGTCATATAGTGTGCTTACTTGTGTGCTTAATTTTCCTTTGTTCCCATTGGTTAAAAAGGGTCATATGGTGTGCTTACTTGTGTGCTTAATTTTCCTTTGTTCCCATTGGTTAAAAAGGGTCATATAGTGTGCTTACTTGTGTGCTTAATTTTCCTTTGTTCCCATTGGTTAAAAAGGGTCATATAGTGTGCTTACTTGTGTGCTTAATTTTCCTTTGTTCCCATTGGTTAAAAAGAGTCATATGGTGTGCTTCCTTGTGTGCTTAATTTTCCTTTGTTCCCATTGATTAAAAAGGGTCATATAGTGTGCTTACTTGTGTGCTTAATTTTCCTTTGTTCCCATTGGTTAAAAAGGGTCATATGGTGTGCTTACTTGTGTGCTTAATTTTCCTTTGTTCCCATTGGTTAAAAAGGGTCATATAGTGTGCTTACTTGTGTGCTTAATTTTCCTTTGTTCCCATTGGTTAAAAAGGGTCATATGGTGTGCTTACTTGTGTGCTTAATTTTCCTTTGTTCCCATTGGTTAAAAAGGGTCATATAGTGTGCTTACTTGTGTGCTTAATTTTCCTTTGTTCCCATTGGTTAAAAAGAGTCATATAGTGTGCTTACTTGTGTGCTTAATTTTCCTTTGTTCCCATTGGTTAAAAAGGGTCATATAGTGTGCTTACTTGTGTGCTTAATTTTCCTTTGTTCCCATTGGTTAAAAAGAGTCATATGGTGTGCTTCCTTGTGTGCTTAATTTTCCTTTGTTCCCATTGATTAAAAAGGGTCATATAGTGTGCTTACTTGTGTGCTTAATTTTCCTTTGTTCCCATTGATTAAAAAGGGTCATATAGTGTGCTTACTTGTGTGCTTAATTTTCCTTTGTTCCCATTGGTTAAAAAGGGTCATATAGTGTGCTTACTTGTGTGCTTAATTTTACTTGTGTTTCCATTGGTTAAAAAGGGTCATATTGTGTGCTTACATAAATTGACAGCAAGTCTGTTTTTCCCGCCTATTTTTAGAATTGATGATATTGGGAATTTGTAAATGTATTTCTTATTTGTTTTTGTATCTTTGTATTTTTCATGGTCTCAACAAAATAAAGAAAACTGAAAATATTTTATATCTCCTAATCTTAGCTTTTGGTCCTAACACAGAATTTCTCACATTCTTTTTCCTCTATGTGCTATGTCTAAATCAGGACATCAGTTACTATGTCTCTCCTCAACTTCCTATCTTTTGTATCTCTTAGAAATGTTTTTCTTTTTGTATTCCACCAACTCACTCTTCTATCATCTATTTAAGCAAACTTCTCACTGCCTTCCTCTATCCTACTTGTCTATTGTTTTTCCAGAATTAAAACCATCATGTGTCAGTAGACATGACAAGCATTAAATGGTGCAAATGGAGTTCAATAATATATATATATATATATATATATATATATATATATATATATATATATATATATATATATACATATATATAAATATAAAAGTGAACATAGAAGGAATATAAAAGTGGACACTAAGGTCAATATTAAGCACTCACAGACTGTATCAAGCTTATACAAACTTCACATATTTTTACCGTCTTGTAAAATATAAAATTCTACTTGTAAAAAACAATCTAATACATGAATACTGTTTAATATTGTTGTTATAAATCTTCAAGAAAAAATTATAAATTTTTGAATTTTATTAAAATTATAAAAATAACTTTTTAATGCAATAAAAATTATTAAGGGAGTATACATTTCATTTTGATCTCAGTATCCACATTAATATTAACATATACTCTATTTCTGATATTGAGTATATTATCCATACATATATATATATATATATATATATATATATATATATATATATGAAGAAATATAGTCTTAAAGTGTGCTATATTTATGGAATAAAGTGCTCAATATCAGAGATAGAGCGTTTGTAAATATAAAAGTGAACATAGAACTAGTTGCCTGACAATTGCATCTAGCATGAAACAGACTGTCACCTCTAAGTGTTGACTTCTATGTTCACTTCTATATATATATATATATATATATATATATATAGCATATCTCATATATATATATATATATATATATATATATATATATATATAGCATATCTCATATATATATATATATATATATATATAGCATATCATATATATATATATATATATATATATATATATATATATATATATATATATATATATATATATAGCATATCTCATATATATATATATATATATATATATATATATATATATAGATATGGATATAGATAGAATTTTTTTTTAATTGTCAAGAGAGATTCCAGTTTTATTATTGGTCTTTGGGCGCACCAAACAACATGCATAATTATTCTTCTATATGGTATGTCTCTTCAGGACATGGATGATCATGAGTCTCCACAGCTTCCTATTATTCATAGCTCTTATCAATATTTATCATTTTACTATCTCTCCAACTTCCTATTCTACCACATATTCATACAAGGTAATTAGGTAGGCTTCTCACTGCATTCCACTACCCCATTTGCCTTCAATATTTTCTGTGTGGGTCAAATTTTCCATACCTTTTTTCTCCTTATATCTCCTAGAAATTTCAACTGCATCTTTGAATTTCAATTTTAATTGTCCTTTCTGGATTTATCTTGATTTTGGCATCTCTCTATTGTTAAGCACATCTTGGGCTTTTTTCTCTTACTGACAACAATGAAATCGCTGTTCTATCAACTGTGTGAGATAATGGTAATCCTTTGGCTTGATCAAGATCAGTCAACTCTGATCTCCATGAAACAGTCATGGCAAAGTTCTTCTACTGATATGGTAAAGTTTGGGTCTATATTGAAGATTTCTGCCTCTTTTCCCTGCATATGTTGCTTTAACTTCCCCTTCATGAATTGAACACTGTGACATCAAACTATTTCCAATTGTCTGGCTCAATACCTGTAAGTTTCGTGTCATGCATGCAAACATCTGTTTTTATTAGGTTGTGGGTTGTCATTGAAAATTTAGAAGGTATCACGTGCTGAGGAACAAAAAATACAATTTGTTGAGAAAATAAAGAAAGAAGTGAGCAAAACAAAATGAGATAGAATTCTTTTATTCTCTCATGAATTGTTTTGTGTGGAGAAAATTTCCAGGATAGTTCCTGAAAGAAAGTTCAAATTCAAGGTATGTTCTTAAGAAAGTCTGTAAGAAAAATGAAAAAAAATCGAACTTACTCTGCTGGTGATTTGAAGAGTGAATGATATGTACTGTCGCGACCATTAAGAGAGTGTTAAGTTAAACATTCTACCTTGACCTCATCATGAAATAAAAAAGAGAGCTAGTCTCTTGGGATTCACACCACACACATGCTACCAGTTTTTTTGCGTATACCCAAAAGCTAAAAAGAGGTTGCTGCTGACACTGACAGGATTATCTATGTATGTGTGAGTAATGAAAGAGTTTAACATCTACTACACATCCTTGAAGCACAGTCCTGGGGTTAGCTTGTCATGCATGACATATTTTGGTATATGACCATTTTTTGTTTGGTTCCATATATTGGAGTTGGTACTGTCAGATGAAGTCATGCATGCTCAGAAAGCACCTACTTGCTCCAACATGGTAGTATTGGTGACTTTATCTCACCATGTGATACCAAAGTTATATAATAGGCAGCATTATTGTCAAATGAATATTTCAAAAATATGCTTTCCCTGACATTAGATATTACAGTTATTTGTTGTTATGTGTTTATTTAAAGTTTCTTGTTTATTCTTCATAGACATTTGTATAAGTTTATGAAGAAAAAATGTTTTCAAAGTTATTTCTATATAATATGATAAATAATAAATATTAGATTTAATTTGGTGCATATATTTTTACCGTCTTGCAAAATATAAAATTCTCCTTGTAAATAAACAATCTAATATGTAAATACTGTTTAACATTTTTATTATAAATCTTCAAGAAAAAAATGTATAAATCCCATTTCATATGTTTGAATTTTATTAAAATTATAAAAATATCTTTTTAAAGGAATAAACATTATTGAGGGAGTATGCATTTTTTTTATCATATCACTCCAAGTGAGGTGATAATGCAACTAGAACACAGGAGGTTATAGGGAGTCAAATAGAATGAGAAGTCTTTAGTTAGTGGGAATGATTGAGGAAAAGACAAAGAACAAGGTTCAAGAAGACAGATGATAAGTAATGTTGCATTTAAAATTTTCAAAATTTGCTGTTATCAAGGAAGCAAGAAATTGGAATGGTGAAACCTAGATACCAATCTAGTAGCATGCTTAAATTCATGTAGTTGGAGTGCCAGGGAATAAAAGCTCATCAGAAAAGCTACCATGAAATTATTATTAGAAAAGAAAGATGGAAGCCATGTCATGTTAGTATGAAAGAGACTGGAGGTGAAGCCTGGTCAGGATTTTGATTATATTACAGATTCTTCTTTGAATTTTGTCAAGAATCTTGAGTTGTACAGCAGAGGTATCAAACCAGATATGGCAACAGTATATAATGCATAGACAAATGGTAGATTTATAAATGTGCAAAATGGATTTTGACAAGAAACATTTTCAGGCATGACACAGTGAACCCAATTTCCTTGCAGTAGATGTAGCAATTGATTCAATATAATCACTCCACTACATGCCAGTGGAAAACATGAGGTGAAGAAGAGTAATAGGAGTGTCAAAAGAAAAACAGTTCTTTTGAAACCCTTTTTTTTTGTCTTTTGCAGTTAAATTCATTAAACTTTGCCAAACAAATTAAAAAAAATTAAATCTTTAAATACAAATTTTTTAAATTTATTTTTAACATCTGTCTATATTTCTGAGATGAGGTATCTTAACTATTTACAGTATTTACATTGTTGGGACTGTTGTCCTCATCTTTATTGTCATATTCACAAAGTTTTGTCTGTTCTATGCTCCAAACTTCTTCAGGTGATATAAGATCCAATCACCTTTTTTTATTATCCAAGATCCCATGGCACAAAAGCATTGGCTGAAGTAATCCAATAACTTGACACAAAGAGTTGTTAGTTCAATATCTGGCCACAGCAGGGGTGAACAAAACTTGGAGAGTTGAGTTACCAAAGGGAAATAACTGAAACTAAGATATCCAGAAATGGCTTGATAGATGGAACGAGGACAATGTACATCATTTGACAAAATGAAGTGTTCAGTTCAAAATTCCAATGTGTGATTGGTTCTGATCTGGCATCTCATCTACAGTCGCTCTCTCACAGACATGCTGTCGCCTCCCTCTGTCTTTTCTACAAATAATTTCACAGTAACTGCTTTCGCTAGTTCCCAGACTGCATGAATTTAAGCGTGCTACTAGGCTGGCATCACGGTCCCACCCTTTCACTGTCAAAACGGTTAAATGTGGCCATCTCTTCTACTGCTATAGCTTCATGTCTCACACTTCCCATCTGTGGAATTTCCTTCCTATTACTTGTTTCCCTGATAGCTATAATCTTCAACTATTCAAATGTAATGTCAGTCGACATCTCCAGATGCCCTAACCTAATCACTGTCCTTCTCTTCATCCTTTCCTCCATCACACGTCTTTACTCTTGCTCCCACTCTGTAACCCCTTGCGTGCTAGTGGCATCCTGCCTTGCTTGGGAGGAAATACTTAAAAAAAGAAGAAGTATATCACCTGAAGAATTCTGGAGCATATGACAATAAAGATGAGGACAACAGTCCAAACAATGTAAATAGTGTAAATACTTATTCATTTATTGAAATACTAATGTGGTACCATTGCTACTTCCACACACACATATCTATGTATGCTGTAACAATATTTCATGACAGACTTAAAGGATTATGGCACAGTGGTTGAGGATCACTGGTTTAAAGGAAC
>OZ038475.1:123004777-123029777 GCA_964036315.1 Acanthosepion esculentum
CTTCCAAAGTTTGAAACAATTTTGACCAATTTTAATGTGAATTAAGCTTAAGTATCTAATGATTTTTTTCTTTTTCATTCAGATTTGGCAGACATTTGGGTCATATTATTTTTCACACATAATTGCCATGACTTAAATAGCATGATCCAATATAGAAATAAATAAATTGTCACCAATAACACTGATTTATTTACAGCTGACTTTGATCCATTTTAATGAAATTTTAGAATGTTGGGTATATATATATACAACATTCTAAAATTTCATGAAATTTTAGAATGTTGTATATATATATATATTCTAAAATATATATATATATATATATATATATATATATATATATATATATATATATTTACATATATGAATATATTCGTTATATTCGTTAGTTATTCGTATGAAAGATTTATGTTATATAAATTGATCACGTACCACATAATAGATATATGAATATATATATAATATTATGATCTATCTGTCGGTGATTCTCTGTCTGTCTGTCTGTCTGTCTCTCTCTCTCTCTCTCTCTCTCTCTATATATATATATATATATATATATATATACACACACACATACACACATATACACACATGTATATATATATATATATATATATATATATATATATATAAAAATACATTTTTTCTTCCCCAGTAGCATGACTCACAGTTTCATGCACAATGCAATCATCAGGTGTTGAGTAAAAACTTGAGTGTTACATTATTTAAATTTCAATAAAAATATCTGATTAATGTCAACTGCTCTGCTATATTACATTGAGCACCACCATATATAAATTATTTTTCTTCAAATATGTTTTAGTGAAAAATAGCGAAAAAGTCTGTCTGTTAAAGTATTTATTTAGTTTTCCAACTTTCTGGCTAAGTTACTTTAAGTCAGACTTAAATATTCTAAACTTTCCAAACTCCATTTCTTTTTACATTCAAGTACTTTCAGATCTCACTATAGTCATTATCAAGAATTGTTAATTATTAATCTGTTTATCAAAATGTGTTTGGCAAATTACGTCTTTTTTTAGTTTCCTGGAATTAAATTTAAGTCATTTAAAGGTGACGTCATCTGTAATGGTTAAACTGAATTTATACATGTTCATAAACGAATTTAAACCAGCACTAAATAGATCATAACCCCATACACAAAAACACACAAAATGCACACATAATGGCCAAATACAATGGTTGAACCACTGACATGCATGTGCACACACTCACACCTGGATATCTGTGGCGCACGAATATATATACACATATTGGCAAAAAAAATAGACTACTCACAAGCACACATGAACCCTACACAACATAGGAAGTGTGTGTATGTATGTATGTATATATATGTTTGTATGTGTATATTAATTCCTAATAATAAGATTGTATGTATGGAGAGGGAATATACATATGCATATTAAAAATACACACACAATGCAAAAAAATGGAAATATATACAACAACACACAGCAGTAATTAAAAGATAAGAATACAGATATCTTTTCTTACCCTTTCTTGGACCAATATTAATTGTTTTCTTACCCTTCAAGCAGAAGAACTTTCTCACTGCCAGTTCAAGAAAGACATCTGTGTTACTACCACACAAAAAAGAGAATGTTTAACATTGAAAAACATAAGGAAAATTAATTCATTTTAATAATGTGTGGAAATATGCACTCTTTGCTGAAGAAGGTCACAAGGCCTGGAACACGTGTTGCAAAATTATCGAAAATAAAGCTTAATATATATATTTTTTTAAAATCCACATTACAACCAAAAATGTTTGCAGTTTCCCTTTTCTTTTTAGTATATATATCGATATATATTAATGTCAAAGTCGGAAAATTTTTATGTGCAGTATTTTGTCCTTTAGGTCTTCATCAGACTAAAGTGATATTTACATATATATGAAGAGGAGGGGACGCTGAAATTTTAGACTTTTAAATTTTAATTATTTTTTATTTTATTTGGATATATTGTCTTGCAAATTTCATTAATTTTCCTAACATTGATCTGGTATGTAAGTGTTGAATATCAGAGATAGAGCATATGTAAATATAAAAGTGGACACTGGGAGCAACACCAATTGGTGACAATCTGTTCTATGATTGGACTCCATTTTCAGGTCATGCGTGTTGCCTTTTGGCTCAAAGAAATAATGAGTAAAAAGATAACACAAAATTATAAGATATTTACAAATAATCCCATTTGATTTCAAAATTATTCCTACGAAATAGCTTCTAGAATATTTTGAGACATAACAGTTACCACCCACCCAATAGCTGTTAAGATAATACAAAAGAACACACAATAATGCACCATTGACCAGCATATAGTGAGACAAAACACTGCACAGATAGACTGAAGATTGTGTTCAAGCATGAAACTTGTCACTTGATGTTGATTGTGGTGTTCCCTTTATATTATATATAATTTCTTCTTGTATAAATCAACTATGTGATAAATAGTACCCACTATGTTTTAGAATGTTTTATTTGGATGTGCATTGTGGTGTAATGTATATCTGCTGGGAATGAGAACTTGGTGAACCGAGTTCAAACCCCAGTATGGTTCGTCATTTTCACTTACACACAAATACCCTTGGGACAGGTATGAATCCATCTCTTCTCCTCTCAGAAGGAGAGACTGGTTTCTTTAGCCTTGGTTGGCAACCAGTCTACAGCAGAAAGAAATGGCAATCTACTGCAGGAAAAAACTTCTGCCTCGTCAGTCATGTATCAAAAGATAAATGATCAACCAAGTGTGTATCATGTGTTGCACTTAAAAGGCCGATGTTTTAGAAAGTGCTCAATGCATATTCTCTAGAACAATATTATTAAATATTGTCTAATAATGATATGACAACTCTGGTCTATATATTTTTCTGATAATATATATATATATATATATATATATATATATATATATATATGTATTTAGTTGGATTGATGTGATTTTGTGACACTAGATTTCCCGCTATTTGCGATCAGGGTTACAAACTCACATCAATCCATCTATCATTGATATTGAGTGCTTTCCAATAAGTACCATGCATATATAATATATAAATAATACTTATAAAAAATTGCATATATATATATATATATATATACACACATACACATTATATATATATATATATATATATATTTATATAAATATATATATATATATATATATATATATATATATACATTCATGTATATATATTTATATATATATATATATATATATATATATACGCACACATTTTATATATATATATATATATATATATATATATATATATATATATATATATAATATATGTATTTCTATATATATATAAAATGTGTTGTGGCCTTGTTAGGGGCAGAAATAAAGGCACGAAGAGAGGAATTGAGTTAAATATATTAACAATAACAGTAGTACAAACATATACAAACGAGAGTGTAACAGCAAGAATGTTCAATCCGACTGTCAAAGTTGACAGCTGGAAACTTCCCTCTCCAAAAATGTAGTTCCTGCTCCTATTTATATCTGGTAGCATCCATGCATGTGTGGGTAAATTACCATAACATTATGTAAAGCAAATTAATTAATTTGTGTATTTTAGTTTATATAAATTTACACACAATATTATCAGTGAGTGTGTAAGTATCTTATTTGAGGGTAAATTCTAGGAGTTTTTAAATAAATTTAGTTATTTAGGATTCAGAAGTACTTTAATTTCAAACAGATATGATATATTCATAAAAACATATATAAATATATTTTTGTTTTTCATATTTTCAGTTTATCCCTAAGCGGACATGTGGAAAGTTTATGTATATTGAAAAGTAAGATTATCAATGATCTCATAACTCTTCTCCTGCTTATATTTTTTCTCTTGTTATTCAGCCATTTTGTTTTTATCATATTAACATCAGATGTTAAAAAAAAAGCAAGAACTAGAAATTCACAAATGTTTTCTTTATTTCATCTTTTATCGTTGTTTTGCTAAAGATTTCTATAATGATTTATAATGTATTTCAATTATTAAGCGTTTTCATCCCTACCTGCATTTCAGCATTTATATTTGATAAATAGCCAATAAGATTGACTTACTATCGGTCTTTCATATCCATACATTCCCAATCTTTATACGCATACATGTAATAATAATAACAATAATATTTATAACAAGTAATTGTAATAGCTTCTTATAGGAGTCAAAACACACACACACACACACACACATATATATATATATATATATATATATATATATATATATATATATATATATATATATGAACTCCACCAATAAGGAAATATTCCGACAACACAGTAATTTTTATAACACAGCCCTAAAAAATAGCGGATACGAAAACGCTAACATAAGTTATAGAAACAATAGTACTAACAGGAAGAAAAACAGGAAAAGAAAAATCATTTGGTATACCCCTGCGTTCAACCAAATGGTTAGTACTAAGCTCGGACATAAGTTCCTAGCTTTAATTGAAAAACACTTTCCTACTAATAGCAGACTTAGCGAGATCTTCAATGAAAACACCTTAAAATTAAGTTACAGTTGCACTGAAAATCTAGAAAGAATCATAAAAAAAACATAATAATAAAATCTTGGAAAAACATGCATGCCAAAACAGTATTAATAAAAATCCTAAACTAAAATTAGACAAAAAATAATGAAAAATTATGTGATTGTAGAAACCCTGAAGACTGCCTGTTGGAAAATAAATGCCTCAGAAAATCTGTGGTATACCAATGCACTATCTGATCCATTGAGAGTCCTAACACTGATAGGATATACATTGGGTCAATGAAGAATGAATTTAAAATTAGATGGAGACAACACAAAAACTCCTTCAACAATATTAGAAATAGAAATCACTCATCTCTATACAAATATTTTTGGCATTTAAAAGAAATGAATAAAACACCAGAAGTAAAATAATAAATAGAACAAAAACTTGTAAAACCTGGGATGACCCGTGCCATTTATGCCTACATGAAAATCTACACATTATTAAATTTCTAAATGATGAAAACTTATTAAACCATAGACATGGTTTAATGGTTTTTTGCTGACATTAACAAATTTTCGCATTAAATAATTAGCTTAAAAAAATAAAAAAATAAAATTTCATAGTCTAATAAAAGGCTTAATAGCTTAACCCAATCAAAAAATGAAAAATCCCTTTATGAAGTCGTCAAAAAAACAAATTGTAGTTCAGTGCGACGCGTTCATATATGAAACAGCCATTTGAAAATGAAAATGGTCAATATATATATATATATATAAAGGAGGGGTGGTGGAGTAATGGATAATGGCTTGGATTGTGGAATCGGAAAGTCGATTTTGAATTCCAGTCGAATACATTACATTCACTTACATGCTAATACCCTTGGGAAAGGTGTGAATCCTCTTCTCCCTCCAGCTATGGGTAAATAGCAGGACAGACTGGGTTCTATAGACTTGGATGGCAACTGGTCTAGGAGAAGGACAACTCTGAATTCAAAACCTGCGGAGGGTCGTTTTGGGGACCTTGTGGCACTTAGTGCACCTGGTCTCTGTATTTGGCCCTTCAAAAAGTGTGGATGGTTCTGCACAAAATCATCACCATTATAATCAAATCTCATGTGCTGTTGTCGGGCTGTCGCTTTCCTGGGAACTGATCTGCTTGATCCTCATATGTCGACGGGAGAGTCGAGTATATATATATATATATATACATAAATTTCCAAGAGGATAGAATCCAGGTAGAACTCAATGTCCAGAACAGAGTAAGAATATAATATAAAAGGCTCAAACACTAATATTCCATGATTATAATTTATTACATTGCAATCCTAATCACAATCCAAATCATCAGACCTACAAATTCAAAAAGAAATCGGTCATATATATATATATATATATATATATATATATATATAATATTCCATGGTTATGTATATATATATATATACATATATATATACATATATATATATAATATTCCATGGTTATAATTTATTACATTGCAATCCTAATCACAATCCAAATCATCAGACATACAAATTCAAAAAGAAATCGGTCAAATACATATATATATACATATATATATATATATGTATGTATGTATGTATATATATATAGATGGACAAGGTGCTTTGATTAAGTTTTAATATAATTTTTCATATGGTCTTATAATTATTTTTTTCCAAAAATAAATTATACAAAAACTGTCCAATTGTTTTATTTTTCCAATCGCTTTTGGCTATACGTTTAGCGATTATCAAGGATGATTTATATTTACTGTTAACTGAAAATGGATTGTTGTATGTATGTATTAAGTTGATATTATTGAGTATTGTTTTTTTACACAATTTAGATAATTTAGCTGTCACATCTGGTATATATAGATAAATATATAGATAGATAGATAGATATTTTCTGTTTTCTTTAATTTTCTTTTCAGTTTTTCTGCAAATTCAAGTCATATTTCCCTCGTTGTTCTTCTCCCTGTCATCAATTGTTTTTCCTGCTTCATCTTCTTTTATGTGCAGTGTCTCTTCAGGCTACAGGCCATTATGACGTTCCACATCCTCCTGTCCCTCGTAGCTAATAATAAGTTTTATCATTTTGTTATTTATCAAAAACCTTATTCTACCATCCATTTACTCAAGCTCATTAAGTATGTTACAAACTGCTTTCCTCTATCCCTATTTTCCTCAATCTGTCCTGTGAGTATCAAATTTTCCAAGCCCTCTTTCCTCATTGCATGCCCAAAAAATTACAACTGATGTTAAATGTGTTTCCTCTTTGTTTCCATTTTCTCCAAAACTTTTTCATTGCTCACATGTTGGGTCCATGCTATCGTCAGTATTATTCTATAATAGCACATTTCATTTGCTTCAAGCCTGTTCTTCATCTTTGAAAAGATTGTCCATATAGGATGACAGATATCAAGTAACAGTTCAATACACTTTTCATTGCTTTTGAACAAACTTTTTCTATAAGAATAATTTATTATAGTTAAGGGCAGTCAGGAATTAGGCAGATTCCGGTTCAAGGTAAGAAAAACAAAATGTCTCAAATGCAATCAGAATATTAATACAGATAAATATTATTTTATTTAATAGTGTTGATTTTATTAATAATAAAATGATATATACTGATATAATTGATAATAAAATTATTGCGATGGTTAAATTGTCGCCATATTATATTTTAATTTTGTGCATGCGCATTGTTTGTTTTTCATTTTGTCAACTGTGTAGTAGGGTCAGTTGGGCACCGTCTGTGAGCGAAAAAGCACCATGATGCAATTTACTCAGCCAGAAATTTGAAAACGGCTATAATATGAACATTTAAGAGTGTGTGAAAATCTGAGGACAGTGCAGAGGATTTGGAAAGAGTTGGATGAGTCTAATGGTGATTATGAAGATACAAGAGCACGGAAAACTCACTCTGAGTGTTCTGATAAGAAAAGAACTCCTGAATTTGTTGGTAAAGGCCTCATACACGACATGGAGGCCTACATCAATTGCCTTGAGAAGGTAATGCTGCTCTGGGTCAAGTGGGTGGCTACTGGAAGTCAGTATGTCTGGCAACAGGACTCTGCACCATGCCACACAAGCAGGAGAATCCATTCATGACTGTCAGACAATTTCTGCAACCACATCAAACCTTACATTTCATCACCTAACTCCCCAGACTGCAACCCCCTAGATTATTATTATATGTGTGAGGCACATTTGAGCAAGTGACCAGCAAAATTCCTTGTAATACCAAAGTTGAACTGAAGGCAAGTATTATGTCAGCATTCAACAACTTAAACAAGGAAAAGTTGCAGAGTCGGAAGTCATCTGGAGGCCATGGTTGAAGCCAATGACAATTTTATTGAATACATTTACTCTTTAGTATTTCAAGATGTTTTTCTGTGATTTTGATAAATGTATCTGTTAAAATGTGATGTCAGTGCTATTATCATTTTTGGGATAATTTAGATGACAATTTATCCATCGAACCCAGTAATTATATTTATGTATAATCTTTAAATTTTGTTTTATTTATGGAGCAGAGTGTTCACTATTGGATCTAGACCATAATGGAGCTTCCCTGTTCTTTTTTCTGTGAAATTTCTGGTAATTGTTCTGATGAATTTTCCTCTATGGTACCTAGACTTTATGAATTTAAATTCAGTACAAAATTGGAACGATGGTTCCATCATTTTGGAATTGAAATGAAAAGATGTAACTATAAGTTCTATGCAAACATTTTCTTCTCTCACACTTCTCATTTGTGGAACTCACTTCCAGCTTGTTGATTTACAAACTATTTTGATCTTCAAAAAGTTAAATGCAATATCAATTGTTATCTTGTTTTCTTAATTCCTGTTCTTTTGTTGTTCTCTCTCCTTAATAATGATTTTTCTCAGTTTCTCTCACACTCAGTAACCCCTTCTTGTCTTAATTGGTTTATTGCCTTGCTTGGGGTGAAATGATAAAAAAAATTGTGCATACAGACAGCATGAACATAGGTATCAATATTGATTGTTACGATGATTGCTTCAGGTGGAAAGTGACAATTACCATGCAGTACTGATTCCTACATATAGGATCTATCTATCTATCTATCTATCTATCTATCTATCTATCTATCTATCAAAACCAGTAAACTAAAACAATTATAATAATTATTTTTCTGATAAACTACATTTATAATAAATATACGCAAACATCAGGTGAATTTTATATCATTTGGTTATATAATAAAGTGTATTTGGCATGTGTTTATAGATTGGAAAATATTTATTTGGATTCCTTCCAAGTATTTTTACATAATAAATTATGTCCTTTTCTCATTAGGGTGGCATATATTTATAAATAAAACAGCCCATGACTTTGATTTGAGTTTGTTAAAAATATGTTATCATATGTGTGTCTTATAATGTCATTATTGTGTATTAGCTTAAAAAATCTTGTTTATTATGACACTGTCTGAACTGAAAACTTTTGATTTCTTAATCATAAGAATTTTTTAAGATATCATCACTATCGAGTTCTGATCAGCAATCTTTTCTCAATGACCACTGCTACCCTAGCGTTTTTTTTATCCTCAACAAGTGTCTCTCACCTGTGGCCAGAGGCCAGACTAAAGTAAGCATAGTAAATACCTATGGGAAGATATATAATTTATGTTTTTTTCTCTGTCAGTTTTGATTGAATTTTCTTCTTTTCAGGGAGTTGATCTTTGTCCACTGTCTAACATAATTAAACAGAAACTGGTTAGGAGCCAACTTGCCATGATTTTTTTGATGAAAACCAAATAAAATAAGAACAGTCAACTAATATTAAAGCCATAACTTCATTGGAATATGCTCAGCATATTTATTAAAATTAGATCATTATTTGCTTTTCAGATGTGAATTTGGAATGCTTATTAGTATAATTGCAGGGTGCGATGGATAAATTGTCATTACACAAAAATGAAAACACCACTGAAATCTCATTTTAACAGATACATTTGTTAAAATTCCACAAAAATATCTTGAAGTACTAAAGAGTAAACATATTCAATAAAATCACTATCGGCTTCAACCATGGCCTCTAGATGACTATGGGACATCCCTTCTGGACAATCTCTTTGTTTAAGTTAGTGAATACTGCCATAATTCTTGCCTTCAGTTCATCTTAGGTATTTTTGTTGTTCTCTTGCTCAACTGCACCCCACACATAATAATCAAGGGGGTTACAGTCTGGGGAGTTATGTTGCCAGATGCTAGGGTGATATGGTCACAGAAATTGTCTGACAGTCATGAAATGGGTTCTCCTGCTTGTGTGATATGGTGCAAAATCCTGTTGTCAGACATAGGGACTTCCAGCAGCCATCCTCTTGACCCAGTACAGCACTACCTTTCTGGCTATGGAGAAGATTGACTTGGAGGGACCTTTGTCAATCTTGGCCTAGATTTCACCAACAAATTCCGGTGTTTTTTTCTTATCAGAACAATCAGAGTGAGTTTTCCAATCTGCCGTATCTTCTTAATCACCATTAGACTCATCAACCTCTTTCCAAATCCTCTGCACTCTCCTCAGTTTTTCACAAAAACACTCTGAAATGTTCATATGAGAGCTTCTGACGTGAATGCCAAGTAGTACAGTATGCTGTTTCCAAATTTCTGGTGCTGTAAATTGTGTCATGGTGCACTTTTTCTCACAGACAGTGCCAAACTGTCCCTTGTATACTGTGATTTCAGCACAATATAAAACAATGTGAATGCACAAAATTAAAAATATAAAATGGCGATAATTTACCCATCGCACATGTAGATCAGTGAATATATAAAACAGCATGGAAGTGGGGCAAACAGTATAAGCCTTTGCAATAAATTTTTCTTCTTTTTTTTATATACCATGTCCTTTCAAGATGTAGGCGATCATGGTTTTACACAGTTTCTTGTATTTGTAGCTCTTAATAAATTCTGTCTTTCTGTAATTTCCAGATCCGCATCCATTCTACGTGCAGCTACTGCCAATGATTCAGAGCCATATGCATATTCATCAACTTGCATGTTCTTCTATCCATATCCTGTAATTCTTTGGGGCACTTCGATGTGGTGTAATGGTTAGCAAGCTTGTCTTGCTAGATTAGTTACAAGTGAGTACCAAGTTTGATCTTCACTGGGTGCCCCATAGTTTCAGCTGTATGCCACATCTAAGCTGTGTTTAGAAATTCATTTAATAGTGAGTTTGATCCTCACTGGGTGCCCCTATACTTTCAGCTGTGTGCCACATCTAAGCTAGGCTCAGAAAATCACCAAGTCCACTAATTCTGTATTATTCCAGTGTAAAAATGCTGCTGAATAGCGTAGTTGAAAAAGTGCCCAAGTATTAATTCCTTTGCTGATATTTCCACCATTTCGTTTTGTTCTCCATATTTTGCTTACATGTCTAAAATACTCTCCTTTTAACTTTTTCTTTCATTTTGGTATTTGTCATTTCATTGACCTGTAGAATGTCAAGATACTTATAGCTCTCTCCCTCTGACAGAGATTTCATGACTTCTCCATCCCTTTATTATTGATATTATTATTATTATTATTGTAGTATTGTATGCAAATTAGAAAGACAAGTATAAATAGAGAACAACTGGTGAACATAGGTTATCAGCTATACCTAGAAAAACCCTGTTGCTATTCAGGACACAGAGAATTGTACTACAACTACTACTATGCAGAAAGATATACAAAACATAACAAACTCACACATGGCACAGTGGATAATTGCGTTAGTTAGATCCAGTGACAGGACCCAAAGTTCAAGCAGTGGAGAACTTTCAGAGGGAAAATTACCAGGCGATAACTGATAACTGACATCCATCAAACATGGCTCGTGGAACTAGAACAGTCTACACCAGTGATCGAAATAAAGGGTTCGGTTCGAAATTCCAACCACCTGAAGAAGGCCGGAGCGTACAACGGCCGAAATGTTGTCATTTAAGCATGTTTGCTTGAATAATCTAGACATATTATGACTATTTATTTTTATTTTTATCCTCAGTCAGAGATTAAATTTCTTAGTCCTTTTAAAAAACTGATCAATTAAGACGCAGTAGTTTTGTTTTTTTTCGTTTTTTTTTATTTTCCCAAACACTTTCAATCTCAGCCAAGATCATTTTCAGGAGTGAATTGCTAAGACAAAAATTAGTGTAATTGATAGTTGTGAATTTTTTTGTAACTGTGTATATACACACTCTATTATGTTTAGGATATATAAGGGACGTTATTTTTTATTATTAATGTTTTAAAAATACTCAACCTGCAATTTTTTCAAAAAGTCTTTTTTTTTTACAATTAACAAATATTTGCTTTTATAGACATTGTAAAAAAGTGTTGCTATACTCAATTTTATCTAGTGTTGGTTTAGTTTTTGCTTTTATTTTCAAGGTGACGTATACTTCTACTGTTGACTAATATTTCTCTAAAACATGAATGTGGAGAGGAATGTTCTTCTGAATGTCGTGTAATAGAACCTAAATCCTATATGTGTAAAGTAAGCCTTCTTGATCATGCTGTCATCATGAAACTAACATATATATTTACTTTTTTGTCAGAGATACAATCTTCAAAAGATATTTAAATTGATATACATGGTTGGTCTTTTGCAAAACATTAGCTGACAGAGGAGAGTTATTGTGGATGATTAAATTGGTTGTATTAATTTAGTATAGTATATAATTAGTTTTATTTTTTGTGGGGGATATAGTATGAGTTTTAGAATTTTTTCATCTTGTTTGGTGTTAGTATATTTGACTGTGGTATAATAGGTTGATATGTTTAGGGTTATTTGCAGAAGTATTATGTTCTTTTTGGTTTATGTTAATATTTTTATTAGATCGTCTAATTTGTTCATCAACAATGTAATTAGGAAAGTCATTATTAATGAGAATTTCTTTAATGTGTTATAATTTTAATTTTTGTGGGGAAAGTGTTAACTTTTGCATGGTTTATTAAATTTTGTATGATCACTGATTCGTAATAGAACATTCACTTTTATAGCTGAGTGTGCATGTGTTTATCCTAATTGTTTTTTTTATATGGGGAGGTAGTAAATGTATTATTATTGGTGTTTATCAATATATCAGTAAAAGGAATTCTGTTGTTATTTTTAAGTTCATATGTGAACTTAAGAACAAAAGTTTTGGAAGTTTTTTGTAGTTTATGTATTTTATTCATGTTTTTAACTAAGATGAGAATATAGTCTACATATCTTAGATAGTGGATTTTTAGTAGTATTAAATATCTTATTTTCAAGGTCAGCCATGTAGAAGTTACTAAATATTAACCTTAGAAGTGAACACATCACATTGTATGTATATATTATTTTGATTGTCGTAGAAAGGAAGATCATTAGTGTAATTCAAGTGTATTTTCCATAATATGTTACATTTAATTTTTAATGGAGAGAGAGAGATGGATTGTTGTAAATATTCTTTATAATTATATCAACCATTTCTCTAACTGGGACATTGGTAAATAAATTTTCAACATCAAGTGAGGCTATGGTTTCATTATTAACTTTTTGTGTTTTTAAGACTTGGATTACTTCATGAGTTTATTTAATGCTATATTTACTAGGTATGTATGGTGTAATGTGTAGGTTAATGATTTTTGTTAATTGATAAATCAGAGTGGAGATTTAAGATATGATAGGATGGAGAGGGAAGTTAGGTTTATGTATTTTCATCGTTCCATACATGTTTCCTGGTTTCTAGTTGTCAATTATTTCGGGAAGTTTTAAATTGTTTTGTTCTGCATTGTTGACTGATTAGTTTGTTGATTTTTAATTTCAGTTGGTTAATAGGATTTTTGTTGACTTTTGATGTGGTCGTCAAATATTTGTTGTAATTTTGAATTGTAATCGGATTCATTTAATACAATGAAGATATTGGTCTCATCTGCTTTTTTAAAAAATTATATGGGTATGGTTACATAGCTTGTCGGCAGCAAATTTTAATTGTTTTTTTAGGGCTTTAGACAAGGTTTTTCTTTTCTCATGTCTGTCTTTTATTGCTTCAGCTTTGAATAGGTCACAAATTTCTGGTTTTGTTTCTATTAGCTGTTGTTCTTTTAGTTTTTGTATGTTTTGATACAATATTTCAATCTCAATTTTTTTATCCAATCTATTGTAGTGTCTGTAGAGATGATAGTCAGGTACAAGGTTAAATAATTCTTTTTAGTTTGTCTGTTAGTTTGTAGTTAGAGATGTTGAAGAATTTATCTTTATTATTTGGTAGATGAATATTTCCTTTGTATAGTGTATTAAGTTTTATTTGAATGTTCAGATGGTGTTGAATTTCAGATTTATTAGCAAATTATGCAAGTCTATGCAGGATTTCTTTAAACGATTCAGGAGTGGTTGCCAGTTTTAGTCTGTTGTGGATCTCCTGTGCTCTTTCTCTAAGAGCTTTTAAGTTGTCTATTGCTATTTTAATCTGCCTCCTCACAAGGTTACATTTAAATTGCCAAATATTGTTATTAGGGTGAGCTGCTGCATCATGCAGTATAAAATATGTACATTTATGCAGCATAACCTCATTCAAGCATATTTGCTTGAATAATCGAGATATATTAGGTCTATTTATTTTTACTTTGGTCCTTCTCAAATTCAGGGATTAATTTGCTAGTAATGTTAAAAAACTGAGTAAGAAAGCTGCCATAGTTTTGGTTATTTCTTTTATTTTTTGCAAATACTTTCAATCGCATTCAAGATCATCTATAGGGGGGGGAAATACTAAGACAAAAATTGATAGCTGGGAATTTGTTGGTAAATGCGCAGGCATGCATGCCGTTATAGTCAATTTACATTAATGATATGTAAGGGAGGTAACTTAGTTTAATTTTTTTATTAATAAGGCTTTAAAAATAAAATACTCGACATGCAGAGATCGCTTCAGAAAAATTACAGGTTGAGTATTTTTAAAACATTTAATAATAAAAAAAATTTAAACAAAGTTACCTCCCTTACATGTCTTTAATGTAAATTGACTATAACGGCGTGCATGCATGCACCTTTCCAAAAAACAATTATTCAGAAATAAATAATTGTGCAAAACAAAATAAATACAATGCTGGTCAAAAAGTTATTCAAAAATAATTTAATCTTAATATGGCACTTATGTTTCTACTTAATGGTCTGTATGTGTGTGTGTGTGTATATATATATATATGTGTGTGTGTGTGTGTTATTGTTTATATATAAATATGTATGTGATGGACTCTCCCGTCGAACTCGACGTATGAGGGTCAGACAGATCAGGTCCCAGAAACTGAAAGCCCGACACCCGCATAGGATTTGATTATAGTGGTGAAGGCTTTGTTCAGGGCCATCCACACTTTTTGGAGGGACGAATACAGGGACCTGGTGCAACGGATGCCACAAGGTCCCCAAACGACCCTCCGCAGGTTTTGAATTCAGAGTTGTCCTTCTCCAAAACCAGTTGCCATCCAAGGCTATAGAACCCAGTCTGTCCTGCTATTTACCCATAGCTGGAGGGAGAAGAAAAGGATTCACACCTTTCCCAAGGGTATTAGCACGTAAGTGAATGTAATGGATTCAACTGGAATTCGAACTCGGCTCTCCGATTCCTCAATCCAAGCCGTTATCCATTACTCCACCGTGCCTCCTCTAAGTATATATATATATGTGTGAGTGTGTGTATAAATTTACAATAAATTAATAATATTCAAATGACCTTTCAGTTAAAGGAGTTGAAAGTTTTGAGGATCCACCACTCTTTAGGGTCAAATAAATCTATTGAACTATTGTTAACAAGATGGCAACATAACTCTTGTCATGATAACAACCTTTTGAATGTGTGTGTGAGTATATATATATATATATATATATATATATATATATATATACATATATATATATAGCACACCACACCCATTCCCTTCATATCCCATAAGTAAAGTGTATAGCAGCTTTTTCCCCCAAAACTGAAGCTTTGTAGAACCTACTCCAATGTGAATGCTTCTCCAGTTACTCGAATCTTAGCCTCTTCATCTTAACCGTTATCATCCTCACATATACCTCAAAATTCTGGCTCTTAATCTGTAATTGTCTACTTCAAGTGGCTCTTGGGCCTTGTACAGGGTGAACATCATTTTATAAATATATATGTATTGTGTGTGTATGTATGCATATGTGTGGGTAGGTAGGGATTGTGTTGCTTTTGCCACACGTGTTTGGTGTTGGTTTCATAACTGCTGTATTCTTTCAAGTGGTTTGTAAAGCCTGAGCAGGCGGAACGTGTTTTTTCTGCAACTGCTAAAATGGACTTGGTAAACAATCCGATCTTGAAAATATTCCAGACATGAAGAGATATCCTCTTTTGCTTTTGTCTGTAGTTTATTTTGGCAAAAGAAGTTGCTTGATTGATCCTGTCTTACTGGAGGCAGTCAACTGCTTCTGTTTTCCCAATGATGGTAGCTGAAACTATGAGGAAAAACTTGAGGAGAAAATAGTACTGCATCCTAACCATATCAACAGCTTGTTGAGACCTAAATTCAAAATTTATCACTCTGCTTGAGTTTAGAACATGAGTGAATGTGAGGAAATGTCTCCAATTCCCTTTTAGCATGATACGGAAACCATACTAACAAATGCAACCAAGCTGACATGAGTGGTGCCAGTACATAACCCAAGATTCAGAATCACATGTACGAGTGTAGACAGCACAGTGATCCTGCTCTAGATACATTTATATCATCAAGCAGAGCTTTATTAGCTTTGTTCAATCTGGCTCTTGTTTTTATTTCCAAACTCCTCTAAACAATTAATCTCCAAATCTTGAAACTTTGGTCAGGTTTTAGAAGCCCTGTCAGGTTCATTATATTCACTTAGAGTGAGAAAAGGTATGAATCCAGCTATTCTCCCCCAGCTATAGGTTAATTAGCATGACTTATAAATCATTATTATCCCCAAAACTGTCTTACAACCTAAAAATATATTCTGGCTTCAACAAACCTGCAAAATTGATAAAACAAATCAGTCAATCAGCAAACGGTTCTGTAAGAATTTGTCATGAAGAAATTGAAGGAAGCGTTGAACTAAACATTCATCAAGGGTAACTTAGAATTATGTTTTTCATTCCAACAAATCCAGAAAATTAGATGAGATCCATCTGAAAATAATTACTATTTTCTCAGAGAGAGAAATGATTCTATTTCCTTTCCTGTGTTATCAGAAAGTCAAAATTATAACCTTCTCAGCCAGCCTGCTGTGCATATAAATCTTTCAACATAACAGGTTAATAGGTGGGGCTTATACATGGTGGGAATTCAATGAGTGCAAATGTGGTTTTAATACTCTCAGGCTTTCAGCTCCTTTGGGATAGCCTCACTAACTTTTTCTATATAAAACCAAACTGACTTGAAGATATAAGATATGCTAAAAATTTTTCAACTTTCTAAATGGACCATATATGAAAAAAATGTCTGTGCCTTTTTTTATCAGTAATTTAAAAAATATTTTTTAATTCTAGTTCACTATATTCTATGCCCTCATTTCTGATTGTTGATTCTGAGTGTTTTCAGTTAACCTGTAAGCCATTTTCAAGGATTATTTTTTTGTTATACTATTAGAATAAAAGGTGTGTCAGTGCAGTTGTAGATGGTCAAAAAGTTTCTGAAAATACAAGGTCTAGTCAAAAAGTATTGGAACTGGTGCTATAGAAAGAAAACTACAACACATCAATTCAGCATTTAATCTCCTTCAAAGTACTCTCCTTCTGGAGTAACACACATTATCCAGCATCATTTTGATGGAAGCTTTCCTGGACCTCCTTTTTTGGAATAACAAGCAGCAGCCTTGTCAGATTCTCTTGGATTTCCTCGACATTTTGAAATCTTGTTCCTTTCAAGTGAGATTTGATTTTTGAAGAGGAAAAAAGTTGCAAGGGGAAAGATCTGGGAAATGTGGTGGTATTCAAACATGGAGAATGTTGTCTTGGGTAAAAAATGCTGCCCGAATTATGGTCACTGACGGAACCTCTGTGATGTGGTGAGATGACCACACTCTACACACTTTACTTCCATGCACTGCTATAAACAACAGAAGTGAATGAGAATTTTCTAACTTATTTTGTATGTACAACAGAGTTGAAGATCACTCTGTGCCAAGCATCTTCACTCTGCGTACTTTAGCTCAGTTAGTATAGCAACAGCCTCGATACACAATATATATATATATATATAAATATAATAAACTCATGTTAAAAAGATAAAAAAACAAAAAGGAAAATGATGCAAGTTGTCAGATCTGGGGAATGTTGGACTTTGCTTATAACTGCTTCATAAGCAAAGTTCACTGTTGGAAATTCTGTGATGTGGCGAGATGACCACACTCTACACACTTCCCTTCCAAACACTGCCATAAACAATGGAATTGAGTGAAATTGTTATAACTTAGTGTACATGGTCAATGGTATTGAAGCTCTGCCTGTGCTAAACAGCTTCACTGTGCATGATCTGTTGCCATAGCAACAGTCCCAATACTTTTTGATCAAAACTTCTAGATATATTATTTATTTCCAAACATGGCTAGTACATTGTGACCATATTCATAATTAATGTTATCAAGTAATGTTTTCTTCTTTTTTTTTTTTAAATGAGGTCTTCTATCCCTTTCTGCAGTGGGAAAATGTTTTCAACAAGTATGTTGTGTAGTAATGCATTTATATAATTTTTTATTTGGAGTACATTAATTTCTATAAATTTGATCTCCTGTCTAATTTGATGAAACAGAAAACATACAGTGCAGAGAGACAGACTAAATGAGATAAACTCAAGAGAGATCCACTGTTTCTAAAAGAATTTGTTTGTGTAAAGGAAAATACGAGGGTCATTCAATAAACACAGGTAGAAGCTTACTTTGTTTTTTTTTTGTTTTTTTTTTCAACGTAGTCTCCCAGCACTGTCACACACTTTTCCCATTTGTGCACAAGCTTCCGTATTCCCTCAGCATAAAAATCTTTGGACTGATGTCTCAGCCAGTCGCTCACAACACTTTTGAATTCATTGTCACTTTTAAACTTTGTGCCTCTCGTGAACGCTTTCAAGGGACCAAACAGGTGAAAGTCTGAAGGGGAAAGGTCTAGGCTGTAAGGGGGATGAGGGAGCAGTTCCCAGCCCAGCTTGTTGATGGTCTGCACCATTTGGGCTGCTGTGTGAGGCCTTGCGTTGTCATGATGCAAGATGACTCCTTCTGACTGATGACCCCTGCGTTTGTTCCAACAAATAAGCTCAAAGTCCTTGCAATGTCATCCACTGTCACCCTTCTGTCAGACTGAATGAGGTCATTGACTGATTCGATCACCTCAGGAGACCTCACTTCTGTAGGCCTCCCAGGCCTGTCTTCATCCTCGACACTGCTCCGTCCTTCTTTAAACAATTTAGCCCACTTGTAGACATTTTTTTTGCTGAAACATGTGGCACCATACACAGTTGACATTCTCCTATGAATTTCAACTGGTTTGCACTCTTCAGCAACCAAAAACTTGATAACTGACCAGTGTTCAATCCTGGAGCATGCTTCTTGGTCGGCCATCTTTGTTAATCGCCAAAACTCTCAAAGTTTTTTTTTTAATCTGCAAAAGAAATTAAATCCATGTGAAAAAGAAGTAAAACAAAAAAAAATAAAAAAGAGTAAGCTTCTATCTGTATTAGAAGTCTTTATACCGAAAAATTTGCCTTATTTATTGAATGACCATCGTAATTGTCACTCATTCTTGTATGTGTATGCAAGTTCTCATATTTATATGTTTGTGTGCCTGTGTATCGTGTGTGGCTAGACAGCTTTCAGAGTTCATGTTCAAGTGTGTCTATCTATTTTGTTTTTTTCTGTGATAGCTTTTTAGGGATTCTCTCTGTTACACTTGTTGTGATCAAAGTATATGTTCAAGAGTGGTTGCCAGTTTTAGTCTATTGTAGATCTCTTGTACTCTTTTGCTAAGAGGTTTGAAGTTGTCTCACTATTTCAATCTGCGTCTTTGCAAGGTTATATTTAAATTGCCAAGTGTAGGCATTATGAGCTGCTGGATCATGTCATTTAAAATATATATATTTAGGAATCATATCTTCATTCAAGCATGTTTGCCTGAATAATCAAGACATTATGCAGAGGCACATCAAACTTTGCAGGTTATTTAATGCCAAAATCTAAATATTTTGAACACATTATTATTGCTTCAACTAAATATATTTTGAATGCAGTTGTATGCCTTCAACTAAAGATAAAATCTATTGTTGGTAATTCTACTATAAATCGGTATTGTTGTTATTTTTTATATAAAAAATGTATTTTTGTACTTTCATGTTTTCTTTTTCTTTGGCGGTTCATTATTTGCCGATAGCTGGGACTCTAACATGTGGGCCAGAGTGGACCTGGAAACAGCAGCAGTTCCCTTCCCCGCCAAACCTCTAATCTCCTGATCAGAAGACTTGCTGCTGGATATAGTTTATCACTATACCCAGGACTAATTTTTTTTATGCAATGCAACTAATCAGACCATAAAAATATATCAGCCAGACAAACTTAGTCGATTAATTCAAATTTTGATATTCCTAAATGAATGATTATTGTATTATAGTAAGGGTAATGGTAATAGCAAATATTTCCTTATAAGAAAACATTCAGTATTCATTAACCTAACCTACAATACTACTGTCTGTTGAAATTTATAAGATTTTTCTCTTAAAACAAATTTTTCAGTAAAGTAGTTTTCTCGAGTCCAGTAGCTGCTATTTCGCCTCCTATCTTTTTTATTTGAAGTGTGGAATGTCAAGATCTTTATTATGTCATTATTTTCTCTTCTAGTTACGTGTGCTTTCCATTTTAGTTGTTGCTGCTGTTGGTAGTCCTTAAGTGACATGGTTTCTGTTGTTTGCTACAGTTCTATTTCTGTGATTCAGTAGTGCCAGTTCATGAGTTTGAAGGAAGGATGATCTTTGCAAAGACCTACATGCTTCACTCACTCAAAGCCCATTTTAACAATTGTACTGACAGTTTAGATATTCCTGAACGAGTTTGGTGTCATGGATGCCACTGATCTAATGAAACTATTTAAGACTAAGAACTTGCCTCAACTTTTAGCTTTATGTTTTGGCCTTGTAATAGTTTGTGGTGTTGGGGAAAGTAGACATTTGAAGACAATTTTATGTTCAACCCGATTATGTCCTATACTGGTAATAATAAAATTAGCTTTCCTTACAGGAAATATATGGCATTCATTAAGCAAACTTCTAGTGTTGCTAATGGTTGAAATTTATAAAATCTTTCTCTTAAACTGTTTTTCAGGCAAATAGACTTCTCAAATCACTGTTATCACTCTTTCTAATATTGATGGGTATTTACTTCCTAAGCTTTTGTTTAAGACAGTATGGCTAGTTGACACTTTGATTATATCATTATATGCTCTTTGAGTTACATGTGCTATCATTCATTCATGGTGGAGATAAGTCACATGGCTCACGTGAAATATGCTTGATGAAGTCACTCCATACAGTGACGAAAGCAACAATCAATTTCAGTTTGTTTACAGCAGCTAAACAGAGAGGTTGCTTTCGTTAGCCTGAGCCCCCACCCAGTTCTGAAAGTGGCTAAATCAGCCTCCCCAGCAGTTCACAATTTCATGGTGCCATTTGCTTTTGGGAACATATCTTTCCCAGATATAGAAAGAAACTCCAGCTCACAGTGCTCAATTTAAAAAACCCAAAACTCACTGTTTCCCATTGATGGAATATGTCCCTGCTAGGAACATAGTAGATGAATCCAACCCATTTGAATCTGGAGTCCTAAATATGGCTTCTCCAGACACAGAAGTATCTCTATATTATATGTAAAAACATTCCTTTTTGTTACTCCTTACATTCTGCTCGCTGTGTATATATATGTGATATATTATTCTCCACATGAGACACTTGCATATATGGATATATAGTTTTGTGTATGCCTTAGTAGTATAAAAGTCTCACTGAGTACAAAGCATGATTGTCATTCCTTTTTCTTTCAGACATCTTGTTCTATCCTTGAACTATGGTGTTATTATATAACTGATATGATAATGCACATAATAGGGGAAATTTATCATTTTGACCAAATTATCTTTTTATAATGCATTCAGTATGGATGCTATCAATACTCATTGCAATTCCAATGCTACCAATTAATATTGGTCCTTTGATATTCTATAACATTCATCAGTCAATCAAATTGAGTCTTGTTATACATTCTGTGTGTATCTCTTTTAATGACAGACTACAAGATTTCTATTTGATTAAAATCTAGAGTGACTTGGCGTGGGCTATTTCATAAAGTTGCTGTTTTCAAGACAATATTTTTAAGAAGATCAGCATCACTCAAAAAACGTCTTGTTCAAGAACTTATAATAAATCTCAGTATTTATCTTAGTACAATTCTACATTTTGAAGAGACCTGTAATTTTACTGTTGACAATGTATGCTCAAAACTTTACCTTCCTACCTGTGTCTTTTAAGTCATATTGTCTGATTTCGTAAATGTTTAGTTCATCTACCAAGTCCATCTGGCATTGCTCTAAGTTCACTAAAAATGACTGTTGAGAAATCAGTTTTATTTTGGTCATTTTTTTTACTCAGCTTACCAATATCTCTTGGTGATGTTTACTGAAAAGTGGTTGTTTGGCTGCTTTTATGCCTTAAGCCAAATTTCTTAATATCCTGAATCTATTTACATTTGCAATACCAGTTTCTAAAATATTTTTGTGCTGGTCAATCCAATTTTCTTGCATATTACCATTTTAAATTTTCCTCATTTTTTGGGTACTTTCATATTTCGTACTGTTCTTTTTTGCTTCTTTTCTTATTCTTAATTTATTTATTTTTTTATCTCTGATCATTTTTTTTTTTTTGATTTGCAAAATTATGTTCCCATCATTCATTTTTGCAATATCCTGTTTTCTCCTTGGAGATTATATCTGTCTTACGAATGATGGCAATTTTTGTACATCTAAAATTAAAAAAAATAAATGATCTATATATTTATTTACAATATTATGAGCAATGCTTGAGTTATATAATAAATCTCCTACCACAAAATACATTATGTTAAGAATATATGAAAAATATACTGGATATGTGTTCATACTAATTTTGTCATAGATAATTCCAGCAATATGATTATTATCTCAGTCTGATGAAGTCCTTTTTCAATGTTGAAATGCGTTACATAATTTTTTCCATTTTTGTATATTGTCAAACATTGTTTTGATATAAAGAAATTTATAAATCATATATCATCCCTTCTATCTATCTATCTATCTACATATATGTATGTGTGTGTGTGTGTGTGTGAGTGTGTGCGTGTGTGTGTGCGTGTGTGTGTCCATAAATCTCTATTTCTCTCTGTCTCTGTCTCTTTCTCTCTCTATCTCTCTCTCTCTCTCTCTCTCTCTCTCTCTCTCTCTATATATATATATATATATATATATATATATATAACTGAATGGTTAAATATAGGTAGATATATTTATATATTCATAAAGGCATATTTAGGTATATTTATATTTATGATTTCCAATGTTATTTTCAATATTAAATGTTAATTTGGTTCTAAATTATAATTCAAAATTAAACTGCAATTTATTTAAATATTTTAAAATGATAATATTCCAACCCAACAATAAAGTATCTTGTGAGAACCAGAATTTTTTAAAATAACCAATGCTAATCCAAAATAAAAATAATAATTCCAGCACTCGAAAATTGCTTCAGCATGAAATTTAGAGTTCTACAATTAATGCATCATATTATATATATTTCTTAATATATATATATATATATATATATATATATATATATATATATATATATATATGTATATATTTGGAACGATAAAAATTATTAGAAAATTCAATTAAAATCTTCAGACATACTGGGTTGTAGATTAATATTCTTATGCTTTTATTATTATTATTTCATTTATATTCCTCGACTAGTTTCGACCAACATGGCCATCATCGGGAGAGAAAAATGTCTCTGCTTGCTGTAGCAGTAAACCACAGAAATGAATGCATCAAAATTGTTACACCCAATGATGTTACACCCAATATCACAATTAGCAATTCCAAAATTATATATATATATATATATATATATATATATATATATAATGTAGCAAAAACAACTGAAAAGTTGCAAATTAAAAAAATTGAAATTTTTTTTGAGAAAGTATTTATTTATATTTTTTTATATATATATATTTGATATTTCAGATCGGCCCCGATCTTTCATCAGAAATGGCTGTTTTCAGAAGTTTGTTTACATTAAGTAGCATCTGTCGTGAGACGCGGACGCCACGTGATATGGAATGCAACTGTGTTTGAATATTTCTAATGTAAATCTAACTGTAGTAATATTTTAGATTTTGTTTAAAAAAATTTTTTAACTATATCTAACAAAAATTTTTTGTTCAACTATTGAATTATTTGTAAAGATTTAAAATACCCAAGTCTTTATTTAACCCTAGTTTATATGTATTTAATTTTAAAATCCAGTATTTTTCTTTTTTCCTGTGTGTGATGTAGGCGGCACATGGCTAAGTTGTTAGAATGTTTGCATTCTGACCATGAGACCCAGGATTGAATCTCACCATGGTCGATTTGTCAAGATGGAAACTTCCTGATGTTATTGGAATGAAGGGGTTGATCCCAGCACCTTTGGAAAGTGTGTGAAAACCATACCATGGGTTGACCCAAGACTTGTGAGTGAAAATGGGCAAATGGAAATCTTGGTGGCCAGTGATAGCTGTGTTAGCACAAAGTCACATTGTTGATCACGCTAGATAACACGCTCTTTCCCAGAAACTGTAACTAAGGTCTACTCAGCATAGTTGCAGTATAAACCACAGGTGGGCTCTGTGAGTGGTGAATGAACACAAATGCACCTGAGCAAGCATCTGCAATAGAGATTGGCTAGGCAACCTAATAGACAGGTATCCTTGAATACAAGTGGCCAGATATACTATATATATATATATATATATATATATATATATATATATATATATATATATATGAAGAAATATAGTCTTACAGTGTGCTATATTTATGGGATAAAGTGCTCAATACCAGAGATAGAGCATGTGTAAATATAAAAGTGAACATAGAAGTCAACACTTAGAGACGACAGTCTGTTTTCATGCTAGATTGCATCTAGACTGAAACAGACCCCCTTGCTTCGTTGTCGGGTTTTCTGAATCACCATATACTTGTATTTTGATTGGTCACTCTGACTTAAGTTACAGCGTTTACCCCTAGCGAAGGATCGTGAACGAATTTGGAACTTTTTAAAACCATTTATTCAACATTCAACATCATCACTTGATAAGACACCGGGAGTCTTGAAACAAAATGGCTATTTTTGTAGTGATTTTATAACATATTTATATTATAATATTTAAATAAATAATTATATCTGCTCTA
>OZ038475.1:123034777-123167277 GCA_964036315.1 Acanthosepion esculentum
CTGGCGGACAAAATAAAGGGTTTAATCCAAAATTCCAATCACCTGAAGAAGGTCGGAGCATATAACAGCTGAAACGTCATGAATATAGCAAGAAAGATGAGGACAACAGTCTGGACAATGTAAATGGTGAAAATAAATAAGGATCTGTAATGTAATGAAGCATGACTAGGAATCTTGATTTTAGACCCTTTCTCACCAACATGATGTGGCTTCCATCTGAGTTTTTTACAAATATTTTCATGGCAGCTGCTGTGACAAGCGCTTGTTCCCGCGTGCACTGAATGCATGAATTTAAGTGTGCTACAATATTAGCATTTATATTCCACTATTTCTACTCCAACAGTTTCTTTTCTTGCACTTCTCACCTGTGGAACTCTCTTCTGTTTCCTTGCTTCCCTGATAACTACAATCTTCAAAAGTTTAAATGCAACATTAATCACTATTTTCTATCTTCTTGAACTCCATTGACCTTTTGTCTTTTTCTCAATCCTCACTATTCTCAGTCTTTTTCACTTGTCATAATCCCCTGCATGCTAGTGGCATTACCCGCTTAATTGGGGTGAAATGATTAAAAAACATGGAAATACATACTTGGCCAAAATGTTCATTCTGTGTAGAGCCATAAGATTAGTTTTAATATCTCCCAAAATGATGGTTATATATTCTTTTGTAACAATTTTTATGATGTATATAAGTTATGAATTAATTAGGTTAAATATTTTAGATGAATACTAATCTACATCTTTAGAGTATCATTATATTTTTGACAGGAGGAAGAAACTCACAGTTTTGTTCAACTGGGATGATTATGATGATGTAATGATAGAAAAATATATAAATAATAAGGAAACCAAAATGTTGCCATCTCAAAAAATAGATGTATATTCACAATCACTAGGCCACAAAGCCACATTTCAACCAAAAAATCAAAAATCTTTTATAACCAGGATATAAGGCAGTGAGCCAATGATAATCAAAGTGGCACTTTTGTAGCTTATCTCTAGATATGTATGTAATGAAATGGAAAATCAACCTAAACTAGAATCAATAAATTAAATTTGCCAAGTCTCTGATGCTACGCTTATTATACCAGACCCAGAGCTTAAATATGATTGATTTGTGCAACCCACTGACCACTTTAGATGGTTAAGTGTCCTACTACATTTGAAAATGTACAATAACTTCCTTCAACCACACTGTTAAGCAGGTGGCTATTACATTTGGATACATGCATACATAGATATGCATACATGTTTTCTTCATCCCAGACTCCTTTTCTCTCTTTTTATCTCTCATATGCACCAGGACTTTAATCATTACACAAGGCTAATATGCACCCAAACCAAATATAGCAATATATGGTGGGAACGGACGTTGTCATAAGATAACGTCCTCCATAATAAAACAGCTGCAGATGTACATGATTTTATTATTAATGGTTTATGGCCTGGCATAACAGTCATGTACGGATCTCTTGAGGAGCATACAATTTTAACAAGTAAACATATTCTGAAGCATTTAGAAATAACAAAACAGTCTGTTTTCTTAGGAACATAGTTTTTGATTTTCTCATTGTTTGTCTTTTTTTTTTTACATTGATGCTCACCCAGTACAAGGCTCGAGAATAACTTAAGGTAGAGGGTTACAGATTAAGAAGCAGAGATTATGTGGATATGTAGGGTAGATAACAGTTAACCCTAGACATGAATAACTTAAGATTGTAGTGATCAGAGAAGCATCTTCTTTGGAGTTGGTTTCACAAAGAAACAGTTTGAGCAAAGAAGCTGCTTTAATGGATATTACATTTCACCAATGGAATATGAAGGGAATGAAGGTGGTTCATTACAATGTGTATATCATGGTGGGTTTAAGATGTGAAGGTTAGAAATAGTGGTACTAAGTAATGTAATTTGTCTGAAGACTTGCCATGGAAATAGCAATAGATCGGTGACAGGTTTGTGATGTTTGGTCTGTGAGAAAGGAGTTGTAGGGTGGAAAATAGTTTGTCACTCACAAGGACACAGAGATGTTTTTGAACCTTATCAAGACTGGAAAGGAACACTGGGCAGCTTGTGCCTATATGTGCCAGCATTCCCCCTTTTTGGCCTGCTCTAACTCTTGTAAAGCTAAAGGTACTTACAGTGACCTAATAAATTTTTTTAGCCAGGAGAAATAAACTAAAATCCAATTTCAAAATTTAATCCCATATTCCCAACTTAACTTACATAAAGAGTATTTGTAACTATTATGAAGTAGGTCCTCCATTTGCTAGTTTCTGTGCTTGTATTCGATTTTTCATGGATTTGATCAAGTTATCAACAATTGTCTGATCTATATTTTGCCATTCCTTTAGCAATGTTTCTTTAAGGGTTGCCACTGACGTGATTTTGGTTGCATGCCCTCAGAGTCTTCATTCAAGGTGCTCCCAAACGTGCTCTATTGTATTCATGTCAGGTATTTGGGTTTCCGATAGCAGTGACTTGATTCCTTGCAATTCCTTCAAGGCCTTTGCTACTTTTCTTGTTTGACATGGCACCCCATCTACTTGTAAAAGGTAGACATTCTTGTCAATCTGATTGGTTTTAAATAATGTGAGTAGTCTCTTCTCTAATATTTGACAGTATTTTGAACCATTCAACAGCTCTTCAACAAGAATCAGCTCAGATTTCCCTCCAAACCAGACAGCGCTCAACACCATTACTCCAAACCCTCCATGTTTCCTGGTTGCCAGCAGACATTAAGTGTTCCAAGTCTCGTTCTGATTTTTCCAAACATAAACCTGTCTTGAATTCGAATATTGGCAGAATTTACTTTCATCTGAACAAATTACAAACTGCCAAAATTCATAATCTTTGCTCTCAGATTCTCTTGCCCGGTCCATACAAAGGTTCCTGTTAAATTTTGAAATCAATGGCTTCTTTCTTGCAACTTTTCTTTGATAACTTAGCTCTTTCAGAGTTTTTCCTACCACATATGGTGACATTTCCATGCTGTTGGCGACATCTTTGACACTCTGATGACAGTTTCTGATGATTCCCTATTCACCGCCCTTTCGTTCACTCAGACACAATGCTTGGTCTTCCTGAACATTGTTCCACATGACAATGGCCTTCTTCATTAAATTTCTTACAATATTATTAACCCTTTGATGATTAACCTGGAAAAACTTAGCAATTTCTCTATTTGACTTGCCACAGTGAAGCCATCCTATTATTTTCCCTCATTGAAATTCACCAATTTCCTTACTCCAAAATTGCTGTAAACAAGGGTGGCTAAAAACTTATCATAGCCCACTGTACAGGAGCAGTTCAGGGAACTGACCATTTTCCCAGCATCTTTAGTGATGGACCGTGTGTACGTATTCCACTTCAGGTCTGTGTTAAGTCCCAATAGTTGCTTCAGGTACAAATTCTTCATGAGGGAACATCTGTTCATCATAATTGGCGCTAATGCTGGTTCAAATCCATGTGAATAAATGTTAAGGGAAGTAATATAAGACAATGAAATTTTATAGATCTTACATTGTTACACAGATCTGATTTCTTGTATTGTATGTTTTCTAATTATAATTACTACTATTTGTAATATTTTAATATGTGTAATGAACAGTGCTACTATTTGTATCAGACACAGTTGCTGTTGGTTGCCACTATAGAGTAGCATTCATGCCACATTGCTTATTAGGATGAAGAGTTTCAAAGTGAATGAATTTAACATGTGGCGGAATTTTAATATATTTTTATATAAAAAATAACACAATTCAAGAAGAGGTAAAATATACCTATGTGTACAGAGTGTTACAAATAATTAAGAGTGGTCTCCCCTTGTTTTGTTACTCTCCTCTTTGAGAGAGCTATTTCTGTTTAATGGGACTATAAGAGGACACTATACACGAACCTTGTAATCTCAGTTGTATAAAGCTTTCTTAAAGCCTACACCTGCATTCCTTTTTCATTACACAAAGACAGTTGAAAAAGGAAGAAAAATATTTATAGGTTTTGCTGTTAGAAAGTTAGTGTGTGTGTGTGTGTGCTACAAGGTTGACTGAAATTAAGATGATGATGTGCTAAGGGAAGCAATCTACCTTAAGCAGAGAGAAGTCCTCTTGTTTTGGTTACTATATTCCAGAGTAAGAAGGTAATTTATTTTCTTGTTCTGTTATAGAACTGAACAGTGTCACCTAGTGGGCATCTTGGCAGACAAGTTGGGGTAACTATCAGAAGTGAAATTTATCAACCCCAAAAAGGAAAGAAAAATATTAACTACATATTTTGTTAATATTCACTGTCAGAAAAAATTTACAATATTTGAGAAAAATTTTCTAACATATTTTTTCTTTTTTCTATTTCGTAATGCCAATTTATGAATTAACCTTCATCAGAATTATATATATATATATATATATATATATATATATATATATATATATATATATATATATATATATATAGGGAGGGAGAGAGAGAGAAAGAGAGAGAGAGAGAGAGAGAGAGAGAGAGAGAGAGAAATTCTTTCACAAAATGGAAAAAGTTCACTTGTGATGCATTTCATTCTGTGGGACTTAATCAGACTAAATTTGTTGTTGTGTTGGTAGGACTACACATGCACACAACAGTGGGGTGATGGAAATTTTAGAATCTTTTTTTTTTATCTAGCTGAATTTATTTAGAGTCTTTTTCTTTATCCACAGATTTGTAAGTAGGTATTCCACACTGTGATATTAGAAGATCTGTAAGGGCACAAATTTACCATAGATGACCTTGCAATGAAGGCACTCTCTAGACATTTACATTGCAGTGAATTATTTTCTCCTTTGACCAGAGTAGCATTTTTTATATAAAAATTTTGATCAATCTTGTTATGGTGGGCAACCAATTCATTTGACATATTATTTTGTAAAATGTCCCTTCTGTGTTCATATAATCTTTTATTTAGCTTTCTTGAGGTTTCTAAAATTCTAAAATTACAATCACCCTGTATTGAGCACATGTGTAGTCCTACCAACGTAATAAAAATGAAGTTCTGAATGACAAAACATGTCACAAGAAAACTTTTTCCACTTTGTCATACAGTTTCTCAAAAACTGTTCTTGATATATAAAAATATATGTCATTATCTCAGACATATATCTGCGAAATACATATAAATTTTTATATAGCAGAACAATGTTAGGAAAGTCAATGACAAAGTGGAAAACAATCTTTCATGTACTACTTTATTTAAAAGAGAAATAAATTTACTAAAACGAAAGATTTATAGGCTTTGCTTTTCAGCATAGTCTCAATCCTTGTCAAAGCACTTAATTCCATAGTGAATAATAGCATATTCAGTAACAAAGTTCATTAATTATCATTTTTCTACTTTAACAGTTTAGCCCAAAATAACATCAATCATATAAGATCCCCCACTTTAAAATTCACTCCTTGTCTACATTTTGTCCTCCAAACACTGTTGCTTGCCAGAAATGTCATTCAATCTCTAGAGAATCTTTATTATATAATTTTCATCCAACACAAGGCCCACGTGCCACTCAAGTTATTGTGTTGTTTAATGATGTTGCTGTAGATAAGTAGTGCATGTTTTGTGTATATATGAGATAGATAACTTTTGACCCAAGACTTGAAGAGATTAAGGTCATAGTGATTGGGGGAGCATCCTCTTCAGTACTTGTTTCACGAGTAACATTAACAAATTCAACATTTACAAAGGAATTGAATTTCAATACATGCAAACATTTTACATATATATTTTTATATAAAGAATAACATAATTCAAGAAGAGACAAAACATACATGTGTGTATGCAGATAGTTGATAAAGGAAGAATATAATTTGTAAGCTTGACTATTAGAAAATGTACCCATACCTGTATGTCTGATATGCTACATGTTTAGCTAAAATTAAGAAGATAGTCATACAGGTGAAGTCTTGTTTTTGCAACTACATCTGGGAGGAAAGGAGGAAGTGAGCATTATAACTGTTTCTTTTATAGTCCTGAATAGTATGACATCTAGCAGGCACCCTGGTGAACATGGTGAGGTAATCCACCCGATTCTCGTCCCCCAGATTGGAAAAAAATTATTTTTCCAAAATGTAAAAATGTATGAATGTATTCTGTTCTCCATAGCATGTAACAAAGGACTATTTGAATGTTACAGTTGAGATGTGAATTATTAACAGGTTGACATGGAAAGTTACTTGCTTGAAGTACTGTGTTATCAGTGGTGCTGTTGAAATATCTGGTACAACATATATAACAGAGGCATCTGATCTAACTATTTGGTTTTTACATATATCCATTCCTTTATTTCTGATGGTCTGTAAATAATCTAAAAAAATTAATTTTTGTAGAATTTTTGGCTAACTCTGGTCTTGCTGCGAAACCAGTTGCACATGCTGATTAAAGAAGAGCCATGCCAGACCATAAGGGAATTGGCTAAGAAGAAGGCAATTTCTAATATTGCAATTGTTCATCGTGCAAACAATGGCTAAAGTCCAGAAATATGGTGCATATGTGCTACATGCATTGACTGAGTGTAAAAAACACAAGCGCTACTCTATTGCTGACTGCTTACTTGGATGCAATTTGTCCTCATCTAGCTGAATAGTTTGGCCAGAATGCAGAGAGTCTATGAGTTTGAACTTCCTGTCTTTGAAACAGGAAAACAATTACTGTGCCATTTTATTGGCTATGAAGTCATCTCTGTACATAGCACAAATGTCTCAAGCAGCTTTGGCAGCTTTGTGACCTCGATTACAAGCTAAAAGAACATGCCCATTCTTGCTTACTTGGCATGCCATCTCAAAGAGATGTCCAATCTGAAATAAAATTTATATATAAAGTCCATATTTCATATTGATAATCATATTATCCTTTGTTCGAGATAAATACGCTATCTATTTTTGTTGTTGCTGCAGTTGAAAGTCCTCAAGTTATGTGGTTTCTGATATTTGGTACAGTTCTTTGTTTATAATTCTGTAGCACCAATCCACAATCTTTGGGAAAGAATTGTCCTGCTGAGCTCTAAATGCTTCACTCCCTCAAAGCCATTTTTAACCATCGACCTTAAAAAGTGGTTGTATTCAGCTGACGGTTTCTCTTTCACTCATGCATTCAGTATATCCTGTGAGAGTCAAATTGTCAGGCCTTTTGTCACATTATGTCTTCCTTTCTAATTTCAAGCATAATTTTCCTGTTAGCTTCAATTTTTTCTTAAAAGTGACTCACTGCTTACATGCTCCATCCATGGTATTTTTCTTTAGAGCCATATATCAGTTGAATACTTATAAATAAACTGCTTATAAAAATAATTGTGTATATATATATATATATATATATATATATATGAGAATGCAATGAGACTGAAAATAATATATAAATTTTAATGTTCACAGCATTAATTCAAAAGAGGACCCAATACCGAGAGTAGAGCAATAATTATTTATTATAGTTTTTTCATACAGACAAAAATAATTTACTCTCTACAAAGATGCAACCTTGTTTTAGTGCATTTAGTTGCACCTCGAATGGTGAGAACCAAAATGGTTATGAACAATTCCCTTCGTAAGCAGGTGGCTCGTGGAACATCACTCAATCTTGGGAGGCTTGGAAGTGCTGTGCCTAACCATTTGATTGTTGCTGTTGCTTTAAATTTTGGGGGTTCAGCCATCACCTCAACACCTCAACAATCCTTCACATAAACTGCAATCAACAAGCGCTATTGTCTCACTCCCTCACCCATTTGCGTTTCCTATCTTTTCTTTACACTTATACGTCCCCTCTTAAAATATTTCCCTTTTTTTTACAAACAAATAGAAAAAAGAAGTGACATTCCACAAGCCACCAGTCGAGGTGCAACTAAATCCACTGAAACAAGGTTGCATATTTGTAGTTAGTAAATTGTTTTTGTCTATATGAAAAAACTATAATATATATATATATATATATATATATATATATATATATATATACAGGGTGCGATGGATAAATTGCTGTTTAAATTATGCAAAAATGAAAATAACACTGACATCTCATTTTTATAGATATATTTACCAAAATTCCACAAAAAATACCTTGAAACATTAAAAGAGAAAATTTATTCAATAAAATCACCATTTGCTTCAACTACAGCCTACAGACAACTGTAGAATTTCCTGCATCTCTTCTGGATGATCTCCTTGTTTAAGTTGGTGAATGCTACCATAGTCCTTGCCTTCAGTTCATCCTATTGTTACAAGTAGTTTTATTGGACTCTTGCTCAACCATGACCCACACATAATAAACAAGGGGGTGGCAGTCTGGTGAGTTAGGTGGCCAGATTTAAAGGTGATGTGTTCACAGGAATTGTTTGACAGTTATGACTTTTTTCTCTTGCTTATGTGTCATGGTACAGATTCCTGTTGCCAGTCATAGGATCTTCCAGCAGCCACCCTCTTGATCCAGAGCTGCTCTACCTACTCAAGTACTGGATGTAAGCCTCTATGTTGAGTCTGAGGCCCTGTGGGAAGGTGAATGGAGGCATAACGTCACCATCACTTTGTAATATCTATTAGACTCAACCAACTCTTTCTGAACCCTCTGCACTCAAACTGACACCCAGACACTCAAGAATGTTTGTGTTGCAGCTTCTGGTATGGATGCCAAGCAGTACAGCATGTCATTTACAGATTTCTGGAATTACATCATGGTGCTCTTTTTTCACAGCCAGTGCCCAACTGACCCTACTATACTGTGCAGTTAACAAAATTAAAAGCAAACAACACACATGCTGCTCAACAGTAAGTGAACCCCTAAAATAATACTAAAAAAATTGTTTCTTTGTTCCATATAATCAAAAAATCTTAATTAAAATATATATTTATTCAGAAAATATTTATTAAACAAATTAAAACCACTTTCAAATATTTTCACCAAGCTGGAATAAAAATATGAATTAAAGATTAAAAATTAAGATGTGTGAAAGTAAGTGAATCCTTACATTTAAATTCTGTATTTTTGATTTACATCATTTCCAGTGCAACTAATTTTTTTGTGCATGTTTAAAAACCAAAATGATATGTGTTCAGTTTTCTTTAATATTTTCTTAGGGGTTCACTTATTTTTGCACAGCACTGTATATATGGTGGTTTACACCTTGCTGAGCACAACCATCTGGTAGGTTGGCAAGCAAATCCGTGTTGCAACGCCCTGCTCAGACACATTTGTGTTTGTTTAACACCCACAGAGCCCACCTGTGGTTTATGCTGCAACTACACAGGATTCAAGTAGATGGAAGATGATGATTGATATTGCATGTATTTTTATAAAGTTTGTACTTGACAGGAAAGCAAAAAGCTGGAAGGAAATCCCTCAGATAAAAAGTGCCAGAGAAGAAGCTATTAGAATAGAACTTATGGTTACACTTAGCAATTCTAACAGTAAAATTCTGAAACATAAGTGCCAATATGTTACTGTGCTTAAATTCATGACATTTAAGTACCAAAATGGAATGAATGCTCATGAGAACAATTACCATGAAAATATTTAGCCTCAAGGAAGCTATGTTACATTGGTAAGAAAATGACTGAGGCCGAGATGCCAGGTCAAGACCAATAACATTATAGCTTCTTTTTTGGAAAGAATCTGTAACTACAGACCAGATGTGGCAGAAATATTTGATGCATGGGCAAATGATAGACTCATCAAAGTTCAAGAATTTGGTGAGAAAAATCGTTTAGCAGGACATATTGAACTAAATTTCAGAAAACCTAGCAATTGATTCAATATAATGTCAGTGGTATAACATTAGACCAAGAAGGAACAATGAGTTAACTTACAAGTTAAAATATATAATACTACAAGTACTGATATTCACTTATGAATTTGAGATCCACAAAGATGACCATAGTTTGCAAAGTTACTTATTGATAGGAAAATTGGGAACATGTTAAAGTAATCAAAAAAGAATATGAAACCATTGATAAAATAAAAACAAGAAAATAAACTGGCTCTAAGTATGTCTCAAAAAATAATTTGAAAAAAAGTAAGAAGGTCATGAGCAAGAAAAGTGGATTAACCAGATATATAAAGACCATGATGAGTATATAAGAAAGATATATTCTTAAACGATAAGCGAGATATTTTAAATTTATTTATTAATGGGAATTCCACTTCGGATATAGAAAAACCTTGAGCAGAGATTATGAAGGTAACAAAAAAGGAAAATGAATCATTGGCAAGAAAAGAACAAGAAAAAAAAATGAGAAAATTAAAATCAAGAAAAGTGGCTTTACCAGTGAGAAAATATGTAAAGAAGCTTGTCTTGCAAATCTAAACAGAGAGAAAAAGAGGCGAAATATTATGAATGTAAGCTAAAGACATGAAATCAGCAAGAGCTTTAAGTAAACATCACAAAGGGAAATGTGTAATTTGCATTCCACAATACATCCACTTGAATAGAATGGCAGAAAAAGGGCTGGGTTTAAAATGCTTATGCACATATATAGGTCTAGGAACAAATATTGCTCAAGTGTCCTCAGCTTTTATCCTTTGGGGACATCACAGGTGCCTGCAATTATTATGCTTAGCTCTCTCCCAGAAAAAGATTTGCTGCCTGTAGAATGAAATTATAGGTTCTTTCAAAGTTGGGGATGATGTGATAAATGCAGAAAATTATTTTAGTTTCTTGGAGAATATATTTTTGGAGTAGTACAGATTATACCAAAAAGCTTTAAGTGCAAGTAAATATTCATGCATGACAATGTTCTTCAATTTCTGTGGACACACTATTGCCAATGTTGCCAAAGAATATTTCAAAGACATCAAATTAATTGAAGGGCTGTAAGCCCATTCAGATATTAATCTCAGAGAAAACCTGTGTTTCATCGAAGAGATGTTTGTGAGAATAAAAAATAATATTCAAGCTAAGAAGATCCATACATACATAGCTCTGTTTTTTGCTGAGATTAATCTCACACAAAGCAAGGTATGTTTTTACCTGACAAAGTATTTGTCATAATGATTTGAGGGAAGTCTTACTGCAATCTCACATGATCCACTGAATATATATATATATATATATATATATATATATATATTGGATCGTGATTACCATTCCAATGTAATAAATTATAACCATGGAATATATATATTGAACCTTTTATATATATATATATATATATATATATATATATATATATATATATATATATTAAACTTTGAATTGTGTTGCTACCTGTCCTCCATAGTTTGCTTGACTTTTCATCTAGCATGATTAATATTTATGAGTATTCCTAAACTTAAAATATTTAAAAAGCAATAATATTTTTGCTCTATATATTAGGTTATTACATAAATCCATTCGTTTTGTTCTGATTTTCTGCAAGTAATCTCAAAGGATAATCTGTTATCGCATTTTTTGCTTCTTAATAACTCTTGTCTTCCTGTTAAACTCTTGTCTAACGTTATTGAAATTTTATTTCAGATTAGACACCATTTGAGGTGAAATGCCAAGTAGAATTCTTAGAATGAGTGTTTCTAACATATTCTTCTTTTTGATTTTAATCTAGGTCACAAAGATGCCAAAGCTGTACAAGACATTTATGCCATGTATGGACATAACCTCATTAGTATCAAAAAGGCACAGAAATGGGTTTACCACTTCTAGGTGAAGTTTGAACAATGGCTAATCTGTTCTGTTTGATAAGAACTAATTACATGCAGTGATTAAAGAGGAACCACACCAGACCACTATGGAATTGGCTCAGTAGATGTCAAGCCCTCATGTTACCGTCACTTGTCATCTACACATAATGGGTAAGGTTTAGAAACATATCACAGGGCTGTCACAAGCATTGACCAAGAGAAAGAAATCCCAGTCATCATCCACTGTTGCCAGTTACACAATCAACACCAGGCTACTAACAGATACAAAGAAAGAGTTCATTTGGCAAGTCCTGCTACACCCACCATATTCACTTGATTTAGCCTCTTCAGACTACCAACTTCTGTTACTTTCTAACAATTTGAATGGTATTTTGTCCAGCAACGATGATGATCTTAAAATGTGGCATGAAGAATTTTAGAATCAAAAACTAGTAATTTCTATCCTTGGAGCACTGAACATTCAGTGGATCATTGGCAGGATGTTGAAAACAATGAAATGGAATAAATTGCTGAATGGTTCATCAGAACTATTAATAAAAATAAAGTATGAAAATAAATTATAAAAGATGAACAAATTTATTGTACAGTGGTGACATCATACTGGTTAGCATGAACAAATTTTTAAAGTTATAAAAGCATAGTGAACCAGTTGTTGGATTATCCACAAATAATCTTATATATTAATTGCTGATATATATTAGCTAAAATATAATTAATATCATTGCTGTAAGTTCTGTTTGAAGTTAAAAATTGTGGCAAATCGTCTAGTTATAATTTTGATAGGCATTCGTTTGTATCTTTGGAACTGCAGTGATTCAGTTTGAATATGGCTACGAAAACATAACACAGCTCATGACACTAGAATAAAAAAACATCCTACTTCTAAACAGAAATATGATGAAAACTGAATTTCAAACTGGAAATATCTTAATAAATAAATGTTTCTACTAAATTATCAAAATGGTTTAATTCTTTTTGATACTATGAAGTGATTTGTTTCTATTCTCAGATTGAAAAGAAAATAATCAGAATAGGTTCCTAAAGATTACCTGCCTTTATAGAATCGGCTCCTGGAAATATGGGATGTAATTATTGAGTATGTATGTGTGTATGTATGTATTTGCAATTCATAATGGATCAATTTTCTGCAGATTTTCATGCTTTTGAAATTAAGATGAGCCTGAGGAAGACAAAAGTGATGTCCACCCCTCCATTTTGTGTGCCCTACAAAGAGCAAACAATACTTCTGAAAAATAATAGGCTGATATACATGAAGCTGAAATTGTTTTCATACATTCAGAAGGCAAGTGTTGAAGTTGGTAAATTGAAAAGTAGAGTTTGGTCAGATAGAGTCATTACTATCAAGACTAAAGTAAGTGTGCATACAGCCTGTATCTTAACATCTGTTGTAATCTACTGAAACATGTGAAAGATACTGGAGACATATAAAATGGCTTCAGCAATTCAAAAATAAAAATGGCTGACATGAATCCTTAACATCAAATGGTAGTCTTTGATTTCAGACACTGTTTTCCTCTAATGATCTGAATGTAAGACTTTTGAAACAATAATAATCCTCGACCAAATGGGCAGGTCACATGAGAATGGGGATAACAGGATTCCAAAACAAATTTTCTAGTTGCAGCTAAACTCAGAAAACCATCTGCAACAGAAGCCTAGGAAGAGGTTTAAAGTTAATTTGAAGGATAATCTGAAAGTCTTGCACATGGGTGTGAGAATTGGAAAGAACTGGCTTTAAAACGTACAGAGTGGAGAAACTTTATAAGGGAGGGTTGCAATGCCTTTGAAGATGAATGTCTCAGGCATCCTCAAATCAAGCATGATTTCTGAAATGGTATCACTGTAATTTGCAAACTAATATGTGGTTTTGAAAATGGTGTGTGTGTGTGTGTGTGTGTGTGTCTGTGTGTCTGTGAGTGTGACCACATGCTGTTTTTGAGGGAAGATTATGTAAACCATCTGAAAGCTCATCATAACAACAAGAAGCAAACCAACTGTACGTCCTGCCTGCAATACAGTTGAGAACATTTTTGCAAACAGTTTATAACTTTATTTTCCATTAAAAAAACATTTCTATCAGAAATTATATGTTGTTAAATTGTGATTTGTAATTATTTGCAGCAAAATATCTAATCAATGAAGCAGTCACTTTGGAATAGTGATAGAATAGTGAGAGCTCTGTGATGTTGATATATATATATATATATATATATATATATATATATATATAGTTGAGGAAGTATATGCCAATATTCACAAAAAACAGTTGCCAAATACTTCATGATTACATTGAAAGATATGTAACTAATGGTTGTGGTCATTCATTTTACACCAAAACATTATTAAGAAAATTACACTCACACACACATTTTATATACATACATACATACACACACACATATATATATATATATATATATATATATATATATAAAATAGTGTACATTGGGTGGTGTTGGTAATTAAACAGTGCTTGATGTAAAATTAATGAGCTCAAATTTGTAATATTAATAAATACACATTTTGTTCCTCACTGTGTGGTACAACTCTGAGTTTCATGCATGTGCTAATCCACACCTGACAATTGCCTTGTGCATGAAACTCAGTGTAGTACAGTGAGGAACAAAATGTATATTATTATTGATATATATGTGTGTGTGAGTGTGCGTGTGTATTATTTAAGACTTTTCTATTTATTTTTATCAACCTGTTTACAGTCAGATAATGATAGCGAATGAGTCCTGTACTTTATATATATTTTTGCGGAAGGGGCATGTTGAATTTGTGTTACAGCACTGTTCCTAATTAGACTAATAGCAGTGGAAAGGAAAATTCACACATGGAAATGACAGGTGTGAGGAAATGTAATAAATTTTCAACATGACATTATTTTATATTTTGTTATTATATAACTGATTAAGAATGGAGAAGAAATACACTGAGTATGCAAAACAAAGAAGAAATTAAAAATGAAGAATTGTGTGGTTAATATATGTGTGTGTGTTTTTATGTGAAAGTTCAGTCACTAAGGGTAAAGATACCCCAATGCCCAGGAACAAGGTTTCAGTGGTGTCACTTTTACTGCATGCTAAAAGGAAAAGAAAGAAAAAGAGGATGAAGACAGGAAGTGTCCCATTTTTATAGTTGTTTTACAGTGTTACAACTTCTTCACAAAACGAGCAAAGCTATGTCTGGCCTACCTCCCACCGTTACATTTCCAATAGTCTTGCTTTTCTTCTCTTCCTCACCTTCTACCACACCTCACATCGTGTAATTATTTATTTATTTAGTTAAAAAAAAAACAATAATGTTCATAAATATTTTATTTTATTTTAAAAATAAAGCATTGGGAAATCAATTGACCAAAATCAACTGCTACCAAAGGGTTGAAACCAAAGTAGTGGAAATGGCTGATCTTCTAATTTATAAATATATATATATATATATATATATATATAATTATTATTATTTTTATCATAACAGATTATAATAAAAACATGTTGAAATCACTACACAAAAGCTTTCGTATTTCAATACTTTGATTGTACTTCTTCAGGTGATGCTATATATATATTTATGTTTGTCAAACTCGCTTTCACGACACTTGACACTACATTTGAATGATAACTCTAACATTTTTAGGCATTTAAAACAACATGCCTGACCGCATACACAATTCCGGAAAATCCTTGTCGAAAACACAACTATACTTAAGCATGAAAACAATAAACAAAAACTAAAAATTCTTGAAGCTATATACATAAAACAGTTGAAACCTAACCTGAACAAAATAAACTATGAAATCTCCATAAATATTCTTAAATGCCTATAATTGGTAACAGAAGCCATTGGTTTATATCAACGGCTTCCCATACTTAATACTTCTCGAATTCACTCTCGCGTGGTCATGTGTGACGTCATGGGCTGCAGTGCGATTTTCGCTTCCAGCGTTTTATATGCACGTGTTTATCGTTGCTTGGAAATCATCCATGTAAACAAAAACAGACAATGATGAATTTCTCGTCCATGTATTGCTTAATATATTGTACTCTAATTGTCATCTTTGATAATAGCTTATGTAAGCCGAAAGCTTAGATTGGATTAAAAAATATATATCAATATTGTGATTTTCTTTCTTCATTTAATGATAATGTTATTAAGCATATCAGACGATATGAAAAGAATTTACAAAAAATAAATAGACAACACTTGTCTATATTATTTAATGAAACATATATATATATATATTTAAAATTTGTGTATTTAGGTATTAGATAAAGGATCATACTAGTAATTTTAGTACAACCAGCAGCCATTCTTAAAATGTTTAAATATATATTTGTTTTCAATCAGCTACAACAAACAGGCATCAAAAAGAATTATGGGAGGTAAATGGTAGGGGAAGGGATTGAAAGAATGATGAAGGATAAAAGAAAAACAAAAACAGATAGACTAAATAAAGACATCATCAGGGTTGTTTCAACTTGAAGCCACACTACAAATCAGTGCGACTTCTCATGTTCCGCATGGCTTCTCATTTTCAAGTATGCCCATCTGCTAAAACCGATTTGTGTTTTATCAACATCCACAGAGCATAAATCTGGTTTACAGAGCCTCTAATTAACTCTGAATTGGTTAAGCATCTCACATTGCAGGGTCTTCTTTCAGATAAGTAATATGGCTTTTGCTTCTCTAGGTCAACTACTGATGTGTTAATTATTATTGTTGAAAGAGTCTATAAAGATCTAGATAAGAATAGTGAAAGTCAGGCTGTTACTTTGGATATCTTGAAGGCATGTTTAGTATACTGGTCTTCTTCACAATTAGAGACATGATGGTATTTTGGGATGAATTTTGGAACCTATTCAAACTTTCTTATCAAAATAGCCAAATTGCAAAATGAAAGTTGACTTGATTGGCCACTCTTCTAGATCATTTTGTATAAATGCGGGTGTTCCCAAGGACACTATCCTTGGACCTATATTGTTTCTAATTCTCATAAGTGACATTCCTGATGACATCAGTTCTCATCTCAGTATCTATGCTGATGACACAATTATTTACACTTGTTTAAATAGTAAGTCTGATTGATTTGAGAAATTCAAATTGGCAGCTGATCTAAAAAGTGACCTACAATTCTTGTGAAATTGGGACAAGAAGTGGTTTGTTAATTTCAATGTCAGAAAAATGAAACTGCTCTCTTTTAATCACCTGAGAGAACTCTTTTTACCTTCCATCAGAATGGCTGATGCCAGCCTCCAGGAGAGCTAGGCATTGCACTTTCTGGGACAAACGTTTTCAGTTGACATGAAGTGCAATGACTATATTGAAACAAGTACTAAGTTTGCAGCTAAGAAAGTTAGTTCACTATGTCATGCTAGACAATTTTTCTTGCTAGTATCTATCTTACATATTTATAAGTCTACCATTCACCCTCACTTTGATTATTGCTGCCACATCTGGTCTAGTGATATAGATTCTTGATAAAATTCAAAGAATCTACAATGTTTTTTGTTCTGACTTGACATAACATAGCTTCCTTGTGTTTATTCTATAAATATTTTCATGGTAATGTTTTTGATTAACTTTCTTCTATACTACCTAGATTTTATGAATTAAATAGCAGTACTGGATTGGCAGCCAGGTCTCATCAATTTTCAGTTGAAATGGCTAAATGTAACCATAAGTTCTATGCTAACAGTTTCTTGTATTGCACTTCTCACATGTGGAAATGTCTTTTGGCTTTTTACTTCCCAATCAACTTTGATTAAATGCAATGCCAATTGTTATCTACTGTCTTCTTAAATATTCATCTTTCATTGTCCTCTCTCCTTAATAATATTTTTCTCATATTCTATAACACTCAGTAAACTCTTGCATTCTAATGGCTTTATTGCCTTGTATGGGGTGAAATGATTAAAAAAAAAATATTTAAACTATGGTGAATGGAATCTACTTACAGTTCAACTACGTCCACAACCAAGGAGACATACGGTTTTTAATTCAGTGTCTTTTTCTTTCGCTTATACTAGTTTCCAACCACAGCTAGAGAATCCAATCCATCCTGTTAATTAACCCATAGCTAGGAGAGATGTGATAGATTCATAAATTCCCCAGAATATTTGCATGAAATTAATGTAACGATTCAAAATTTATTCTCCAAGACTTGTTCCAAGTCTCTTTTACGCCACCTGCACATCCACAGATAATTATAGTAAGCAAAAATCTCTGTGTAATAAAATAAGCTGACAAATTCTTGCAAGCAAAGGAGCATCAATCTGCCTAGATCAGCCATACATTTATGTCAGAGTACTATGACGGATGAATAGATCTCTACAGTCAACTTAGCCTTCTGCTTTGTTTTTCGTCATCTATTAGCTTTCAGTGAACATAAATCTAGTTTGATTTTATGATTAGCAGGATGAGCAGCACCGACCACTTCTTAACCACATGGCTGATGGTTTAAAAGAAGGTTACAAAAACAGTTTTCTCTGGGAAGATGTTACTTGCATTTCCTTCTCTTTAGGGGAAGGAAAATCATCTAAAACTAATGATCTTAGAACCTTGCTACCAATGATTCATTGAGCTAAGACATGTAAATCTTTGACCCTGGGGTAAAGCTGGTCAAGTGTACACTTCTCCGCAAATTACTTTAAAATCTCAATACTGCAAATCCACATTTCCTACAGCAAGAAAGCTTGTAGAATGGGGAAAAATAAATCCAATTCTTTGTACATAAAATCAAGCTTATTTGTTAGTATCATTTTTCTTTTGTTTTCTTTTGTTTTTGGATTGTTGGTAATTAAACCGGCTCTTTAGTGACACTTCCAACCCAGTAAAAGGAAAGAAAAAAAATGGTGGATAAACTTTAAAAATCAGCAGCAACAAATAATGGCAATTCAAAACACACAAATATCAGTTAATGACATGAAGCTGAGTGTCGGGCCAATAAGGTGAGACATGCGCAACAGGTGAAGCTTCACCATCACCGTGTAACTGTTTCTGACACAGATCAGGACACAGTCAGTACATTATGGGTTAAAGCACTGTACTAATGCAAAAAGGTTGAATATTTTATTTGTAAAATATTTTTATTTGTTTCAGAAGTAGTGAAACACCAGAGAAGAAATTAAAAACATACATTCTCTCTGAAGCAACAAACTAACCAGATTTGATTAAACTCTCATAAAATGGATGTTGTGAACTTGCGCTTGTAGAAGCTTTTTCAAATAATGAACAGCAAGAGTTTCTAATGAATGGAACAACATTGGAAACTGCTGAATTCACTGACATATTCACAAAGTGTGGAAAGAGTAGTTAAATTAACTACTGAAGCTTCACAAAATTGTATATGGACAAGAAGCAGCGCACAAGCACATTATGACTAAATCATTGCAAGATCAAATAAGACCCTCATTTACTACAAAGGAAAATTATAGTGAACAATGTAGCTGTATTATAATATGATGTTATACAACTCAGTAGTTTTAATGTGATTTTCAGGAAACAATACAAATTTAAAACAATTGCCTTGATCTGTCCCCTTCCCTTCTCCCCATCCTTTCCCCTTTCATTCCTATCTGCTCTCGCTCCAAATCTTCTGTAACCTCCTTGCCTTGATCGATCCACTATCTTTCTCCACATCCTCTCCTTTACCACTCCTATCTGCTCTTCCTCCAAACCTTCTGTAATCCCTTGCGTGCTAGTGGCTTCCAGCCTTGCTTGGGGTGATAAGCTTAAGAAAAAAAAAAGAAGAATATCAACATTCAAGAAACAGATTATAATTGGAGAACAATTAGGATATTATAATAAAAAATCATGGGATCAGACATTCGAAACAAGATGGATATATATTAATATTTAATAAAGACAAAGAAGAAGTGTGTTTGTGTCTGCTAACATCTGTCAGATGAAGTTCTTCCTGGAGAAATGAAATCATTAAATGTGGTGGTCATTACATCTATGCAGAAAGCCCTGAAGAACAAAGAGATAAATATTCAAACACACTAGAAATTTGGAAATGTTAGAGCAAGTCATGCGTAATTATTCTAAGACAGGGTGGAAGAAATATTGGTAAGTATTCGTCTGTGTATTGAATATCTACCATATCTGGTCTCATGTTCCAGCTATATATCTTGAGATTCTCAACGAAATTGTAAAGAAATTCCTCCAGTGCTGTCGGTCCTGACCGGACATCTTGATTTTAGTCTCTTTCCCAACACTCAGACATTGCTTACCTTTGTCTTTTCTATAAATATTTTGATGGCAGTTGTTCTAATGATCTCTCATTGTTATTTATTCCCCTCCTCCCACAGATACTGAATTGTAAATATGGGGACTAGTTAGTATTTTCATAGAGACATTGAGGTATTATGGTGATTGTAGTAAGAAAGGTACATATGAATGTGGTGTTTTGGTGTAAGGAATATTGTTTGCACAATTGGGTCAGTGTTTGTGGCTAGCTAAGTTATAATTAAGACAGAAGAAGACCGTCCTTTCCCCAAACCCCTCTTCGGCCTTGTGCCACATTTCTGTGTATTTAACAGAATAAATATTGCTCTCCTCATTGGTACCTCAGTCACATGACAATTGACAATTGTATTCATCATTTTACTGTTGAAATGCCTAGATGTAACCTAAAGTTGTATTTTAATTGTTTTTGTTTCACACACTTCACACCTGTGGATTTCTTAGAAAATTTAATTTTAAATATCTATTTCCATCTGCTGTCTTCCTGAATTTTGTTCTTTATTTCTTTCTCCTCACTAAAGTTTTCTCATTCACTTCCACTTCCAATAACACTTTGCATCTTGATTGCATTTAGACATTCTTAGGGTGAAATGATTAAAATAGTATAAACTTGTATCACATGATAAATGCAATGAAAAATAGGTTGATGCGTTCTGAATGAATGGTTAAGTAATCGTCAACGTCTCTCAACAACACCCCCCCACACTCGCAATCTGATATAGTCCTGCTACTGTTTTGGTAGGGTCTCTTGGGCGAACAAGTATGATGTTGCAAGACCCGAAATTTGTCATGACCCCAAGTCATAACATCACTGTCGAGGAGATCCTGTGCACTCATTGGAGTGTTTTCATGACTAGTGACTCTTCATATTTGCCAGTGCTGACCCAACCTCAGGTCTTTATACTATGTATCTTTCCATGTTTTTTATATCTATATATATGTTGTCAGTTTGAGGTATCCAACCCATCATTGAAGTATCTTTGCTTTTTACATTATAATTATTCTTTCTTGTGATTTTTATTCACCCTCTAATGAGCATTTAGACTGTCTTTCTATTGCTTCTATTATTTTTTATACGTGCCTGATATGTCTACAATCCACAGCTTTTCTATCTCTATGCATTTCTCAATGAGACCTTCAATTTTTAACTTATTTCCAATGTTTTTGCTTAACCTCACATATTCTGCAATATATCCTGGCATTTGGGCACCTCGACGTGGTGTAATGGTTAGAAAGCTTGTCTTGCTAGATCAATTATGACTGAGTAGTGAGTTCGATCCTCACTGGGTGCCACATACTTTCAGCCTTGTGCCATATCTAAGCTGTGCTTGGAAAATCACTATATTGGCGTTATATGCTCTCTATATTTCGCTAGGTTGAGATTTTGACCTATGATGCAATTTGTTTTTGATTTTTTGATTTCTCTTCCTTTGAAGTGACTTCTATTAGCATTTCACATGAGTGATTCCTGTAAAGATTTCCACTTTGAAACTATGAACTGTTCCCAAAATTTTATATTAGATCTCACCTTTGAATGTGCAGCAGATGTTAAACACTTTTGCTAGACATTCATATGTCAATAACTCGATTTCTGCTTTTGGACATGCATTAAAAGAAAATAAATTGTCAGCTATGAATTGAAAAGGTTAGTTTCAACCAAGACCAAGATTGCGATAGGTCGCTAAAAGTAGTACTCTGCACAGTAGTACATAGCTTAGACTATAGACATCACTCACTCTCTAATTTGCAAGCTAAGTTGAAATTAGCTTCATTATTTGCAGAGACTCTTAAGAACTTCCCATGAAATGTTCTTTACACAAAATATGTTCAAAATAGAATAAATATTTCTATCTTATCTTGTGTCAGTTTTTTTTTTTCTCAACAATTCTAGATTCTGCTCAACACACAACCACTGACCTCGTGACAACACCTGAATATATTTGTTTGCAAATGGAGTTGCTGGGCAAGTTGTTGTATTAGAGTTTATACATTGCAATAAGATCCTTTACTTTTCATAATTTTATCTTTATTTTGGATATGACTGGGAGATGACCATTCACACAATCAGTGATTGGGGTTTTCTTTTAGATTGAAAAACTGCACTTAATCATTTACTGATGATTAGGAAGATTATCTTCTGTCTAATGAATCATGACATTTTTTTCACCATGTTAGCAAGCATCTTAGATATTTTAAAATCTAAATCCATTGCTACGGCAGCTGCCAAGAAAGTTGGTTAACTGTGTTGGGCAAGACAGTTTTTCTCTCCAGAATGTATTTTCATATCTATATGTCTGCTATTCAGCCATGCATAGAATATTGTTACCACATATGGTCTAGTGCCTCTGCTATTTATGTTTAGATCCTTGATAAAATCCAGAGAAGGATCAGCAATATTATTGATCCCGATCACTTTCCCACTGCTGTAAGGTTATCTCTGTACCTTTTTTATAACTACTTCCATGGTAATTGTTCGGATAAGCTCTTTGCGATCAGACCTAGACTTTTGAAGTTAAGCACATTACTAGATTGGCATAAAGATCTCATCAATTTACAATTGAGCTGGCTAGATGTAGTTCTATGCTAACAGTTCTTTTTCTTATACTTCTTGCTTGAAGAACTTCCTTCTGGCTCCATGCTTTCCTGCCAGCTTTTAAATATAATGTCAATCACTATCTAGTGCCCCTATGAATACTCTTTTCTCTTCCTGTTCATTAATGTTTTCATTCCTATTTCTTCCACACACTATAACTTCTTGTGCTTTAGCAGAAAATCATGCATGGGGTGATACTGATTAAAAAAAAAAGAAAAGAAAAAACAGGCATTGGTCATTGTTTGGCCATTCGTTATCTACCAATAAACATGTTTTCCTCTCATTTGTTACATGATCCAAATCCATGATTATTGACAACATTTACTGCCTTCTTCCTGACAAAATTTTCATTTAGGTCCTCATGCCATGGTATGAAATTACCCCACCTTATCTACCTGAGGACTTTAGATGACATCCACTAGATGGTGTGGTAATAAGCAGTATAAAAGGAAAAGATATATACCCTTTCCTCTATTTTCTGCACCTATATCACATACTCATTTCTCCTATAATATGAACATCTTCCTGAATGCAAAATATGTCAGGAAGTATCCACTGTAAAATCCTGCCTGTATACATCAACGATTTTATAACATGATTACTCTAGAGTACCTTTTCAAGAAGATAAAAGTAGCAACTATCTGAGTCTCCTTGCTCTATACAACAAATTATAGCACTAAATAACTCCTTTCTAGATGCATAACTGGAGAGTGATGGCACCAACAATACAAAGGATTGTTTACACGTCATATATTTAAGAAAAAAAAAGAAGATATTTTCGGCATTAAACAACCAACAGAGTTGATATAAAATTAAAACAAAACAATAAATCAATCAATGAACTAGTATGTAGAAGCAAAAAAGTAGGAGTCTTCCTTCTGACCCAGACAAGCCAACTACTTATTTTCAAACCAACCATGTTGTTCCATCACACATACACACTCCAGCTGACTGCATAAATATTCTTTTCTTTTCTTTTTCTAATATCTATCTGTGCATCCACAGGTATATTTTTCTCTCTTCTTGAATTATATGGTTATATGCATAAAATATATATTAACAAATTCTGCATGTGTTGAATTTACTTCTTCTGACAATGTTTATTGACATTTATATTGAAAAATACTAAACAGAATCAAGCTGCACTAGTTTTTTTGTGTGCTGTAAAATTTATCTGTTTCTCTTCTGGTAGTTTTTGACATGGATGCATATACCATTACGATCATTCAATGTTTTTTTATTGTCATTTCATTCAATACAAGGCCCAAGGGCCACTTAAAGTAGAGGGTTACTGAACGAGATTTTTGTAAGGGAGAGGCAAGGAGGAATGAAAAAGTACATATGATGAGGATGTGTAGGATAAATATCAGTTGACGTTGGGCTTGAAGAGAACAAGATTGTAGTTGTCAGGGAAGCATCATCTTGGGAGTATTTTAAACAAAGTGACAGTTCTGGGGAAATTCATTTTCTGTATCATTTCACAAACTTCCAGAATTTTGATATTCAACCATTACATCCCCTGTTTTGTATTTTCCAAATTGTGGTAGGCTCATGGGTGATGGAGGCAGTATGCTCAGATATGGCACATTGAAGAAGATCCTCATCATTGTTGTTTTTATCCAAATAATTCAACTCATGCTTTTTCAGCTTTCTTTTAAACCATCAATAATTTCTCTAGGAAGTCTGCAGTTGAAGAAGTGTTGTAACCTAGGAAGGTTTACTAAATGAGGAATAAAAATGGAATTTGGAAATGAAATGGTAATCTTTATAACATCAACAAAAAACAATACTTGCCAGCTGTATGAAGTAGGTAAACCACTGCTTGTGGTGGACTACTAAGACAGCATATTCAGTTATGTGCCATGTGTGATACTACTTGCTTAGGCAATCATGTATCTTTCGATACATGACTGATGGGGCAGATTTTTTCTTGCAGTAAGTTGCCATTTCTTTCAGCAGTAGACCAGTTCCAATCCAAGGCTATAGAACCTAGTCTGTTCTGTGATTTACCCATAGCTGGGAGGGGTAAGATGAAGATTCACACCTTTCCCAAGGGTATTAGCATGTAAATGAATGTTTATTACCTCCACTTATGTACACTATTTACATTATTTAGACTATTGTCTTCATCTTTGTCACCATGTTTATCACAAGGTTTCGGCTGTTGTATGCTCCAGCCATCTTCAGGTGGTTGGAATGTGAACCACCTGAAGAAGGCAGGAGTGTACAACGGCCGAAACCTTGTGACAAACATGGCAACAAAGATGAGGACAATAGTCCGAATAATGTAAATAGTGTGCATAATACCTCATCTCAGAAATATAGACAGATACTTACAATAGTGTCTACCGTATTTATCAGGATTGGGACATACCCATTAGTGTTCATAGGTACAGTATATAACATGGAGCCTGATGCGGTATCTTTTGAAAACTCTTATGAAATTTTGAGAATGAGGAGTTGAATTGAATTGTAAGAATTTGGGCTCGTATTGTGCTTTTTCTGTCATTGAAGGGATTTTTTATTTCATTTTTAATTGAATGATAGTCTTCCCTTGCTTGGTTGCTGATTGGTTTCATCCCATCCTCACTACTGAGGGTCGTGGACATTGGACAATTGCACCAATGCTCTGAATTGTCTTTTCTCCCTAAACCACAACTGTGCACTCGGCCAGTGTTCTCCTTGTCTGATTGCTGATGTTATCAGTGCAGCATTGACTTGGTCTTACTTTCAGTCTCCTGTCATAAATGCATCCCTATAGCAGGTGGGTGCAGAAGTTGTTGACCCTGATGTCATGTCCAAGATATTGCTGTTTATGCTTCTTTATGGTCACAACATGCAGCCTCTCTATTGCCCACTCATTCAGGAATGATACATTTATTTAAAGCCTTTCCATGACATGAAATTCTTCATTTCTGACAGAATGAGGAAAGCATAATTTGGTTTATGATTTCATTGGAAACTTACATTTCTGTCTTCCTTGATTTCTCAGTGGTTCATGCTTTTGAAAAGTGTCTGTAAGAATGGTAATATTTTTCCACGAAAGCTAAACCAGGAAGAGTCATTATGTTCTACCTTCAATCTGTGGTCACTTAAGTATTCATCTCTCAAGCTGGGGAAAAATATTTTCTCTCAAATAATACAAGAAGAAAGAACATACATAGATGAAAATATTTATTTACGCTTTGCAATTTGACATCGTAACCTGACATATTTCTATCCCTCTACAGAGACATTTCATTGTCAATATGCTGTTCGACTGGGGCACATCAAGGACTTCAATTGCAACTGGTCAGTTTCAAAGGCGCAATATCTCACCAACCACACTGCAGATCTGGCTGTAAGCCATTTTTCCTCCTTTTCTTTTCGTTCTTTTTATTTTTCAATTTTTGTCAGTGACTCATGCTATTTTTGTTTGCTTTCATTTTTTGTTTGTTTTTATATTTCTGATTCAACTGAGTTCCCTATTGGAAATGCACAGTTCCACCCCATGGTTGACTGTCAATCACTCTTTCCCATATAAGAAAAGATAAAAAGACAAAGCTATGGCTTTGCTGATGTGCACTGTCAAGTATCGGTTGACCTTAGCTGAACTTGACAAATGTCAAATAATATTTTCCACTCACTAAATGTGGTCTTCCTTTTTATTTCTCAGAAGAGTTACACGAGGTGAAGAGAGAGAAAAACAATGACTGTTATCACAAACATCAAAGTGTTTTCTACTGCATGTATTCATAAAGCAAAAAGACATGCAAGATAATATTTATATTTTTGTTCTTTCAATCACCATTCCAAGACTGATGTGTTCCCCAACCTTCCTCATATTATGTGAACATGCTATTATGCTATGAATTACTATGATTAGTGCAGTTGTCTCTATTTTTTTCATTTTTGTCCAGTTTGGCCTGACTGTAATTTTATTGCAATTTAAAAGGAAAATATTTTAATGAAATGGTTTATTTGCGTATGTTTTTCTGAGAAGAGGTATTGTAATTATTTATGCTGTTTACATTGCTCAGACTGTTGTCCTTACCATTGTTGCCTTATTGACCATGTTTTGACAGTTGTACACTCTTCAGGTGATTGGAATTTCAAACTAAATCCTTTATTTTGTTCAGCAGGGATTGAAATTTTCGAACTGAACTCTTCATTTCATCCACCGTTAGTGATGGAACCGACAATACAATACAATACAATACAAATTTCATCCACCGTTGGATAAAACAAAAACTGAATCTGATAAAATCCCTTCAAAAGAATTACTGATGAAGAAGACCAAAAGAGGATCCAGCATGACCTGGATAAATCCTTCAGACATGAATTCGATGCAGTCAAGGCCCACCAAGTACAAAAATTAAACAGACTGAAAAATTAGAAGGTGATGCCCAAGGTCCATCTCGACAAGGAGTCAGTACTAAACAAGGGTTTCAACTTCACCACAAATATCAGGTGGATACCATACTTAGATATAATTGCCTGAACTGAAGCAATAGCCTTGAACATCCCTCATGCTCGGGTGGATGAGCTAAGATGGAAAGTGAGACAGATACTGGAGGAGGCCAAGCTGCTCAAATCAAACATCCTAAAACTGAAGAGGCTGGCAATCAGAATCCTACAGATGAATAAAAGCATCATCATACTACCAGCTGACAAAGGCAATGTGACTGTAGTGATGGACAAATTGAAATAAAGGGTGTCCCAATAACTTGGACTGATTTTACATGTGAATTAAGTTTAAATGTCTAATTTTTTTTCTTTTTCTTTCAGATTTGCCAGATATCTGGGCAATATTATTTTTCGCACATAATTGCTATGACTTGAATAATATGATCCAATAGAGAAATAAATACATTTTCACCAATAACACAGATTTATTTACTGCTGATTTTGATCCTTCTTAATGAAACACCCTTATATATAATCTGTCTTAATGAAACACCCTTTTTACAGGAAAGCTGGAAGACCTCATTAAAAATGGTAGCTAGAGTAAAGTAAAGAAAGATCCAACAGTGAAAACAGAATTAAAACTATCACAGATCCTAATCAAGAACATGGACCACTTCCCACCTAAGACATACAGGCAGTTTTTGCACCATTACACAAAGCTACCTCACATATATGGTCTCCCCAAAAATTTACAAAGACGGTATTCCACTCAGGCCTATTGTTAGCTGCCAAAGCTTTGTGTCCCACACTCCAAGTCACTTGTAGATATAATTTACCCATTAATAAGAAAGCCATCTTCATATTTCTGAAACTCCATCCACTTCATGGAAATAATCAAAGATGCTCCCATCCAATCCAATCCAGATGATGAGCCTGGATGAGGGTACACATGGAGAAGTCACTATCAGTAGTCAGGTATAGACTGACCTTGGACTCATCCCTAGGAGAATGGGCCAGTATAGCAATAGATAATCTGATGGAGATGCTGAATTTCTGTAAACAACATACTTTGGAATGAGATCAGGCATATATCAACAGGATGAAGGCTTAGCAATGTGCTAGCCATTATCTAAAGCAATGGCAAACATATACATTGAATACTTTGAAGAAATGGCATTAGAATCCACATCAATAAAGCCGATCCTATGGCTGAGATACATAGATGACACCTTTATATCTTGGCCACACCAGGAAGGAGTCCAGCTACAAATGGATTATGTGAACTCAGTAAGATTATTGATACAGTTCACAATGGAGAAAGTGCCAACAAACTGGTATTCCTGGATGTACTAATATCTTGAACAGAGCATGGGTTCAAGACATCTGTATACCACAAGCTAACATTCACCAGCCAATACCTTACCTTTAACTCCCACCCCCTTATAGTGTAAAGAAAAGAGATCATCCACTGCTTACAACATTGAGCAAAAGTCATGTGGCGACCCAGAGACATATGAACAGATATTGGTCAATATAAGCAGTACCCTACAATGTAACAACTACTCTGGATACATGATAGCAGCTCTGACAAACTGGGATAAAAAGGTACAAGAGGATAACAACACTGCAAAAACAGTCTACCTAACCTATGTGAAGGGGTTATTGGAGAACTTACAAAAGTTCTGTGGTCCATATAACATCAGGACGACCTTCAAATGTTGTTCAACACTTTGCAGACATCTCTTCAGAGTAAGCTCTAGAGGAGACGATGACTAAGGACTGTGTGTATACTACCCTGTGCAGCTGTGGTAAGAAATATAAAGGGGAAACAGGCTACCCCCTTAAGATAAGACCGAAAGAACATTGTAAAGCTGTAACATAAGGGGAAATAGAAACTTTAGGCATAGTTGACGACATATTGAGAGGAAAACTGAGATCACTTCCCTCTGTAGGATGTGGCTGAAATAATAGACAGAGAACATCACTTTAAAATATGAAATCTTAAGGAATCTACACATGCTAGGCCACAAAAATCTCCTAAGCTGGGCAAGCATAAAAATGAATAGAATATGGGAACCAGTAATATGGAGTGCTAGAGAAAAGCAATTACAAAAATTGCAATATAAGCTTTGGTAAAAAAATGTTTACTGAGACTTAAAGTTTATGAGTCCCAAAAATTCATACAATGATGGCCCAGTGAATAAAAGAGTTGGATGGATCCAGTGATTTGGTACAAAGAGTTGTGAGTTCAATACCTGGCTATTGCAGTGGTGAACAAAAACTTGGAGATAACTGAGATATCTGGAAGAGATATTGCATGTGGAACTAGAACAATTTACCCTGGTGGCTGAAATAAAGTGTTAAATTCAAAATTCCAAGTGAATGAAAAAAATCAGAGTGTACAACAGCGAAACATTGTGAATATGGCAACAAAAATAAGCACAACAGTCCAATGTAAATAGCATAAATAACGGTTTATTTAATTCAGATTTTCTACTCTTTTACTAACTTTTATCTTTACTCCAATTAAAATAATTCCCAATTGTGAAAAATAGTATTTCGTGCTATGCCAATAGTTATTTCCCAAATGTAGGATTCTAATTTAAAGAACTCAAACAATAATTATAACAATTCTTCAAAAATAATTAAACAACTCTGGAAAGGGTAGGGCATACATTGATCAAAATATAGTGATGGAAACAATTAAGTTGTTTTTTTTTTAAGCATTTCACCCCAAGCAAAGCAGGAAGCTACTAACACGCAAGGGGTTACAGAGAGTTTTTTTGTTTGTGTGATATCATTATTTATCATTTCACTATTTGGGATCACAAAAATTGAAATCATGACTACCAGATGAGAACAACAGCTGATTAACCAATGCCCATATATATAATATGCTACTATCCTCAAGGGAATCACTGTTCTGTTTTTTTTAGGATCCATTAAATTCAATGTTGAATGGTTTCAACATTTGATTATCCTAGTGAGTTAATACCAGTTCTTTAATAATTTTACTTTGGGGATTTGTGCAATTAGAAATTGTCATTCTACTTTGACTTATTCTGTTTTGGTAAACATTTAAATCTTAATAATTAAGATGTTTATAGCATCTATAATAAACATGACAATAATCTGGGTGTCAAAGATAATGACTATAATGATCACGATGTCTAAAATAATGTCTTTAACCATCAAGATGTCTAAAATAATGTCTATACTGATCAAGATGTCTAAAACAATGCCTATAATAGTCAAGATGTTTAAAATAATGTCTATAATGTTCAAGATGTCTAAAATATCTATAACGATCAAAATATCTAAAATAATGTCTAAGATTTTTTTTTAAAGCATTTCACTCCAAGTTAGGTGAGAAGCCACTAGCACACAAGGGTGTTACAGAGAGTTGGAGTGAGAGCAAATAGGATTGATAGAGGAAAGGATGAAGAGAAGGTTAGGGGATAGATCAAGGCATCTGGAGACGTCAATTGACATTACATTTGAATAGTTGGCGATTATAGCTATCAGGGAAACAGGAAAACGGTAGGGAGCTTCACAGGTGAGAAATGTGAGACATGAAGCTATTGGAGTAGAAGAGAAGGCTACATTTACCAGTTTTGGCAATGAAAGGGTGAGAGCGAGATGCCAGCCTAGCTGAACACTTAAATTCATGAAGTCTGGAAACCAGCGAAAGCAGCTGGTTTGAGCAGTTATCATGAAAGTATTTGTAAAAAAGACAGAGGGAGGTGAGGCACGTCTGTGAGAGAACGGCTGCAGACGAGATGCCAGATCAGGGCCAGTTATATTGCATATCCATCTCTGGATTTTATCAAGGACCTTGATACAAACAGAAGGGGCTCCAGATCATATATGGCAGCAATACTCCATGCAAGGTTGATTTGTATATTTGAAGGATTGACTCCGGCGAGAAAAATCTCCTGGCGCGGCACAGGTAGTCAACTTTCCTTGTGGTAGATGAAGCTATTGGCTCAATATGAGTATTTTAAGAATATTAACAACAATTAATCACAAAACATTATTATTTCTCTGAATTTCTGTGGTGGGGAATTATTATTCTTAATTTACACAGACTATTCTCAGCATCTTTGCTGCTGTTATCCTAAGATTTTGGCTGTAGTGCTCTGCAGCCTTCATCATAAGAAAGAAAGTCAAATGACTGCAAGTCATTAATAGCAGCAGCAGGAGGAACAGCTGTAACAGAAAAGAAAATCTTTGGTGAGTGCAGTAACACCCCTTATCAGTGGGCAAGCAGATTATATTTAAGGCTCTAATTTCTCCGCAGAGAATTGTCCTAGGGGGCAATGACCTAATAAACTAAAGCCTCAGATGCATTCCAAAAGCTTGGCATAGGACTGCAAGACAAGAGGATTTCTTAGGTGACAATGACATCTGTCCTCTCATATGGCAGCAAATGTTGGACGGTCTCCTCAAAGATGAAGAAGAGACTCGAGTCATTGAAGATGTGGTTCTACAGAAAGATGCTATGGTTATCATGGTGTGAGCAAAGATGAAGTCTTGGAGAGGATGCAAACAAGGTGGAGGCTTATAGTTAACAGAAGGAAGAGGCAGATGAAATTTCTGGGACATGTAATGAGAAAAGAAGGTTTGGAGAATCTGATACTCACAGGTCAAAGAGAGAGAAAAAGCGACACAAGAAAGCAACACATGACATACCTGGCAGGCTTAAGCAAGAGAATGGTAGAAAGTGATCTGGGGCAGTTAGCAGAGGCACAAAACTTATTGAGAGCTGCAGGGGAAAGAGAGAAGTGGAGAGCCATGATTGCCTATGTCATGAAAGGATATGGCATATAAAAAGAAAGAAAATAATTGTGAGTTCAATCCCTGTATCGTATAGTGGGTAATTGAACTTGGTGGAAAGTGGGTGAGCAATAACTGAACATTACTAAAAACAAGAACTAGACTAAATAAGAGATTCAGTTCAGAATTCCATGTAGGTTATTGATAAAATCTGGAGAGTACAATGGCCAAAAGCATTGTGAGAACCACAAGAAATTTGAGGACAATAATCTGAATATAAATAGTGTAAATAGTGATAATTCATCATTGCAGAAATTCAAACAGAAATCACTATTGTTATGTGGTTGAATTCACAAACCAGTATTCTAATCCATCATCTATGAAGCAAATAAATATTAACTTAATAAATTAACATGTAAATATTGAGGTTAGTAGTTTGAGTAATTCACAGAATATTATGAACATTTCGATTTAAAACATCTATTAAAATAAATATTATTTTACATATCCATGCAATTACTGAATTTGACATGTTTTGTTACTTATTTTGCTTCATCAGAAATTTCAAGAGAAGAATGATTTGGAGTTACATTTCAGTTATTAAATTCACTACACTGTCCTGACGATAAACTACATCTGCATCCTCGGTAAGACGATAAACTACATCCGACAACAAGGCATTTGATCAGGAGGTTTTGAAGAGTGTGGAATCACCTTTTAATTGCTGTTCTTCCCAGGTCCACCCTTACCCGGGGAGGTAGTTAACCTCCCAAAAGAGGTCCAAACACAATAAAAGTATAAAAATATGTTTTAATACCAGCAATATATTTTGGAGAAAATTATTACCAGCAATACATTATTACAAGCAGTACATTTTTTTAAAAAGAAAAATATTACCAGCAATACATATTTGAAAAAACAAATATTACCATCAATAAAAATCTTGTCGGCATTAAATAACCAATTGAGGTTGATATGCCATAAAACAAAACAAAACAAAACAAACAAATTTACAACCAATAAAAACAAAATGACAGTGAATTTCAAAACTGACATATTACACACCCAAACTTTTCAAAGCAAAATAGATAGCAAAATATCTAATGTATAAAGAATTCCTACATGTACCTTATTCCATCATATATATCATTGTAGAATGGTAAGGAATTATTGATAAACTTATAGCATCAGTGATGAGGATATTAGTTTGTATAACCTAGAGAATACTGGCAATGATTAATCTCAAAAGAATCATTGGGATAATCATAATCTTCATATTCATAGAATGATAAAACCAAGTGATGTAGATATAGCATGTAAGATGAGGATATTAGTTTGAATAATCTGGGGAATTCATCTGAAACATCCACTGGAATAATTATTATTTTATATATTCAAACCATTGCATAATTATAATCAATGCCTAAAAAACAGATTAATGAAATTACGGCAATCAGAAAAACAAGGAAAAAATCATTATTAAATTAAGAGAACATGAAAAATAACACATTATGAAATTTTGTGCTGATAAAAATATTTAATTTTGTGCAAATATTCTTTAAGATAAGACTTTTTTTATGTCTGAAAACTCCCTTCATGTCTGTTAATGTCATGGCAAGTTTTCTATGGCTGAGTATGACACTAATTGTTCATTACATTAATTCTTTGAATCATAACCCAATAAGAGAATAGCAAAATGGTCTAATGAAGCAGACATTAGAAAATGAAATCATTGAAATGATTTTAAGTTCTCTTTGCCAAATGGTTTTCCATTTCTTTCTGATGTCCTTGCAAAAAGCATGAAGCCAAACCTACCTTTTACCCAAGTGACTTAGTTTAAGTGGTTGTCAGTAAACCAGGATGATTGTCAACAAGAAGATAAAGTTAAGCTTCTTCTGTGCCAATCCTCAAAGATGGATTGAGAAGATGTTGCTTGTTAATATTATAATAACAAACCTTCCCAGTTACAAGAGGAGATATAAGAGGTTATTTTTATTGTTGTTCATTGCAGTTCATGTAAAAACTCTCAGTTTCCTCTGCGGAAAGTGGAACATTATACATTGTTATAAGTGTCTCCTTCATCTGGCACTTCTTCGTCTTCTTGTTTTTGTTTATCTTCTTGCTCTTCTTTTCCTTGTTTTCTTTACTTGTTTTTCTTCTCTTTCTCCTTCTCCTCCATGTTCTTCCTTTCCTCCTTGTTGCTGCTCTTGTTCTCTTCCCTCTTCGCCTCATTATTGTTCTTCTCTTCACCCTTGTTGTTGTTCTTCTCTTCTTCTTACACATTGTTCCTTTCATTCTCTTTCTCCTTGTTGCTTTTTTTCTTCACATCCACCTTGTTATGGTTCTGCTTCTCTTTTTCTTGTCCTCTCCCCCTCTAATTCATTGTTCTTGTTCTCCTCCTCTGCCACCTCCTCCTCATTTTTGTTCTTCTCTTCCTCTTACTTGTTGTTGTTCTCCTTCTCTTCATTGTCTTCATTTGTCTCTCCCTCATCCTAGTTTGTTTATGGTCACCTTCTCTTTGTTTTCTTGATCTTCTCTTCCTCTTACTTGTTGTTATTGTTCTTCTTTTCCTCGTTGCTTTTGTTCTTCTCTTCCTCTTCTTTTTTGTTTATGTTCTCCTCCTCCCCCTTTTTGTTGTTCTTGTTCTTCTCTTCCTCTTACTCAGTGTTCTTCTCTTCCTCTTACTCAGTGTTCTTCTCTTCCTCTTACTCATTGTTCTTCTTTACCTACCCCTTCTCCTCTTCTTTGTTGTTCTTATTCTTGTCTTTCCCCTTTTTGTTGTTCTTGTTCTCTTCCTTCTTCTTGTTGGCCAAGTTCTACTTGCATTTCTTGATCTTCTCCTCCTTGTTGTCATTCTTCTTCTCCTCCTTCTCCTTTTCTCCTCCTCTTCATCCTCTTCATCTCTGCCTTTCTTATCCTCTTGTTCTTTTATTGCCTTGATCGTCATCGAGAAATTGCCATAAATTTCTTTCGTTTGCTAAAAAACTGAAATGCCTAGAACTTGTAAAAGTAATTACAAACCTTCTCACCAGTGTAGACATAGCCTTTCTACAGGGCATAGGATTTTTGTGTTTTTAAAATTTTAGGATGCTGTTCACTTAAATCACATTTATCACTTGTAGGCACAAATATTGTCAAAGTAGGTGAAACTAGATGTTGACATGTAGGTGGCAAAAATGAATTGCTTTATTTGCAAGATCGCATAAGTATTAACAGTGGTATCAAATACATCAAGACATGCTCACCACACATCTTGTTAGCTGCACGTGGACAAAGAAATACTTTGCAAGCTGTTAATTTTGCTATAAATAGACACCTGAAAATGTAGAGTTGCATAAAGAAAGATTGATAGCGACCATTTGGAAATCAAATGTAGCACTGGAGAAGAGGCGAAATGAGAACAAAAGAATCAAATGGTTTGAACAATTCAAATAAGAGAAATAAATGAAATAAGGGATGAGTTAACCTAAATATTGCAAGTGAGAAAGTATTTTTTTAATCCCAGCAAATCATTTACTCCACAGCGATACAGTGGGATACTGGATATAAAAGAGTTAGAAGCATGAACAATTGCCAGGGATCGAGAACTGTCAAAGAGTAATCGGAAGTACAGTAGATATTGATTGACATTGATTTTAACTTTTTGCAGATTGGAAGCATGAAGACGGAAGGGAGTTTCACATGTGAGAAACACAAGAAATGAAATTGGTAGCATAGAAAATATAGTTACATCTAGCCAAATTAACTGTAAATTGATGAGACCTTATCACCAGTCAATAACTTTGCTTATATTCATAAAGTCTAGGTCTAGTAAAGAGCATACCATACCTATAAACACTAATGTCTATGTTCCAGTCCTCATAAATACATTGGCCACTATTGTAAGTGGGGGTAATATGCTGTCTAGGTAGTCCACAACTAGCAGTGGTTTACCTATTTCATGCTGCTGGTGAGTATTATATTTTATTGATGTTATAAAGATTACCATTTCATTTCCAACCCTGATTTTGGTTATTCCTCATTCAGTAGCCTTTCCTAGGTTACAACATAACCTATTTTAGAGAACTTATATGGTGAGATCAAATGAAAGAATAGCCAGGAAAATCCATTTTGTCCAAAATTATAATTAGTTACTCATGATTTATTTAAATTTTCTTGTTCAATTCTTTAAAGACTATTTTTTATAAATCTATGAATAAAAAAATTATAATATGATAAATAATAAATTGTTATCGGTGCATACTTTTATGACCTGGTAAATATAAAATCATAGCCATCAATAAAAAATCTAAGAAATCCTTTTGTTTTTATTCTTTTGTTGTCAGCTTCTAAAGAAAAAAGGGAATACATAAATCCATTTTCACATTTTTTAAAATCATTTCACCCTAAGCAAGACAGGAATGCCACTAGTGCACAGGGTGTGAAAGTGAAGACTGACAATAGGAAGGATTGAGAGAAGAACCAAAGATGAATGAGATTCAAGTAGACAGAAGATGGTGATGGATGTTACATTTAAATGTTTGAAGATCGTAGTCATCAGGGAAGCAAGTAAACATAGCGCAAGTTCACAAGTTTCGAAGAAGTATGGTCTTTATCAAGATCCACAGACTTCACTGACTCAAAGGCATTTTTAACCATTTTTCTTAGAAAGGGGTTGTATATAACAGTTTAGATAATTCTGAATGGGTTTGTTCCCATGTCTGGTATCTATATGAAATTATTGATCTGACAGGGCTATTTAAGAATATGATTTGACTTTTCAGGTTCTTGTTTTATTTTATGGCAATAAAGTTTTGGGCACAGCTTATTCTATGTTCAATTTCCTTATCTCCTTTGTTTTGTTAATCATTTAACCTGAATCAAGGCAGGAATGCCACTAGTATGCATGGCATTACAGGGTGTGACCATGGAAAAGAAGACTGAGAATATGGAGGATTGAGGAAAGGATAAAAGATGAACAAGATTCAAGAAGACAGAAGATAGTGAGTGATGTAGCATTTAAAGTTTTGAAGATTGTAGTCATCAGGGAAGCATAAGCATGTTCCACAGGTGGGAAGTGTGAGAAAAGGAACTATTGGAGTAGAAGTGGCATTTGCATTGAGCTATTTCAACAGTAAACTGGTGGGACCTAGATGCCCATATACTAGTTGGAGTAGAAGTGGCATTTGCATTGAGCTATTTCAACAGTAAACTGGTGGGACCTAGATGCCCATATACTAGTTGGAGTAGAAGTGGCATTTGCATTGAGCTATTTCAACAGTAAACTGGTAGGACCTAGATGCCCATATACTAGTTGGAGTAGAAGTGACATTTGCATTGAGCTATTTCAACAGTAAACTGGTGGGACCTAGATGCCTATATACTAGTTGGAGTAGAAGTGGCATTTGCATTGAGCTATTTCAACAGTAAACTGGTGGGACCTAGATGCCCATATACTAGCACACTTAAATTCATGTATTTGGGGTAGCAGGACAGAAAGGTCATCAGGTCAGTTGCTATGAAAATGTTTGTAGAGGGTTGGGTTTTATTAAAATTCTAAAAATACCATTTTAAAACAATAAAAATTGCTGAGAGTGTTTACAGTAATAATGGTGTCAAGAGAGAAAAAAACGTTCTTTTAACAGAGTATTTTTTTGCAGATATGTTTGTTAAACTTTGCCATGTTATTCCTATGGTAAAAAAGAAAAGGCATAAGTAAAACAGCCACAAAGAATCTAAAAATAAGCCTAGTAGATTGGGGAATGGGATTAACTAGGAAGTGTCCAACATGAAGAATCATCCATGAAAAATAATAGTGTGAGTTCAAACCAAAACTCACCCATTGAAATAAAGAATAAGTAAATAAAAATACATATTAAAATTTGCAGATTCAAACAAATGAATCCATCCATGTATTCTTCTTCTTTTACATACCATGTCTTTTCAGGATATAGCTCTCCACAATTTCCTTTCCTTTGTTAATCTAAGTAACTGTCAATATTTAACTTCCTTCTTTGTTCTTGTTTTATCATCTATTTGTAGGTTAACCACTTTCTTCTCACTTCTCTTAGCTTCACTATGTCCTGTGGGTGTTAAATACTCCAAACATTCTTTCCTCATTCTGTTTTCCAGTGTTACCATAGCTATTTTTTTATATTAATATCCACTCAATACAAGGCCCAAGAGTAACTCAAGGTAGAGAGTTGATGGTGGAAGAGAATAAGAAAATGCATGAAGTGAAGTTCATGGGGTTATGCAGGAAAGATAGCAGTTAACCCTAGACTTGAAGAGGTCAAGATTGTAGTGATTCGCAATACAACATGATGGAAGTTTATTCCATAAAGCAGCAGTTCTTGGGAAGAAGCTGTTCATGTGGAGCTTACTCCTTACTGATGGAATATGAAGAGAATGGTGATGATTCACCCTTGTGTACAAAGTAAGTGGGTTCCAGTTGTAAAGGTCAGGGGTGATGGGACTAAGGAATATAGATTGTCAGAACACATGTCATGGAAATAGCAATAAATCAGTGAGTGGCTTTCAATGCTTCATCTATGGGAAAAGGGGCTGTAGGGTAGAAAATAATTCAACACCCAAAGGCCATATGGATTCTAAGGCAAATATGAACTGGGCAACAGCAGCCCAGATATGGCAGCAATACTCCATTATGGGTTGTATCTGGTTCTTGAAATAGAGTATAGCAGGGGGAGTATCTGCTTACTGGAGTAGTAAAAACGAACAGACCAGTTTTCCAGCATCTTGTATGGTGATTTTCTAAGTGTAGCTTAGATGTGGCACAAGGCTAAAAGTATGGGGCACCCAGTGAGGATCGAACTCACTACTCAGTTGTAACTGTACTAGTGAGACAAGCTTGCTAACCATTACACCACCTCAAGGTGTCCAGTACCTTATATATATGAGGTCCACTGGAAGTAAGCAAAGAGATTGAGTCCCAATAGATGTTCAAGACAAGAAGCCCCATCCATCGTGATAGTTGAAAGTTCAGGGTGTTCTCAATGGTGGTGGAATATTAGTCTAGTTTTGGTTGTATTGAAATTTATATATTGAATTGTTGCAAAACAAAAAAAAAACAGTTCCCTTCAATGAGATTTGATTTTACTGACTTATTTCGTATGGTTAAAGCCAGAAAATATTTTTCAATTGTAAGAATTTTATTTTGAGATAATAATGATTTTAGCGATATAAGTCTTACTAATTACAATTACCCATAGCTGTTGGGAAGAAGTGGTGGATTCATACCTTTCTCCAAGGGTATTTGCATGCAAGTGAATATAATGAACCCAAATGGAACTGGAACTAAGCTCTCCGGTGAACAATTCTGAGCCCTTATCCATTACACCAAAGCTTAGAGTACCTGTTATTACAAAGCAATCACCTATCTAGATACTGACAAGGCTTGACTTTGCTTCATTTTGGTGATCGTACAGGAATTAGTGTTTCAAGTCTCTCCAATCATAGAGGTGACTTCTTCAGAGAACCACAACATAAGGAGAATGCAGATGAACAGAAGGACTAAGGTATTGTAGAATATGTCTGTAACATTCCGGTTTAGAATATGTTAAACTGTAAGAAATGACCAAATGTAAGGAGATTAAAGGGGAGATCTAAAGACGGTATTGAGATGATCGAAAAAGAAACAGTGTTGAGACTGGCAATAATACTGAGCAGAGTGCTGGTGATTGCTGTTTCTTGATTCTTTCAAACACTAGATAAAAACAATTACTTGAATCTCTGGAAATTTCACTGTTATTAACAATTTTTTTTTTGTATATTTACATTTCCTCTGTTATCCATTTCAATCTACAGGGTGTTCCAAAAGTCACATTACAATTGATAACCCTGTAAATTCTATATTTATTTACCAAATTGGACCATGTTTCTGTATGTGACAATATATTATTAAGAAATTTTATTGGTCAAATTATGGAAATTTTCCCTAGTTGCTATTTTACAAGTATATGCTTCCTGCCAATTTTTGCATGACTTTTGGAACACCCTGTAGGGTGCTTATATAAATTTTTAAGCAAATGTTTTCCCAACATATATAACCAAAACAGAATAAGGAATGCAAAAATAGTTTATACTTAGTGCATTCATTCTATTGCTTTCTTGTTTTTTTGCTTCAGCTCTCTGTAAAGAGTAAATGTGTGGTTGGTGTAATGGTTAGAGGCTCAGAATGAGAAATTGGGGAGCTAAGTTCAAATTACAGTCATTTTCTTTATGTTCACTTATATACAAATACCCTTAGGGAAGGTTTGAATCCATCTCCTTCACTCAGCTATTGGCTAAATAAAGGGTATTCCAATAACTTGGACTGATTTTAAATGTGAATTAATTTTAAGTGTCTAATGATTTTTTTTCTTTTTCATTCAGATTTAACAACTTAAGTCTTTGGCAGTTTCAACCATGGAAAGATTAATAATCAAACAACATGATAAATTTGACATTCAAACAGAAATGCAGTGAGAAATTCCCAGATCGCATCATCTCTCGAAACAGCGAATTCAATTAGCCACCACAATTGTGTGACTTGACGCCTTTAGATATCTTCTTTGGGGTCATCTCAAAAGTAAGGTCTATGCCAACAAGCCAACAAAAATTCAACAGCTAAAGGATGAGATACTAAGGCATATTAGTGATATCAAGGAGCAACTATGCAGAGACGTCATCAAAAATTTTCACCATTGATTCTTCCTAGACTGGATTTTGTAAACGATTATTGTATCAAACCTGCAGCATTTTGGGAAAATGTACTTTGGTCAGATGAAACAAAAATTGTACTTTTTGGCAGAAATGCTGTGGCAAAGGTCTGGAGAAAGAAGGGAACTGAATATTTGCTGAAGATTACTATCCCAACAGTAACATTTGCAGGCAGATCAATCATGATCTGGGGTTGCTTTAGTGCACAATGTGTAGGGAACATTGAAATAATAGATGGGAGGATGAATGGAACCTATTATATAGATATTTTGGAGAAAAATATATGTTCAGAGTGGACATTCACTGGGCTTGAAACAAGGTCAGGTCTTTCAACAAGACAATGACCCTAAACATACTGCAAAACTTACAAAATCATGGTTAAGTTCAAATAGAATTGATATTCTAAAATGGCCAAGTCAATCTCCAGATCTCAATCCGATTGAAAATTAATGGAGAGAGCTGAAACTGAGAATTCAAAGGAACCAGCAGAACCTGCATGAACTAAATGAATTTTGTTGTGAAGAATGGAAAAATATTAGCCAAGAAACATGCAAGAAATTTGTAGGGGTCTACTCTAACTTCCTACATGTTTTAATTAGCGATAATGTTTATGCTACGAATTATTAATAGATGATTTAATGAATGTCTTGTAAACTTTTGCATCATTAAATATTGGTTTTTCTTAATGGGGTTTTCTATTGATTATTTTTTAAATCTGACTGTTTGACTAAAGGCTTAAACATATGGATTATTAGCATTAAATGTGTCATTAATCTGTGTTATAAATAACTAAAGAAACATTTTTTCGTAATGTGTTGTAAACTTTTGTGTGGCATTGTATATATATATATGGGTCAGTGATACATTGTGGGTAGACTATTGCATTATGGGTAGTCTATTCTAATGGTTATTTTGGTGGGATGGTTTGTTAATTTGTCTATTATTTACTTTATTTATTTATTTGAATTAATTTATTTTATTTGTTTTTGTTTATTTATTAATATTTTATTTATTCTTTCAGTTTTCAATTTTTAAGTAACATAGTGAAAATTTGTTTTCATGTCTGCATTTTGAGATGAGTTCTGATCCTCTATTTAGTAAAGTGTTTTGGTCTGTAAGGTAATTATAGCCATTTTTTCCTCCAAGCAGAGTTTGCAGTTTTTGAATTGATTATAGTAGGTTGATGTTCTTTGCCTTACTGTTCGTAATATTTTTGGTGTGATTTGTTTTTAATTTCCCAGAAATACTTGTAATGTATTGTGCTTTATGTGTATTTACTATTTGTGAAAGATGCTTTGTGTGTGTACATTCTTTATTTCCAGGGTCCATAAATTACTCATATGTATATTTTTCTTCATTATGTTGTGATTTTACCATGGCTTGGAATATTACATTGTTTTGTAAGCAATTGTCATTTAAGGGATATTCATTCTTTATTCTGCAGTTACACATGGTTTTAATTTATTTTTGTGGTCTATTGCTAGTTTTCCTGTTGTGCTTTTTTAATATTTGTGTCATGTTCTCCATGCAACTGTAGTTGATTTTTACTGTGTTTTTGTTGAATTCTTTTGTGGAGAGTGCTTGATTAAGAGAAGTGTTTGTGTAAGAGTTTGATGATTTTTTTCCTACATTTGTTTTTACATTTTTGTTGTATGGTGTTTTGAACCATATGATGTTTATCTTTCTGTTGGATTTTTTTGTCCTCTGAGGTGTGTCTGTGAGTTTTGCTGGGAATCCACTATCTTTTATATTATATATTAAATAAACAATCAGAACTCATCTCAGAATCCAGACACGATAACCAATTTTTACTACATTACTTAAAAATCAAAACCTGAAAAGAATAAACAAAGATAAATAAAATAATAATAAATAAACAAAAGCAAGTAAAATAAATTAATCCAAAGAAATAAATGAAGTAAATAATAAACTAATTAACAAAACCACTCCCTCCAAAATAACCATTAGAATAGACTACCCATAATGCATCACTGACCCATATATATAAATAGTCAAGAAAAAGCACAATGCATGTCGCCTCTGAGTGTTGACTTCAGAGTTCACATTTATATTTACATAGACTCTATCTCTGATATTGAGCACTTTATTCCATAAATATAGCCTACTTTAAAAATACTATACTTCTTCATATATATATATATATAACACATAGATCCTAGTTATAAAGTCATAATTGTCCTTCATTCGTACAAACTTAATCTCTCTCTCTCTCTCTCTATATATATATATAGATATATATATATATATATATATATATATATATATGGATATATATATAAATTCTTTTTGTATAAATGAAGGACTATTATGACTTTCTAACTAGGATCAATGTGTTATATCTGTCGCATCCCCCAGATTTTCTGAGATGAAATCAGTTAAATGTTCTGTCCAATAAACCTATATTAAAAATATAAAGCAGGATCGAATTGAGGAAAATAAGGAAATGGAGTAGGAGGGGAAAATGAAGGTGTTAAGAATGAAAAGGAGGAGATAATAAAACTAATGAAAAAGGAAAAGAAAACCAGGTGAAAGGAAAAAATAAGAATTTATAGTAAAATAGGAAGGGATGGAGACAAAAGAAAAGCTGGCTGGATATCAAGAGGCTGTAAATGCAGGAAGAGTTGGAAAGGTGAAAAGATTGTGGAATTCTTTTAAAAAATAAGTCAGTCTCAGCTGCTAATGTTTTGCTCTGGGTGGTAACCTACTTCCTTCTAGCCTTGTGCTTGAAGAACTGACAACAACAACTCATCAAAGCAAGGCAAGATTTCCTTATTCACTGCATAAACAACCCTTCCTTTTCTTTCAATCAGTGATTGCTTTTTTTTTGCCTCAGTGTTTGTTTTTTTTTCCATCTGTTTAATAGCAATGACAATATAAGATGCCTTTTACTTTATCTAAATGATTTCCTCAATAAACAAAATCTAAATGAATTTCATTGTTTATTCTCTTTGCATTCAAAGATTAACAGAGCAATTTGAAAAATAAAACAAATTTTCAAATAGATTAGAAAATTAATTAACCAAGAGAAAATTCCTGACACATTTAAAAATTAATCAATCAAATAAAGGAACCTACAGTTTTATAATGAGTAACATGTTAGCAATCTTAAAGCAGCTATTTTCCATTTTTTTTTCTCTATTTGAGAGGAAAAATTTTCTAAGCATGTGAATCTGTATGGATTTATTAAAGTAAAATTAAATTTAAATATCATTGATTTTTTTTTTAATTCCAGAATTTTCATTTCGTTTAGTATCTTTTTTTTTGTTAATTCTGTTAAACTTCTTGCCAAATATTTTGTCATCTCAGTATTTGTGTTTTGGTTTTTGTTTCTGAATTTTAATAAATTCCTGTCGTTAAATAATATTAGACTTTTGGGTTACCGCACTTGACTTTGTCAAAAATCTTCAGGAAAGAGGTGCTCCATAAGCCTATAAAAAGGTGTGCATTTCTCTCCCTAGACTCTTTTAAAGTTTTTAGATGTAGTCGACATTGGTTTCTTCCTTGATGTTTGTGCTCTCTCATGCACTCTTGTTATGCACCCCCACACAAAAACAAGCACATTCCTATTATAGCTAGTTTCATGTTTTTTCCTTTTGTCATTTTTTTAAATCATTTTTTAATTGGACTCACATTGAGTCTGCTAATATTGTTTGTGGCATAAATTTTCCAGCAGCCTGTAAATATTTACTCTCCAAAGTGTTGATTCTTGCAACATAATGGTGACAAATATTTAACCAAACACACTAGCATTCCCGCAACAGACTAAGAAGGTAGAAATGTAGTGTATTAAAATCCTGTACATATATTAGATCTTACGATGATCCATTTCTGAAATGTTCTGAACAATTGTAGTCAGGTTCTTGACTTTACATTTTAAAGTATTGCAATCAACATCTGATGGACATCCAGTTCAGTCTTCTACTTGAAGAGTGAGTTTTTTTCTTTTTTTTTTTTTAAGCTTATCACCCTAAGCAAGGCTGGAAGCCACTAGCACGCAAAGGGGTTACAGAAGGTTTGGAGGAAGAGCAGATAGGAGTGGTAAAGGAGAGGATGTGGAGAAAGATAGTGGATCGATCAAGGCAAGGGGGTTACAGAAGATTTGGAGCAAGAGCAGATAGGAATGAAAGGGGAAAGGATGTGGAGAAGGGAAGTGGATAGATCAAGGCAACTGGAGATGTCGATTGACGTTACACTTAAATAGTCGGAGATTGTATTTGTCAGGGAAACAGGAATAAGGAAGGGAGTTCCACAGGCAAGATGTGCAAGACATGAAGCTATTGAAGTAGAAGAGACGTCTACATCTAACAGTTTCAACGGTGAAGGGGGGGGACGGGATGCCAGCCTCGTAGGACGTTTAAATTCATGAGGCCTAGGAACCAGTGAAAGCAGCTCATCAGAGCAATTACCTTGAAAGTATTTGTAAAAAAGACAGAGCGAGGCAACGTCGTGTCTGTGAGAGAGCGACGTTGCCTCACCCTGTCTTTTTTACAAATACTTTCACGGTAATTGCTCCGATGAGCTGCCTGAGAGATTGATTTGTTTTTTCTATCTCTTACCAGTTTTAAAGCTGAAACATAATTACTATTGTAAAAGGTTTTACTTAAAGTATCCAGTGTTCCTAAACAATTACCCATCTAAGTACTGACTGGACTGGATGTTGCTTAACTTCAGTGATTGAACATAAACTGGTGTTTTCAACATGATTTGAATATAGGCTTTACTTCGAGGAACATTACACTTATAACACAGCCAGTTTTGGTTGGTATTGTCAGACATTTTTTCCTTGCTCTTCCTGAATTTTGTGATCATCTGAAGTGGCTTTGAAGCCCGATGTTAAATATTACCTCAAGATTACCAACATCTCTTGTCCTGTGTCCACAATTATAAAATCTGGAACAAAATGTGTTACTGAAAATTACTGATTATCTCATATAGAGTATGAATAATTGTAGATTAACAGATAGTATTTAGATATATACATAAAATAAGCTTTAGAGCATTGGTCTATACAAAAAGAATGAAAAGACTTTTGATACACTCTAATAAGCAAATGTGGATGTGTGGTTGTATAAAAGCAATTCAGAATGACAAATAGGAAAGCTGATTTCAAATTCATGTCAAGTTCATTATATTCACTTATGCTCAAAGAACCTTGGAAAGGTATGAATCTGTGGGAAATTCAGTTGTCAAGGTTTTATATTAAAAAAATCTGAATGGCTGAATTCCAAGCAATAATAAAATAAACTAAACATTGGTATGTCTGTTAAATAAATCATTTATATATTTAAACATATATACATAAATACAAAAGAGTTAAAAAAGTATTAAAAATGTTCTTTTGTTGAATTAAATTCTTTGGGTAGTCAATAAATCAAAAAACTGACTTTTAAACAAAATAAGTAAAAAAGCTCTGCTTGGTAAAATACTTTCATTGTTAGCAAAGTTTCACTGACTTTGTTGCAGTTGTTGTTGTTTGAAATTATTTGTTTGAAGTTGCTGACTGGCCATCCATGCTAATGGTAGAGATGATTCATATGAATTGCCAACATATGTTTCTTTCAACACACAGCCATGTCTTGAACAGCTTGAAGACAGCCGCATATCTGTTCATTTTAATCTTCCCTGATTGGCCAAATATTTCACATGGTGATGTTAATTTCTAACAAACAGACACTAATTTAAACAGAGTCTGTCTTATTGTGGAATCTTTTTGGCATGTTTGTAATATTGTGTGTTATTGGGTAGAAAATAAATTTGGCCATGTTTTAATGTTATGTATGAGGGTATGTAATTCTGTTGGAAATAGGGTTTTATTTCCTATAAATCCATCTCTTTGACTCTTAGCTATGGGCAAATAACAGGACTGACTAGGTATTATAGCCTTGGTTGGTAACCAGTTTAGGAGAAAGAAAATTGTCACTTCAAAGCAAACTGGAGAGGGTTTAGCTCCATCAGGCTCTATTACTCAAATACACCACTGTTGATACGGATGAAGTGTGTGTAGTGCTCCTATGACCCTAAAGGTTTACAGGACTTGTGATCATGTTTATGATTGTGAATAAACTAATATAAAAGTATTTCATAACTAAACTTGTTGTAGTAAAGAAAAAAGATCAAGGTTGGTAATGTTAGTGATAATATCATCTATTTTCTTATAATGAAACTTATCGCTCATTGATTGAGCAGCCGGTGCTACTTTTGGTTGAATTTTATAAAATCTTCTCTTGAAGAATTTTTCCGGAAAATAGAATTCTCAAACCCATTAATGTTATCAACCTTTTTCAGTATTGAAAGAGGTTTCCTTCTTAACCATTAACATCAGCATTTTGATTATGTCATTATTTTTACTTTGAATTCAATGTACTATCCATTTTAGATGTCGCAGCCATTGAATATGATGGAATTTTTGTCATTTGGTAGAATTCCTTGTTTGTGATTCTATAGTGAAAGTCTATGATGCTCAAAGAATGATAATCCTTGCTCTGGCCTACAGACTTTAGTCATCATTTAGATCTGTCATTGATCAGAGAAAGCTGACATTTTAGTTATTTTTTACTGAGTTTGCCACCATGCACAAGTTCATCTGACCAGCTTATTTGAGAACATAACTTGAGATTTTAGGTTAATGTTTTAGTTTTGCAGCAATTTCTGTCTTGGTGCAAAACTATTCATGGCACACCTAAAATTAGCATCCATATTTTTTGTATATCAGAAATAGATAGAAAGGTTCAGCTGAGGCGTCTTTACATACAAAGAACTTCCCTAAATATAAACAAAAAACTGGTTCTATCAGGCAGAGAACTTTTGGGTTTCATTGTTGAGTTGTAATATGTTTTTGTAGCTGGTTTGAATTATGAAAACTGTGGTGTAGAATAGCATTCCATTTTGTCGCAGTTTTACATTCATTATTAGCATGTTTTTAAAGATTTAATTTTATTTTTATTTCTAATAATCTATATTAATACTAATATACACTATTATTAATGAATGGGTAGAGGAGCCAGTAACCACGTTCAAATGTCAACCTTCTCTGTTACATTTTCTCTTGTACTAACACTCTTGAAAAAGGCAAAAATTCATTTTTTAAACCTCCACATATGGGTTAAATAGTACATTGCCTTGCAGGATATTCAGTCTTGAAGAATGAAAAAATTGAATTTCAAAACATGTAAAAAACAACAGGGAGTTATGAACCTTTACAGATAATAAAGAAAAGGAATGTGTGAAGAGCCTTGAAACAGTTTAAAATATATATTTTTAATACCAAGTCTCTTGAAGGCATAGGCAAACAGGGTTCTCCATAGGTATATTTTTCTTTTTAATATCTGTGAATTACCATGTGTTCTTGGAAAAGATAGTGGGGTGTTTTCTTGTTGCCTACTGTACAGTTTTGAATTCAGAGTAGTTTTTTCTTTTAGACTGACTTCCATCCAAGGCTAGAGATCCCAGTCTACACTGCTACTTAAGCCATAGTTGCTCAGGGAGAAGAGACAGATCCAGTCCTTTTCCAGAGGCATTAGGTCTCTGATTTCACTTTTTCTGATGATAACCATTACACAACAACCTTAAAAAATATCATTGTGAAATTCTTTATATCAGTATAGTTCATGCATATCAATTTTTTGTAGTCTTGAAGCTAGAACTGATTAAATATTAACAGCTAAATCAAGGGTAAATAAATGAATTAAAAAAGGTTACTGAAACTTTTTGCTGGGTGGGGGGAATACATGAAGCATGAAAAATGGAGTGGAAGTACATTTCTTGGACATCAGAATTCATAAAACACTTAGAAGAGAACCACAGGCAATATGCATGAAAAACATTCAAGGAAGATTTTATTGATCATTGTCTTATTTTTCTATCAGTTGTACAATGGAAGTCAATTATGCTTTACTCTGTAATAATGGTTCTTTAACGTGGGAGAGCTATAGGAGAATGGTTTATTCTCCCATTTGTCTTTCCTTCATTATTGGTATTATTATATCTATGTCATACTAACACTATATTTCATGGACAGAATGGAATGGCTGAAAGGAAAAAGAATGACAAACATACTTTGTTCTCTAAGAGACTTTTATGCCACTAAGACATAGACAAAACTATATGTAAGAAAGGTCTTACATATAATATGAAATTTCTTCTGTGCTTCTGGAGATGCCATGTTTATGACTCCAGATTTGAATGGGCCAGATTCAACTACTATGTCCCAAGTGAGGATATATTCCATGAACGGAAAACAGGGAGTTTTCTGTTTTCCCAAATGGAGGACTGTGAGATGGAGTTTATTTCTATATCTGGGAAATATATATTTCTAAAAGGAAATGTAGATTTAGCCTCAGCCCATCATAAAAAAAACAAATGCTCAGTTTGGTTGCTGCAAACAAAACTGAATTGACTACCACTTTTGTCACGTGACCCATATGACTTATCTCCACCAAAAGAAGAAAATTGCCTTCTGTATCAGCTCAGTTCAAATTATCAAAGGTGATTTACATAGTGTTTTTTTATTATGTTAAATGTTATATTTAGTGGATACATGTATATGAATATATATTTAAACATATATTGTTAAATATAACAGACAATGTAGCCACACTGAACAAAATTACATTTCAAACTAGTCACAACACATTACAGTGCATGTAGACATGAGGTTCTGTTGTTAATATTTCCGCCTCTCTTATGATATGATGTCAGAGAACTGCATGTTGAAGTTACGACCTGTGTCTGCTATTCCATGACCATTATTATCGCATAGCAATCTTCTATCTCAGCATAACAAAATATCATCTTCAATGCTAAATATCTTTGTTTAAATGTCCGTATAACTACTCTGAAGATGGCTCATGTGAGCTGAAAGCTTAGAGCAAGGATCAACTTAATGAAAAAATATCCAAATGTTGGACAATTTTTGTCTTTATTTTCACCCAAAATTAAAGCAAATATATGAATTTTGGAACGGCTCATGATCAGACATAATATACATTCATTGTATAAATGTTTAAATAATGATCTGCTGATACCAAGAAACTAAATTAAATATATATTTAAGAGATACAGAAATATAAAGGACAATCTTCAAAGCTATTGGTCCTGACCTGTTATTCTAGCTTCAGTCACTTTCTCACTGCCATAATGTAGCTTCCCTGTGACTTATCTATAAATACTTTCATGGTAATTGTTCTGATGAGCTTTGCCCTATGGTACCTAGACTTGATGAATTTAACTGCAGCACTAGAATGGTTGCAAGGTCTTATCATTTTATAGTTAAATTGGCTAAATGTAATTATAAGTTCTTTACTAACAGTTCCTTTGCTCACACTTCTCACCTGTAGAACTGTCTTCTTGCTTTCCAGCCAAATTTGATCTTGAAAAATTCAAATGCAATGTTAATCATTATCTCTAGTCTTCTTGATTCCTCTTCTTTTATTGTTCCTGCACCTTTAGGTTATTCTTTTTTTCTTTTTGTCCTCAGTAACTCCTTTTATTGCCTTGCTTGGGGTGAAATGAGTATAGAAAATGAGTTTGAGTATAGAAATCACTATATTTTCTTATTTATTTTAAAAAGTGTAATTGATATTTATCAGTCTGCACAAAGAAATAATCTTTAAGAAAAAACCCATTAAAACATAGGGATTTCAACTCAATCACATAAATCCATAAAATATCATTTCTATTTTAATAAGAAATTGTGCCAAATCATAAAATCCATTACTTACTTAAACATTTAAAAAACCATTAAAACATAGGGATTTCAACTCAATCACATAAATCCATAAAATATCATTTCTATTTTAATAAGAAATTGTGCCAAATCATAAAATCCATTACTTACTTAAACATTTAAAAAACCATTAAAACATAGGGATTTCAACTCAATCACATAAATCCATAAAATATCATTTCTATTTTAATAAGAAATTGTGCCAAATCATAAAATCCATTACTTACTTAAACATTAAAAAAAAAACATTAAAACATAGGGATTTCAACTCAATCACATAAATCCATAAAATATCATTTCTATTTTAATAAGAAATTGTCCCAAATCATAAAATCCATTACTTACTTAAACATTTAAAAAACCATTAAAACATAGGGATTTCAACTCAATCACATAAATCCATAAAATATCATTTCTATTTTAATAAGAAATTGTGCCAAATCATAAAATCCATTACTTACTTAAACATTTAAAAAACCATTAAAACATAGGGATTTCAACTCAATCACATAAATCCATAAAATATCATTTCTATTTTAATAAGAAATTGTGCCAAATCATAAAATCCATTACTTACTTAAACATTTAAAAAACCATTAAAACATAGGGATTTCAACTCAATCACATAAATCCATAAAATATCATTTCTATTTTAATAAGAAATTGTCCCAAATCATAAAATCCATTACTTAAACATTTAAAAAAAAACATTAAAACATAGGGATTTCAACTCAATCACATAAATCCATAAAATATCATTTCTATTTTAATAAGAAATTGTGCCAAATCATAAAATCCATTACTTACTTAAACATTTAAAAAACCATTAAAACATAGGGATTTCAACTCAATCACATAAATCCATGAAATATCATTTCTATTTTAATAAGAAATTGTGTCGAATCATAAAATCCATTACTTACTTAAACATTTAAAAAACCATTAAAACATAGGGATTTCAACTCAATCACATAAATCCATGAAATATCATTTCTATTTTAATAAGAAATTGTGCCAAATCATAAAATCCATTACTTACTTAAACATTTAACTGTTTATTGATATCAAAAGTAGAAGGAATGGAATTCTAGATTTGCATCTCAACTTGTTTTTATCATCCAAAAACTAAGAGGCTGAGAATTTATGCTATTTCTTATAGAGCCATTTCTTTGCATACCTTTCATTTTGGGCATCTTTTTCTTAATATTATTATTTTTATTTCATACATGTTCACACCAGATTTCTGGTGGTTAATTCCTGGTGACAGTGTAACAGTGAATCTCTTCAATTCTGTTGTTTTTGGGCTCTTACCTTGAAGTAGTATTTTTACGACTCATTTTAATTTCAAAATGTCATAAAAACCTTTACTGAGACACATTTGATTTGTTTACCTACCATTTGTTTACATGACCTGATGTCATGAGTAACACCTGGTGGCTTTCAATGGAGATCAATTTAATGATATATTTTCTCAAAAGTCCCAAACTCTTCTTAGTATTCAAGCTGTTCTTAGTAAACGTCTCATCTGGATAGTCACCTATGTATTTTTAATTGGACAAATTATTTCTGAAATGATTTTTGGAACAATTCTATATACGCCAACAACATTAGAGGTTAATGCTGACTAAGCTAGTATATAATTTGAAAAAATATTTTGCTTTTAGTCAATGAAAATTAGTGCAAGCTTGATGATGTAGTCTCCTTGCATTATTAACACTTTGACTGATTTGATTAAAAAAATGATATTTTGCTTTTATTATTATTTAAATGAGATTAATCTTATTTATGTTAATGTTTTCTTAGTCTTATTTGAATATAGTAACTAATAATAACAAAACAAAAGTCATTGAAACAAAGCAAATTCAGTCAACCATTGATGGCAATTCCAGAACAACGTAACTATAAACATTTTTTTCTGTCCTCTTCCAGCCGCAATGATGGAGAAAGCATTACCTCGAACTGTCGCCAGTGAGACACGCTGCAAGAGCCACTCCGTTTCGTGAGGCTCGTTCCTTAATTGAGACGTAATCGCGCCAATCCTCTAAAGGAACGTCACCGAACGAGGGCCAATAACCCCTGAAGTCTCCACTGCCACAGGAGTAAAATAAAAAATCTATCAGCAAGAGAAGAATATTTAGCTATTTTTTTTTTATCTCTGCGTCTCGGGCGACGGTCTCCGGCTCAACCGCGGACAATATATGCAGGTAATGTAATGATTAATGGCATGTTAATTTAAAATGGCCAGATTTGGCTGTCTGTAGACTTTTGCATTAATCCCTTTAAGAAAGATTTGAAGTTTTTTCTTCTCCCATCTCTATGTTGGCCTGGGTATAATGATAAATTACATTCAGTAACAAGGGATCTGATAGGAAGTTTGGAGGTTTTGAGGAGTAGGAGCAACCTCTTAATTGCTGTTGTTTCCAGATGCACTCTGACCTGAGGCAGTAGAATATGTTAGGTTCCCAGCAAGGGGTAAATAGTGAAACTCTAAACAAAAGTCAATAGTAGATTTTTATAATAAAATGACCAAGAATATTGTTGTAGCATACCTACGGATGATAATGGGTATGTACCCTTTCACATGAATACCGTAGTAAATACTGTATATTGGTCTGCAGGTGGAGATTCATCTACAGTAGTGCTGGTCAAGCTCTCTGCCTCTGGGCAGAGAGGATCCCCAGACAAGGCTATGTCAAAGGGCATAGTCTCATCTCAGGGAAACAGCTTCCCAATCCCTGTTTTATACTTGGTCTACAGGGAATTTTTGGCCGAGCATATGGGCTCATATAGCCTACATTAAATTCGGCCTTGTGGCACATCTGACTGCGTGGGGCAGTTGGTAGATATCCTCCAAGTGGAGATTCAGTTTGGAATTCACTTGACTCACTTCTAGCAGTTGAATACTACTTCTATATGCCACTGGTGAATCTTATATGTGTTGTTCTTGTCCTAAGTATTATCATTCATTACCAACCTTCATTTGATTATTCTATTCAATAACCTTCCAAATATATTTTTAAAGCAAAATGACAATCAATGCAACACTAAATAAATATTTTGAGTTCAGCAATAAGTTACGCATAGGTTGTTATGCCAGTAAACAAAATCATTCATCCAACCCATCACTACTTGTGTAGAATAGGCTTTCTAGCCTTCAATGTGAGCCAGTCTGTGAAATGACAACTCCGAATTCAAAACAGTGAAGAAGGTAATGAGAAACCACTGCACTATCTCTCCCAGGAAGTATGAGGGTCATTCAATAAATAAGGTGAATTTTTCTGTATAAGGACTTCTAATACAGATAGAAGCTTACTTTTTTTTATTTCCCAACGTAGTCTCCCAGGACTGTCACACACTTTTCCCATCTGTGCACAAGCTTCCGTATTTCCTCAGTGTAAAAATCTTTGGACTGATGTCTCAGCCAGTCGCTCACACCACTTTTGACTTCATCGTCACTTTTATACTTCGTGCCTCTCGTGAACGCTTTCAAGGGACCAAACAGGTGAAAGTCATGAAACATGTGGCACCATACACAGTTGACATTCTCCTATGAATTTCAACTTGTTTGCACTCTTCAGTAACCAAAAACTTGATAACTGACCGCTGTTCAATCCTGGAGCATGCTTCTTGGTCGGCCAATTTTGTTAATCGCCAAAACTCACAAAGTTTTTTTTTTAATCTGCAAAAGAAATTAAATTCATGTGAAAAAGAAGTAAAACAAAACAAATAGAAAAGAGTAAGCTCTCTATCTGTATTAGAAGTCCTTATACCGAAAAATTCACCTTATTTATTGAATGACCCTCGTAATAGTAATTCCAAGATATTTAAATTTCTGTACTTTCTTGATTTTGGCATCTCGGAATTGTAATTCACATATTGGGCTGTTCTTTTACTGACAACCATATATTCTATCTTCTTACAGTTGATATTTCTTTCTTTCTCATCACTTTCTTTTACTACCTTCTGTAGTGGTTTTTGTAGTTTCCTTTCTCCGTCTGCTATCCATACCATGACATCTTCATATTTAATTTTGGAGGAAAGATTTATATAACAAAGTGGAAAAGTTTTTGGGTGACACATTTCATCCCTTATGACTTTATTGAAATATGTTTGTTTACGTCAATGCAACAACACAGGTGTATGAACAAGAGACACTGGGAATTCAAAAATCTTTTCAATATTTTTTTGTTCACCAATGAGTCTGATCACAGTTTTGACATAAAAAATGCTACTCTAATTAAAAGAGAAAATAATTCTCTAAGACAAAAATGTTTAGAAATTGCTTTAATCACTAGATCATCGAAAGTAAATTTGCATCTAGGTTCCTAAAATGTTTCACCATTCTTGGCAGATCTGTTATCACAATGTGGGATATTTAATAACCAAGATTATGGAAACAACAAGAAAAAGAATCTAAATCAAATTATCCAGATTTTATACCAAAACACACATTATTAAAAAACAAACAAACCCAAAGCATATCATTACAAAAAGATTTTAAAGATTTCTCAAAAATATTTTCAAAATTTTAAATTTCCAGCATCTCTTATGTGCATGTTTAGTCACACATAAGAGATGCTGATAGAAGGGAAAATGTTTACGTGAAAATGTTTACATGTGATGTATTTCATCCCTTAGGACGAAACATATCACATGTAAACATTTTCATGAACACATTTTCGTAAAGACATCACCTTAAGTCAAAACACATCACACGTAAACATTTTCTCTTTTGTCTTATATCTTTCCTCCAAAACTGGTTTTGATACATAAAAATTTATATATCTTTTTCTGATATGTAATGTTGTTAAGATTATGGCTACCAATAATGATTTGTCAGGACTTGTAATTCTGCCAGGATGAACTATGTTTTCTTCTTATTATTATTTCCTTTTATTTCTGTTGTATATAGATTCCCTTCCAGGTCCCAACCAGAGACCTAAGATCAGAAATGGCTTAATGACATTTTCCGCTGATTATTTTTGTAAAAAAAAAAAATCAAATCAAAAACAAAGATCACACAGATTTGTGATCGATTTGCATCGATAAAGCTCTTCATAATGTGTGAGCTGTTCTTGTGAGTACAATACTTCTATTTCTTAAAGGCATGTGTTACCTGGAATCCCTTCAATTAGTCTATTGGAACCTTTTGCAATTTATCCGAGAACTCCAACTGAAATTACTGATGTGCCACATTTTTGAGATTTCCATTTCATGCTCCTTGTATTTTGATGCGTTTTGATTTTTGTTGCGTTTTGCTTTTGCTTTGTGTCATACAAGTTGCCTCCCAAGTTTAAACCAGTGACTTTAAGAAGTAATTCGCTCCTTTTGCATCAGACGATGCAAACATTTGCGGTACCATACAAACAGAGAGACGAAAATATGTACTTGTGGTCACTGCATAGAGAGAAATCAACGCAAGTTGGGAGAATTACCCCAAAGTATGACGTCTTGCGAGTCATATACTTTGCGGCTTCCAGGGATCTGTTCCAAATCTTCTCTTATTCTTCTTATTACTATTATTGTTATTATTTCCTGTAATTTCGACTAGAGACTTAAGTTCAGAAATGGCTTTATGATATTTTACACTGATCATTTTTGTAAAAGAATCGTAGACCTCACACATTTATATAGCTGAAGCTCTTCGTAATGTGTGAGCTGTACTTGTAAGTACAATATTTTGTATTTCGTTAAGGCAGGAATCCCTTCAATGAATTGTCGGAAACTTTACCAATCAATCCGAAGGCTTCAACTACAACTGGAGTTATTGAGGCCCTCATGTGCCACATTTCTTTAGATTTCCACTTCAAGATTCTTGTATTTTTATAGTCTTTTGAAGATCTTCAAAGATACATTACAATTTGCAGTGAATGCCATGTCAATAAGAAATCAAAAAAAGTATTATTATTATTATTTTATTTCCTTTGATTTCTGGTGTGTGCTCATTTCTTTCCTGGTTCCACCCAGAGACCAAAGGTTAGAAATGGCATCGTGACATTTCCCACTGACCAATTAAAAACAAAAACAAAAAAAACACAGACACACATATTTTTACATCGATAGAACCCTTTGTAAGGTGTGGGCTGTACTCATGTGAACAATGTTTTGTATTTCTTTAGGGCTGGGCTTCCAGGAATCTCTTTAATGAATCTACAGGAATCTTTTCCAACCAATCCGAGGACTCTGACTACAACAGGTATTGTTGATGTTCCCATGTGCCACATTTTTGAGATTTCAATTTCAAGTTTATTATCATAATTATTATTACTAGTCATATTATCATATAACTTATTTTCCAAGAATCTATGATTAGTTTGAAAGTTATTGTGAATCTTCATTTTGACTAATATTTCATCTACTTCTGGCATCTTTCGTAATAATATTTTCTTCTTTATATTAAACTCTGATATTATTAATTTTTGAGGTTATTTTCATTTACCCTGTCTGTGTACAGTCACATTACCCATCACTGAATCTCTCAAAGAATTCCTCTTCTATTTTCTAAGAAGTTTTTACTAAATTAATTAATTTTACATAATTGGCACTGTAATTTTGTATATATTTTAATTATTTTACCTACGATGATTAAATAAAATCTTCAGAACTGGATCAGTTGATTCTTTGACTCTTTAAAATGCAATTTATTTCTAAAAGTAAAAAAGAAAATTCTTCTTTAAAGCAATTCTATTATAACTTGTTTACTCATGCCATAAAAAAAATGATGGAAACATTTAAGTCAATTTGCAATTGTATTGTACTTATAAAATAACACAAACTTTTCTTTCACTTTCTTATTTATCTTCAATACTTCCTGAATATTAAACTAAACAAATGATTTTTTATTTTCTGTTGAATAATTATGATTTCTATATAGAATAATTGGAATCTGTGATATAGAAATATTTTGTACACACTGATTATATATTTGTAGGATATATATTATGTTTTATATATGAAGATGATTATATCTTACAGAATATATTGTTCTATGTTATTTTATAATCTAAATTAACCACTGACATGAAGTAGAAAGTTTATAATGAATCAATTGCTAAGAAAGTTGGTTACCTGTTTCCTCCTAGTCAATTTTTCTCTATAATTATAAATCAGCCATTCATCCATGCATTGACTATTGTCACATGTGGTTTGGTGCTCCTGCTATGCATTTAGAAATGTTTGATAAAATCCAAGGAAAAATATGCTATCTTATTGATCCTGACCTGGCATCACAGCTTACCTATGCTTTTCTATAAATACTTTCATGTTAATTGTGCTGAGACAAAATATTAGATATTGATTTCAGAGTGAACAAATGTGGTTTTATATTGCTCAAAGAAAGTGATGTCTCTATTTTAATTATCCATTTATCCTTATATTTTTATATTATAAGTTTGTTATATTATTATGTATTTATGATATTTAATTATTAAAATACATACTTGCTAATTATTATTTTTTATGAAAAGTTGATGTATACATCAATTGTTTTTGCTTTATTTTTAAAATAAGGGTTTTAGCAAGTTTACTTTATTAAGAATATCTATTATAACTAGGAATTGTTATAGTAGGAACATTTAATGAGCTGTAGTTGTTAAATTACTTAGTCTATATTACATTTAAGTGCAACATTACACTTTTTTATGAAAGAGGGATAATTTTCAAAATGGTAGGAAATGTATTTTGAGATGTAATGTTTGTTTTATTTATCATTCATTCTTGGTTCAGTATCATTGATTTCTTTTCCTATCATTTATCATTCAAACAGTTTTAAAATTTGCCAATAATTTTATTCTATTATCATTTTCTTATTTATTGATTGTAGTAACTGAGTATCTAATATATTTATGGATGAAGACATTTTCAAATCTATAGTAAAAGTGTTTCGAGTTATAACATTATTTTGTTTTGTTTACTTTTGTTATTTCTATTTTTATCTTTTGTTTTTTGTTTTTTACTATTTGTTTAGTAGTAAATTTCTTCCTTTATTATTTATCCCGCAAATATTTATTTTTAGCAGCACTAATAATAAAAAATGTTCATGTATATTTAATGACTAGCAGCATGGTCCGGCGTTGCCCGTGCTTGATTCAAAAATCGTACGACTCATACAGCAATCGCTATCACTTGACTTAAAATATTTTTGCCCTTCCTTGCCTTTAAAGTAGTGCCCTTTTCTGTGCTGATGTTGCTACATGCCTTATTTCTTGCCTATCTCACATTGCGAATTTTTTCTAAGCTCTATACTAAACATTAAATCTGTTACGAAAAAAGAACTAAACAAAATGAACACAAAACAATCAGCTTTAAAAAAGCACTTGTAACTGGAAAACCAAATGAAAAAAGAATGTTAACAACAAATACTTTTTCACACCTAACCCAGTTCTGCGGAATCAGAATCATTGTTGAGTTTAAGCAAGCGAATGAGCCAATTGGAGTAAAGTGCCATGCAGATTTAAATGTTTCCCACTTGTGACGAATGCAGCTATCGATTTTTTTTGCATGCTAGTTAACATTCATGTCAGTTAGCTTTTGGCTCTTATGCTGGCCAATAGAATCTTCCTGCCTATTCATGGCAGCCAGCTATAGGCTCTCACTCTGGCCAGTAGAAAATGGCCGCAAACTACATTAAAACTGCCATAGAAGCATGAAAAAATCGATTATTTCCACTATCGATGGGAGTTGGGAAATGCAAAGTCAGTCTTGGCCTTAACTCTAACTTGGAGCATGTGCATGTAAATTTTGGTTCAAATCTGTCGAAAATTGCGTCCGGGTATTCGTTACACACACACACACATACACATCCTGCCTTTTATAGATAGAGATAATTTTCTTTACTTATTTATAGATTCGTTTCAATTATTGCCATATAAAAATAATAATAAGTTCAAATCATACATTTGATAGCAAACCGTTTACTCCAACATCCAGAGTAAAATATACTCATTTCTTGTCATTGTATAGGGCTTGTATGTGCCAGTAATCTCAAGAGTGTAGTGCCAAAGACAAGGGACCAGATTGAATGGAACCAACATCCAAAGACCCCAACAGCATAATAGGCAAAGATCTACATGATATCAATGATTACACCACTAAAACAATGCAGTGCCAGTCATTCTGGTTTAGCAATCCTATTTGAGCCACAAGTAAGGCACTTCTGGACAAGTGTGTGGGCTTCTCTGTTGTGCACGGTTATTGATAAAAATCAAATTCAGGTGAATGGCCTTGTCAAACTCTCTTTGATTTCCATATCCGCCACCACTACCAGCAGGTAGAAAGGGAATAGGATGAGAGGCTGATGATCCCAATGCTCCAATGTGACTAATTGTACCTATTTAAGCACAGTACTAGATTGGCGACTGTAGTTAATTATTATTCCTCAGACATTGTTTGTACAATCCAAAATACCTTATGTTCAATCTGCCATTTCGTGAGTTCAGCATACTTCACAAACACAAAAAACAATTCTCCCTTCTCACTGCTTCAGCCCCCTTTTTTCATACCAACACCGTGGCTGACTAACCAATTAGTCTTCTTCGCTTTTGTTCTCAGTTACCCAGGCAAATAGTGTCTTCCAGGCCAACCAATCTGCACAAAACTTGCTATTGGATGAACCACACTAAGCTGTACAAAAGCCACCATTACAGCACATACTGTTAGAACCATTCAACAGGAACAGGGGGGGTTAATGCCATTTTTGTGTGTTGAGGTAAGGAACTTATTTTCCTTTGCACCAGATGCAAGCCACTCTGACTCGCATGCTTCTATGTGATTGTTCACCACAGCGACAAGGTCTCATCATTTTACAGTTGAAATGGCTAGACGTAACTGTAAGTTCTATGCTAATAGTTTCTTCTGTCGCACTTCTCACTTGTAGAACTCTCTTCTGGCTTCTTGCTTCCTTGTCAACTTTGATCTTCAAAATTATAAATGAATGTCAGTATCTTCTGTGTTCTTAATTCTTGTTCTTTTATTCTTCTCTCTCCTTAATAGTAGTTTTGCTGATATTCTCTAACACTTAGTAACCACTTGTGATCTCATGACATTATTGCCTTGCTTGGGGTGAAACGATTACAAAAAAAACAAATAAGAGCATTTAAGCTAGCAAGTAGGAAGACTATTACAGTATTTATTGTAATCAGTGAGTATAGGTTCACTGTTAGATTAATGGGTAAGCAAATGTGTATCAAGTTCATATATTTGTATGTATATGTAAGTTCATAGTGGTAGTAACTAACCTTGAATCAACTTATTGGTTATAGTTCCACATCAGGATTTGAATTCAAAATGGCAATCTCTATTTTGGACATTTTTTGCTTTGCAGAAAAGTTTAACTAAGCTAGATGCTGTGCCTTTTCTAGAAATACTTTCATAGTAATTGTTCTGATGAACTTTTCTCTACTAGATTTGTTGCAAGGTCTCATCATTTTACAGTTGAAATGGTTAGATGTAGCCATAAATTCTATGCTAAGTTTCTTCAGTTGCTCTTCTCACTCTCTTCTGACTTTTTGCTTCCTAGTCAGCTTTGATCTTCAAAAATTTACATGCCATGTCCATCATTATCACCTGTCTTGTTAACCGTTGTTCTTCTGTTGTCTTCTTTTCTTAATAGTATTTTTCTTTTTTCACATATTTTCTAACGCTCAGTAGCCCGTTGCATCTTAGTTGTTTTATTGCCTTTCTTGGGGTGAAATGATTACAAAAAAAAGAAAAGAAAAGCAATTCAAATTTGCCTTCTTTATGAAGAAATATACTCTTTAAATTATTAAATTATTTCTCCAAATACAAGGCTTAAGAGCCACTCAAGGTCTAGGATGCTAATGATTAGTGAGGTGCATTATATGAATGAATGAGAAGGTGGTAAAAAATGAGGATTCCAAGGATAAGCAGGAAAGATGACGAATGACCCTTGACTTGATGCGGTCAAGATTGAAGTGTCCAGGGAAGCACATATGGTGGAGTCCGTCAGTTCTTGGGGGGGGGGCTTATCTAAGTTAAACGTTCTTACCTTTGGAATAGGGAAGATATGGGGATGATTCAACTCTGTGGAAGTGTTATGGTGCATCCTAAAAGTCTGAATTGTAGAACTAAGGAATGGATTTTATCTCAATTTTTGCCATGGAAACAGTAACATATTTGACAGGCTTGCAATGTTGCATGTGCATTTAGGATGCAGCAGGGTGGAGAATAAATCATCACTCACAACACCATGTAAATGTTCTTGAACACTGTCAAACCTGGAATATCAGGATTTAGCAGTTATGGCAGCAATACTTCATTTTTGCTCTAATATGACTCTTGTAATCAATCATTACTTAGTAATGAGATATTTTGTTATGGTAACATGAATGATATTTCCTTAAAGTTGGACTGATTATTCTATACCAAAGTAATGTCTTGTGCTACCACGAGAAAAGAATTACTAAGAAGAGAGACCCGATTGTATAATTGCATTTTGTATGCAGTGGCGCTGAAATGTTGTTGCACCAACCTACCCATTTCCAAAAATCTCTGTTCTGATAAGATTTTCAGACATGCAAGAAATTTTCAGCATACATAAAGTTTTATAATTTGATTTATGCAAACACTTATTCTCATCTTTAATATAATTAATATCATTATAGATAACGTTTCAGCAAAATACCCTTTGGTCATCTTCAGCTGCCTGTTATATTAGCAGTTATGGAATATTTTATATATGTATATTATTCTATTATTCTGTTTGTGTGATATCATTATTTATCATTTCACTATTTGGGATCACAAAAATTGAAATCATGACTACCAGATGAGAACAATCGCTGATTAACCAATGCCCATATATATAATATGCTACTATCCTCAAGGGAATCACTGTTCTGTTTTTTTAGGATGCATTAAATTCAATGTTGAATGGTTTCAACATTTGATTATCCTGGTGAGTTAGTACCAGTTCTTTAATAATTTTACTTTGGGGATTTGTGCAATGAGAAGTTGTCATTCTACTTTGACTTATTCAGTTTTGGCAAACATTTAAATCTTAATAATTAAGATGTTTATAGCATCTATCATAAACATGACAATAATCTGGGTGTCAAAGATAATGACTATAATGATCAAGATGCCTAAAATAATGTCTTTAACCATCAAGATGTCTAAAATAATGTCTATACTGATCAAGATGTCTAAAACAATGCCTATAATAGTCAAGATGTTTAAAATAATGTCTATAATGTTCAAGATGTCTAAAATATCTATAACGATCAAAATATCTAAAATAATGTCTATGATTTTTTTTTAGTGTTTCATCCCAAGCTAGATGGGAAGCCACTAGCACATAAGGGGTTACAGAGAGTTGGAGTGAGAGCAAATAGGATTGATAGAGGAAAGGATGAAGAGAAGGTTAGGGGATAGATCAAGACATCTGGAGACGTCGATTGACATTACATTTGAATAGTTGGAGATTATAGCTATCAAGGAAACAGGAAAATGGGAGGGAGCTCCACAGGCGAGAAGTGTGAGACATGAAGCTATTGGAGTAGAAGAGACGGCTACATTTAACAGTTTTGACAGTGAAATAGTATGAGCGAGATGCCAGCCTAGTAGAACGCTTAAATTTATGAAGTCTGGGAACCAGCGAAAGAAGCTCATCGGAGGAGTTATCGTGAAAGTATTTGTAAAAAAGACAGAGGGTGGTGACGGCACGTCTGTGAGAGAGCGACTTCAGACAAGATGCCAGATCAGGGCCAATTACATTGCATATCCGTCTCTGGATCTTTTCAAGGACCTTGAGACAAACAGAAGGGGCACCAGTATCAAGATATTTAAAATAATGTGTTTGCAAAAATCACACATCTAAAAATTCAAAAAAGGTAATTATTTAAATTTATTTTTCATAACTTTGCATGTTCAAATCAGTAGTTATTACTAGTAGACAAGTAATAGCAATATGGAAAATGGTAAATTACCAAGCCTATCTTTTCATCAATCTCGCTTTCTCTCACTCTGGTATAAACTGGACAGATTTAATCCTGCCTAGAACCATCAATTAATCTGGTCTAGTCTAGTCTAGTAGCTTTTCTCTTGAGAACATTTACTTGTATGCCAATTACTATCAGCATAACAATCATAGCTTCTTCATTTTATGGCCAATATCTTGGTACTTTTCTATTTTTCCACTTTCTTCATTCTGTCAGAACAGATATGTTTATAATCTGATAAAATCTATTTTTCTTTATTTTCAACAACTAAATTCTGTTTATTTTATTTATTTTTGCTAAAGTTAGGGGCAGCCTATCTCGCTATAAATATAGAATTTTTAATGTTTTTTTACAAACATTTGTGTTTCATACTCAGTTGTTTTATAAATTGATTTATAGTTTAAATATTTTTTCTTCAGCAAAATGTGTGAATCAACAGGTGAGGATGTTGAAAAATTCTCAGCCTTACTGACTTCTGAAAAATCTGACAAGAGACAAAAATATTAGAATTGAAAAATCAAACCCATTTTCATTGGTCTGAAAAAATTATGTGCCTCTTCATGAATTTTACGTTGTTTAGAAATAGAGCAGAATGACTTAGAATTTCAATTCAATATTGGTTTGTGTTATATACCATACCTATGAACAATAATGGGTATGTTCCATTCATAAATACATTGGACACTATTGTAAGTGAGGGTAACATGCGGTCTATGCTGGTAGCATGAGCTGTCAGGGTGGGAACCTCTTGCCATGTAGAACTTTCTGCTTTTCAGCAGAGAGGAACATGGACAAGGCTATGCCAAAGGGCAGAGACTCATCTGGGGAAGTAGACAGATATCCGATCCCATGTATGCAGGGTTTATGGGCAGGTTTTGCCTGAGTCCATGGGCTTGGATTTCTCCACATTAAATTTGGCCTTGTGCCGCATCCTACCTCATGGGGAGGCAGGTGAATATTGTAATATGCTGTCTAAGTAGTTCACCATCAGCAATGGTTTACCTGATTCACACCACGAGTGAGTATTGTATTTTGTTGATGTTATAAAGATTACCATTTCATTTCTAACCTCCATTTTGGTTATTCCTCATTCAGTAACCATTCCTAGGTTACAATAGTTTGATTAGGCATTGTTCTTTTATATGTCATGTACCTTCAAGATGTAGACAGTAATGATTCTCTATAAATTCACGTCCTTTGGAGTTCTTCATAAAGTTCGTTTTTTTGTTATTCTGACACCATTTTAGAAAAACTTGTTACTGAGGTTATGCACTATTTTCCTCTGTCTCCCTTGTTTTCTCTATGTCTTGTGAGTGTTAATTTCTCCAGGCTCTCTTTTCTCCCTATATGCACTAGCAATCTCAACCCTCTGTTAATTGCAGTTGGATTTGTCTATTCTTGGGTTAATGTGAATAGTGAGGAACGGAAGCCCAATTCCTTGTGCAACTTTTGGGACTTAAGCACACCCCAGATCTCAAATGGAACTCATGCATATGATCCATCGCTAAAAATGATGGGAAAATGGTCAGTTCCCTATACTACTCCAGTAAGTACCTGACTCCACCTGCTGTCCTGGTTCACAAGAGCCAGGTCGAGTTGAAAATGGAGTACTGCTGCCATATATAGCCAGGAGCTTCTCCATCTTCACTTTCGACTCTCAACAGAGCCCACATCCTTTAAGCGACAAATAATTTCCAACTTATAACCCCTTTCTCACAGATGAAATGCTTGCAGTCCTCTTGTTGTCTTATAGCTACTTCCATGGAAAGTTCTCAGATAAACTACATCCTTTATTTCCACCAGATCTAACGGTCACAGATAAAACCCACCATGCTATATTCATTGTAGCGAACAATGCTATCCGCCTTCATATTCCATTGGTAAGATGTAAGTTCAACCTGAGTAACTTCTTCCCATGAACAACTGATTTATGGAACCGACTCCCAAGAGGATGCTTTCCTGATCACTACATCCTTAACCTGTTCAAGTCTCAAGTTAAATGTTATCTTCCCCACATATCTGCAAAAACTCTAAAATTTACTCTGCAACCCTCAAATTAAAGTGGCTCCTGAGCCTTGTACATGGTGAACATCATTGTAAAAAAAAAAACAAACTATGAGTAACTGCTGAAAAATCTGTTTTCATGTAATGTTTTTATGACTTAATACATTTGGAGTACTTCAAATATTGTCTTTCTGGTCAATCCGCGTTTCATGCTCTTTATTTTTTAAAATTATTTCTCCAAATTCTTCTTGTGAAATCCTTCAAGTGATTTATTTTGCTTGTTTTTGAGATTATGCATATTTTTACCTGGTCTCTGTTCAGCTCCTTAGCAGTTTCCAATGTTCTATTTGCATCGCACAATAACTTTATATATTACTAGCAGGCTTCACCCGCTCACTATTGCTTTGCAAATTAAGATATATTCACTACTTGAAATCTTTGAAACAAACATTTTAAATGAACATTTCATTCATAAACTGGCTTGTTATAGTTAAGGAAAGTTTTACAAATAGATGACAACTTCTTGAATGCCAAGTAAAATGCAAATTTCAAACACTTTTCTACACTATATAAGAAAATATTCCTAAACAGAACTATTTTTTATATGAAAATCGATATGTCCCGGAAAGGGGTATATTTGTTCGAAGTAGCTAAGTGGTTTTGGCTACTGTAACCGAGTAGTACAATCTAGCAGGTAGCCGTAATCGACTGGTACTCGTCGTAGTCGTAGTCAATAGGCGTAGGCAATAGGTGTAGTTCAATAGGCTTCGTCAATGGCGCAGTCCAATGGGCGTCCTCCAATACCTACACATCAGCCTGTATTTATGGCTGACACCAGCCAATCATATTACTGTGAGGGGGAACCCAGGTGTATGCATATTCATTACATCACCTCCCCCAGGCATAAATTTTCCCGTGAAATTTAGCTTCAATATTTTCTCCTTTTAGGGTCTGGACTTTATCGATTAACTTTTTTCTTAAGTCTTTTTCGCCTCAACTCTCCTTTCAGTGGTGGCGTTTGACAAACTGGTACCTCTGACCTTGAGGTCGGGGATAACTCCATTGGCGAATGTTGACTTACTGGAACGGGAATTTCAAATGCGTTATACAAGACTTCCATTGGAATCTCTTCGGTATTTTCCGTGACCTCTGTAGTGTGTCTTGCTCTCAATTGATTCCAATATCTTTTGCACCGAAATCTTTCACCTTTTATGTCATATATGACCCTGTCCAATTCTTTTGGTTATCATTCCTTCTTGCCAATATATTTTTCCAGTCCTAAAGTTCTTGAAAAAAACTTTGTCACCTGGCTTATACGCTTTAATCATCTGGTTTTCATTTTTATCAGTTTTCTTCGCCGTGCTAGGCAACAGCCTTTCGAACACAGAGCGTATTTTTCTCGCAAACATTAACTCTGCTGGCGATAACCCTGAAGTCGTATTCGGCTTTGGCGTGATTCTATATACTGCCAAAAATTTCTGAATACTTCTTTCATTCGTGTCCACGCCTTGACTTTTCTTCAACGCTCGTTTAAAGGTATCCACGAATTTTTCTGCCTGTTCATTCGATCTTGGATGATATACTGGCGTTGTCACGTGATCGATGGACAATGATGTACAGAATTCCTTGAATTCTCTTTGTTGGCGCTGACTAAAGTTTTAGGGATTCCAAAGCGACTAAAAATTTCATTAAGTGCGTTTATTCTATTTGTTGCAGTCGGATGTCTGCACTTAACAATTTCTGGCCACTTAGTGAAACTGTCTACAATAATCAGGTAATAAGATCCATTTATGGGCCCTGCATAGTCGATATGCAATCGAGTCCATGGGACATCTGTCTTTGGCCATGGTTGAATCTTTACCGGTGGATCCCTTGCTGCCAGTAGACATCCTCTGCACTGTTTCACCGAATTTTCTATGTCTTGGTCCATCCTCGGCCAATAAGTATAGACTTTCATTAGAGATTTCATTCTCGAAATTCCTGGATGACCAGTGTGAACTTTTTTCAGAATTTTCTTTTGTAGAGTAACCGGCATTACAACCCTATCTGTGTATAGTAATACCTGTTTGCAGATTGAAAAAGGTGACACACTAATTCCTTTTTTAGTTTTCTCGTTCAACCAGATTTGCTTTTTCATTTTTTTAATGAAATCATCGTTCTCCTCGGCTTTTTTCAAATCTTCTAGCGTAACCGGTCGTTCTCTAATCGTATTGCATAACAGACCCGACAATTCACTTTCGTCTCTTAGCGCCGCTATTACTATTTCTTCCAGTGGTTCCGTATATTTAGGTATTAACCTCGACAACCCATCGGCGTAACCGAGCTTCTTTGAAGGCACATATTCCATTTTGAAATTATAATTCAATAGAATTATACCCCAACGCTGTAGTCGATTTGCCTTGTGAGTTGGTATACCTTTTTTGAACTAAATATTGTTAACAGCGGTTTGTGGTCTGTTTGCAGACTAAATTCTCTTCTGTATAGAAACCTGTGAATTTTTTTTTACCGCGTAGATTATTGCTAAACTATCTTTTTCGATTTGACTGTAACTTCGTTCCGCGAGCAGTAACGTTCTCGAGGCATGTGCTACTGGCTTCGTAAATCCGTCCTCGAATGCATGAAGCAATACCGTACCTAGTTCCTCATTACTGGTATCTGCTGCTACAATGATTTTCCTCTTCGGGTCGAAATGTGCTAACGATAGGTCTGCTAATAGACAGCTTTTTATTTTTTTTTAAAGCCTGTTCGCATTCTTTCGGCCATATTTACTTTGCGCCCTTTTTCACCAAATTATTAAAAGGAACTCTTATATCATAAATTTTGGGGATATAAATGCTATAGTAACTTACTAATCCCAAGAACGCCTGGAGTTTAGCCACATTATCAGGTGATGGCATATTTCTTATAGCCTCAGCCTTTTCTGGACCCGGTTTTCTTCCTTTACTGTCAATGATCTGCCCTAAATATTTTATCTTCTTTAAGAAGAACTCGAATTTTTCAGCACTCAGCTTGAACCCGTATTCCTCAATTCTCTGAAATGCTGCTCTAATATACGTTTTGTGTTGGGCCTCATTTTCACTTTTAATCAAAATATCATCTAAGTATGCGATTGCATACTTCATACCAGCCAACATTGTGTCCATTATTTGCTGGAAAATGCTTGGAGCTACCTTCAATCCAAAAGGGAGACGATTTAGTTTAAAAAACCCTTTATCGTGTTTATTGTCAGGTACTTCGAACATTCTTCACTGACTTTAACCTGAAGGTAAGCCTCCGACAAGTCCAACTTTGAAAACACTCTACCTTCGTTTAATTTAGTGAATATATCCTCCGGAGACGGTAGAGGCTAGCATGGTCTTTCAAACGGTCATTTAAGCCTATCGAGAAATCAGCACGCACTCTGATTTTTCTGCCCTTGATCCTTCTTGATAAGCAAGGAGGCCAACTCTGCCTTAGCTAAGGCTACTTCTCCATTATCACGGGATTTAACTGCTCGATCAACTCTTTTCTCACAAACCGTTTGCGCTGCTAATCTATCTAGATTGTGTCGACGACTAAAATCGGCAGCTGACGTTCGAATTTTACATTTTAATTTGTCCCACCAGGCATTTAACACCACCGCCCTCGTCAATTCTCTTTGTAATATTAGTAGCAGCTGGCCCCGGAATTCCTGCTCGCCAAAAAACGGGCAGTTGAATTTCCAGTAGCCAGGCATCCTAAACTTAGGCTTATCTAAGTTTTCACGGACCCGGACAAGCCTATCATCCGAATAAACTATATAATGGAAACTTGGACACCCTAAGAGCCCTACATCGACTCTCCTAACTAAAACTCGGTCGAGGTAGCTAGCACGCACCCCTACAACAGAGCTGCCACTATTTGTCCAAGTCCAAGCTACCCCCTGAGGGTGCTTATTCCGGTATTTGTCGACCAGATCAAACCCGTCGACAAAATCGCGAAAAGTTTTTTTGTTAGTACCCGAATTTGAATTTGACCCTATGCGATCTATGTCGGGGTCAAGGATGGCATTCCAACCCCCCGCTAAAACTACCCGACGTGATGTCGTCATAAACGGCCCGATCTGCCGAAATAAATCAGGCCGCTCTGTCTGGATATTGGGCGCATAAACCCCAATGAGATGCTGAGTCTTGTACTTTATGGTAACATCCAGCATGCAAAGTCTGCCCGCCGGATCTGCGAAGACAAGAGCACACGCAGCCTTCAAAGACTTGCTCACCAGCCAAGAGACACCCCTCGAGCGTCCATCAAAGCATGCTGAATAAAGAGAAAACCCCTTAGACAGAATGCATTCATAATCGCGAGAAGAAAAACGGGTCTCTTGCACACAACATATATTCACCCCTAAGCGCTCAAGGTCGCGAGCGAGCCTCACCCTTCGAGACTCCAACCTCAGACCTCGGGCATTCACACTTTCCAACCAGAGTGACATTATCAATCCAATTAGGCTTATCCACTAGAAATGAACATGGCCGGGACGAGGACACCAACAGCCGGTCCCATTGATCCTGTAGTCATCTCTATTTCGACGCTATCGTCATGAGACAGGCCACCAATGTCCCCAGGGTAGGTTAGTTTAAGGGCTCTATACAGGGATGGGTGAACAAAAACGGGGACCCTCCCTGTACAGTGTTTATTCATTTCGGCCATTTGAGGATCCAGCATGTAGGCCGCTGGGAGCAGTAATTTCAGGCTCTTTGTCTGCCCGAAAACGCTCTCTGCATGTTCCCGGGATACGCGGCAGATGTCTTCCCCTGGGAGATATGGTGGTTTTATTTTCTTTTTCCTTTTCTCCGTTGAGACCTGTACTTCGGGACTTAGCTTACACTTTTTCTGTGGACATTGAATGGGAGTCTGTATAGGTGTGTTTCTAGGAGTGTTTTTGGGAGTATAATCCTGTGTATTTCCGGAAGGGGAGAGGTAAATTTGAAGAAGTGTCATTTTGATATTTATGTTTGGCAGGTGTGATTGTCAGTGATTTGGGCGGAGGTGGTTTGGCAAATGAAGAAGGAGAAGACGGGACAGAGGATGAGGGGCGCGGTGCCCCCAGTGACTTTTGTTTTTTTGCCCGCTAAGCGTCCAATTTTTCCTTCAGTTTCTTTAAATCCAAAATTTTGTCCCAACTTGGCTCATTCACCTTCTGGATATCAGATGCTTCGTTTTCATACGACACCGGGGCGTCGCCCTTTAAGCTGGTAGAGGTAATGGGGCTGTAGGTGTTTTTATCCCCGGGGGTCATGCTGGGACCGAGGCCCCGCTGTTCGGTTCTTCCCTTCGCCCCTACTCACGACACGCCATTCACCCACTTCCTTCTCCTTATCCACACTTGTGGCATGCGTCGGTTTGGGAGGGAATGTGGGTGAAGACCCAACCGAGGGATTTTCTTCACCGGTCCTTGTCGTAGGTAGGCCCATTACAGGTGCCGCAGATTTAACAGTCTCCGCCAGAGGGGGATTTTGGTCGCCAGCGACCGGAGCTCCAGGGGCCTTCTTCCCTGGGCAGGAGGAGGAGAGATGACCAGTCTCTCCACACCTCCAACAAGTCACGATGACCGGCATTTTCCGGCCGCACAAACAGTTGGGGATGGAGACGAAGGCCAAGCGATCGAGCATTATATCAAAAGTCCATCCCCCATTAAGGTTGTCGGAAAGAACCCTTAAAATTTGGTAGTGCTGCATAAAAAAATGCAGCCAGGTGCTCTCCCGTTACCTGAATAGGGACTTCAAATACGGCCACACTGCTCCTTCGCCGACCCCCATTTTATGCCCTTAGAATTAAGTCTTTATTTATGAACTCTTTCTTTGCCATTTCCAGGCAATCTTCGGCTGTGGGGAGCAGTACGTTCCACATGAAAAACCCGAAACCTTTAATTATTCTTTGGGGTTTGATCCCCAGGGACAAAAGTGAATTGATCACTGTGTCTTTCGTGGAGTGACAAATTGTACGCGTACACTTGTCCACCACGAAGACCAAAATCCTTCTCTTTTCAAATATCGTTAGTTCTTGGATGTCTTCAAGGAGCCCATCTATTTTACAAGATGAGTGTAGCCCTTAGCCTTTTCCAAGAAATCCGCGATATTTACGATACAACTCTGCGAGGACTTCCAGCACGAGGGCGATTCCCCAGCTGCCGACTTAACTTGTGCCCCCTTTGGCACCTTGTCATCAATACTTCTGCTTGAGACCGGCATGGTCCCCTCTATTCCTTTGATAGTAGTATCCTTTACATACTTCACTAAAGGTACGTTATTAGTAACATTTCCCAGTTTTTTCAGCTTTATTTTATCTGGGGAGTCAGCCTTAGAGGCAGGCCCAAAAGATCTTTTTTTTACTATTGACCGACTCACCTGGTCGGCCATTTTTAAAATGGGAAAAACTTCACCCAGCGGGTCTAATTCAATTTGGTTCAAAAAAGAAAGGAGTAGGGAGAAAAAAAGAAAATAATAGAAAAAATGCAAAAGCATGAAAATTAGATTTTTCTAAAAATAGACGAAATTAAACAAAGAAAAACAGAAATCCTGGATACACCAGTAAATAAACAATAAACTATATATAAATACTAATTTAAAAAGAAGAAATTATACCTAAAACAAAAAACTTTAAAATAAAGGCTGGTAAAAAAAAAACAAAAAAAACTGAGTAAACTAAAAGTTAACCCAAATTAGAAATAAATAAAACAAACTAGCTCAAATAAAAAGACAAAATATAAAATAAATAGTCTGGTCAGACTTAAATTCAAAATTCAAAATGGCACCCAAAAGCTGCCAAAAAGAATAAAAAAAACAAAAGAAGTTAGACAAGAAAGAGAATTAAAAAATAAAAAAAACAGTAAAAGAAACTCCTCTTTTTTACGTCAGCAATTAACTTAAAATGTAAAATGCAGAAGAAAAAGAAAAGAAATACAAAAATCTGGTTTGACACTCGTCAACCCAAAATAAAAATAAAGGTTTGCGGCCGAAGTCGCTAAAGAAAGAAAAATAAATTAATTCGAAAATAAAAAAAATGGTGGAGGGTATAAACTAAAAAGGTGGAAAAATCAAAAAAGGTTATTTCTTTAACTCTTTTCTTTTCTTAAAAAATACTTATTTTTCAAAACGAGAACTGTAAAGAAATAAACTCAAAGAAAAAAAAAAAAGAAAAAAATCAGTAGTCCGGTAAGACTTTGTCAAACCGGACTAAAAATAAAGATGTTGGCCAAATCCAAGAAACAATAATTCAAGCAAAAGAAATGAAAGAAAGAAAAATAAATCTTAACAAATAACTTAACGAAATAACTTTGTGGGCCGAAGAAAGTTTGTCAATCCAAAAACACAATAGATTCCAAAAAGAATTGTCACTTCCGGCCAAAAACTCGTCTGACAAGCGAAAAGTAGTCCAATGGGCGTCCTCCAATACCTCCACATCAGCCTGTATTTATGGCCAACACCAGCCAATCATATTATTGTGAGGGGGAACCCAGGTGTATGCATATTCATTACATCAAAAATCAAAACAATCCCCGCATAAAAGAGAAGTAATGAAGGACAGTTGCTATGAAGATATTTGTAAAATGACAGAAGGAAACTATGTCACATCAAGATACCTCGTCACGATCGATTATATTACAATTTCGCCAAGAAATTTGAGATGTACAGATAGGTTTATATACTTTCCTGACTCTGTTCCCCTTAAAGTTATTGCATACACCTAAACATAAGCAAGTAAAGAAATTAAATACTGATGGTTTATATCTCGAGTAGTACTTTGGGATAGAACCTTGAAGCCAGGATAATTCTGTTAAACTGTAATCTCTGGCAAGCATATTTTCCATATGTCATATCGTATGTTCTTATATCTGAAAAAAAAAAAATAGAATGACTGTATTATATTTATTTACAAGATAATGGACAACCCTCAATTTGCATAATAAACTCTCGCATCACCAAATAAATTAATGCAAATATTTTCTATAAAAACTTCACATATTATATTTAACATAAAATATATATTATGAAATGAACAAAGTCCGACAATTATTTTAAACATTTTTTATGTTGATACATTCTTTTTATAGATACAAATATTTAAGTAAAGGCTCTGTTTTATAATAAACAGTATTAATAGCATTTACCGGCCTGAATGTCCGAGAAATTTTCATAGAAAATATTCGTTCTCCGCTAGGAATCGAATCTGTATCCTATACGGAACCGTCATATAGAAATTCAGGCCGGTAAATGTTGTTTAATACTGTTTCTTATGAAACAGAACATTTACTTAAATATTTGTATCTATAAAAAGAATGTTGAAACATAAAAATGTCTTAAAATAATTGTCGGACTTTGTCCATTTCATAATGTGTGATGTCATTTGTTTACATTTGGATACGCCATTAGCAGATATGAATGTACGTGAGAGAATCATGGAAGATTGTAGTTTCAAGACAATAAAATCGACCGCGCTAACCGAACACTCCTCTGTGGCCAAATCGGTTAAAGGCACGTCAGGCTAAATGACGATTCCGTATAGGATACAGGTTCGATTCCTGTCGTAGGACAAATATTTTCTATGAAAATCTCTCGCTGGTAAATGCTGTTTAATACTGTTTATTATAAACAGAGCATTTACTTAAATATTTGTATCTATAAAAAGTATGTATAAACATAAAAAAATGTCTTAAAATAAAATATATATCTTTAAAATTATCCGAACATCAATTGATCAATCCCAATTTTATTATGCATAATAAAATCTGTCATTCTGTATTATATAAAGCAGATTTAAAAAAAATGAAGGTGCATTGTCTTACAGGAATATACTCTTATAAATTCAATGAATAAAAGAAGAACCCTTACAGAGGTAAATCAAAATACAATAAACTATGTGAAGAAATTTCTGTACAGCTAATGTTTAAAAGCAATTCTTTTACTCTTCAAAACAGAGGCACACAAAAAATACCATTGTAAATGGAGTCAACAAGTACAGGTTCTTTAGATCAGTGTGTATCTAAGAAAAACGTCATTCTTATCATGGAAGAACATGATGACTGGAATTCCCTGGACAATGGTTTTGCTTCTTGCAAATGGTTGTTTATTCTTCTTTTGCAGTTTAAACATTTATCCTCATAAATATATTCGTATGTGCTGTATGTAATATGCATCTCTGGTTGAAAGTGTATATGTATATATATATATCATGAGTTAAAATATGTGCATTTTGAAAAGTAAAAAAAAAAATTCAGTTTTGGAATTATCATGACATTCGGACAATTTATAAAAATCTACTGCAAGAGAATCATGCATTTGAAATTCTATAACATTTCATATTTCTTTCTTTTTTATGTCATTTCTGTTTAGGACACAGATGATCTTTCAGAGTTTCCTGTCATTTGTTATTTTTGTGGGGCAGACCCTTTTACATGAGATAGACTCGTCCAAAGTATACTTATACTGACAGAGAGAATACCTGCAGGTTGAGATACGTTGAGTCAGGGTGAGAGATACGCAGACGTACACAGGGTGTTCACAGAGAGTTATTTAAATGTTTCTATTATGTGCCAAACTGCATCTTGAGAAAAAGTCGCCTCTTTTTTTATATTCTTTTGTTGTGCGTTAACCGTTACTTTTAATATTAATTCCTGGAGTTGCATTTGTCTTTCTTCACTTCTTATAAACTCAAGCATTGCTTTTTGAAAATCTTCCATTTTTAGGGAGTGACGAAATTTTTCTTTCTATCTCTTATGTACGTTCTTTTATGTTCGTCGTTAATTTGTTGTTCTCAGTGTGAGTTCCTTCGAGTCTTGTCGCCAAGTTGTGGTCGACGTGACTCTCAAATTTCCGTGGCCAGTTATTGTGTTGGCGAGCGAAAATATTTTGTTTTTCGTACGTGTCCGTACTCTTCGTCGTCAAGTTTTTGTGTTGACGAGAGAGAATTTTTTTTCGTGTGGATCCCAAATCCTCGTCGCCAAGTTGTTGTGTTGACGAGAGAGAATTTTCTTTCGTGGGGGATCTCATCCTCGTCGCTAAGTTGTTGTGGATTCCGGGAATGGAATCCTGCACAAATAAATAAACAACGCCAGTAATTGAGATAGAAAAATAAGTGTATTAAACGTAAGAATACAGACTTGAAGTGAAGATTAGTAGTCCAGGAATGCGGGTTAGTAGAAAGTATATGTACAAGTCTCTGTAAGTGAAATCGTAATTATCTCTCTCGTTGGACTCTCGTATAATTCTCTGTGGAAACCCTGTGTACTATCTCCATATCTCTCACCCTGACTCAATGTATCTCAACCTGCAGGTATTCTCTCTGTCAGTATAAGTATACTTTGGACGAGTCCATCTCGTGTAAAAGGGGTCTACCCCACAACAGTTATTTAATTTTTAACAGTACTAGATAAGTTTCATCATTTTACAGTTGAAAAGATGTAACCGTAAGTACTATGTGAAAAAAGACAAAATGTAACCATAAATTTTATGTGAAAAAAGACAGGATCTGACTATAAGTTCTATATGAAAAAAGACAAGATGTAACCATGAGTTATGTGTGAAAAAAGACAAGATGTTGTAAGTTCTATGTGGAAAAAGACAAGATGTTGTTACTCTATGTGGGAAAAGACAAGATGTAAGTTCTATGTGGAAAAAGACACAATGTTTTAAGTTCTATGTGGAAAAAGACAAGATGTAAACATAAGTTGTATGTAAACAGTTTCTAATGGTTTTCTAACAGTTTCTTTTCTTACACTTCTCCCTTGTGGAACTCTCTTCTGGTTACTTGCTTTCAAATCAACTTTGATCTTCAAAAATTTAGACGCAATGTCAATCGTTATTTTCTGTCTTCTTACTTCCTATTCTTTTATTGGCTCTCTTAACAAGGTTTTACTTTTCTCATATGCTTTCACATCTCTTTCATCTTACTGGCTTGTTTTCAGTGAAATGATTAAAAAAAAAACAACAAAAAATTCCAAGCAATGTTTATTTATCTTCTTAACATATTTCCTAGTCTCATCAAAAACTCAATTAATAGGACGAGATATGTCCACCTATCTTCCGGCTCACACTCCTGCTTGGTCTTTTTGATTAGGAGTAGAGGTTTATCACTTGTTTCCTGTTTAGGATTGGGTTTCCGGTTCCTTCTAAACTCTGCTTTAGATCTGTACTCCAGTGCTTGTCCTTTCTTATGCAGATCTATACACTACCCCTCCACATTGAGTGGCACTTGGGCATTGTATTTGGTGTAAATTTTTAAAAAGTTACTCGTTGATTCCATCTGCATCTCTTATCTTCAATGTCCTGTGAGTGTTAAATTCTACAATCCACCTTTCTAATCATATGTTCCAGAAATTTCAACTTTTTCTTTCTGATTCTAATTAGATGCATGCTTTATATTCCTATTTCCTTAAAACTTACTCATTACTCACATGTGCAATCTATGCATCATTATCTAGTAAAACTACAGGGTGGTCCGAAAGTATAATTTTCTATTTTAGATGACTGACATGAGTTCCTACACGAAAATGATGGTGTTCATACATACCTTCTCGATATGTGACACCATCAATGTAAGTGAATAAACTGAATCCAGAACATATGCTTTGTATTGTTCTATTGTTCTGATAACTTTTTCGTAGTCGGTGACAAGACTTTCGGACCACTCCGAATATTGATGGCTGTTTATTAATTTGGACAGTGCAAAAAATAATTTTTCCATGGTTGCCTGATGTTTTTATTTGTGTGTGCATGTGTGTATGCACACATTTGTCCAGGATGTGAGGGGAGGTGTCCACATGCATGCCTAGGTCTATTTTGTATTGACATATTAAACATAAAAATGTCTTAAAATAATCGTCGGACTTTGTCCATTTCATAATGTGTAATGTCATTTGTTTACATTTTGATATGCATTGAGCACATATGAATGTATGAGAGAAAATCATTGGAGAATTTTAGTTTCAAAACAGTAAAATTAACCTTGCTAACTGAAACGCTCCTCTGTGGCTCAATCGGTAAAAGCACGTCAGGCTATATGATGGTTCCGTATAGGATACAGGTTCGACTGCTGTTGGAGGACACATATTTTCTACGCAAATTTCTTGGACATTCAGGCAGGTAAATGTTGTTTAATACCGTTTATTATAAAACAGAGCATTTACTTAAATATTTGTATCTATAAAAAGAATGTATAAACATAAAAAAGTGTCTTAAAATAATTGTAGGACTTTGTCCATTTTCATAATGTGTGATGTCATTTGTTTACATTTGGATACACATCAAGCAGATATGAATGTATGAGAGAAAATCATGGAGAATTGTAGTTTAAAAACAGTAAAATTGACATTGCTATCTGAAAAGCTCCTCTGTAGCTCAATCGGTAAATGCATGTCAGGCTATATGATGGTTCCGTATCGGAAACAGGTTTTATTCCTGTTTGCGTACGCATATTTTCTATGAAAATTTCTTGGACATTCAGGCTGGAAAATGTTGTTAATACTGTTTATTATAAACAGACCATTTACTTAAATATTTGTATCTATAAAAAGAATGTATAAACATAAAAAGTGTCTTAGAATAATTGTTGGACTTTGTCCATTTCATATTAAACATAATTTGTAAATAAAAGAATATTCATATAAATAAGCATTCAATGTTTAAACATGCATTTTCTAAATCATTTCACCCTAACCAAAGCAATAAAACCAGTAAGAGGTAAAGGCCTAATGAGAAAAAGAAAAACATTATTAATGAGATGCAAGAATGAAAGAACAGATTTCAAGAAGACAGAAGATAACGAGTCATATTGCATTTAAAAAGACGAAAGTTGGCTGGAAAGCAAGAAGCTGGAAGAGAATTCCAGAAGTGAGAAATGTGAGGAAAGAAACTGCTAGCATAGAATTTATGGCTACATCTAGCAATGGTCAAGTGATGAAACCTAGCTGCCAATTTAGTAACCAGCATAAATTTGTAAAGTTGAGGTACCAAAGAGGAAAGCTCATCAGAACAAGCAAGAACTGCATGTACACAAAAAGAAACAGACAACATAATAGAATTCATTTATCTAAAAAAAATAATGAATGTTATTTCAGAAATAAAAAAGAAATAATCCTTGGGTATTTCTTGCTTACTTTTGTCTTAACAGACTTCAAATTATGGCACTTTGCATCTGCCACACATTTTGGCTGACCTTACAACCACCTGGTTAATATTCATTAACATTCTCAAATTTAAAAGCTTTGATAAACCAATGACATACTTGTTCTTGTATATAAACACGTGCAAAAAAAGGAGTTCTTATATTTGCCTTCATAATATTCCTTAAAGGATGAAACACGTCAGCTAAGAATAGTTATTCCTCTTGTCTTTCTATTCATTTCTTCCCTTAAAGATACACTATCTGAAAATATTATATATATATATATATATATATATATATATATATATATATATATATATATATATATATATATATATATATATATACGCAATACTGCTAAAAGTCTTCCAGACTAGCAAAGAAAGGAATAAATTTGAGTTATGGATCATACATTCTATGTCACATATTCACCTTGCAGTTCAAGACATTTTCCTCAGGCTTCTGTAATACTTGCAGCATTTTTCTGATACATTAAAATAGTGCTATCTCTTGTTCATCATTTAAAATGTCATGCTTTTCAAACTCATTTTTAGGATTGAGAACAGGAAAAAGATGGACTAAGTTCTGGTGAGAATGGCAGATGTTCAATGTACTCTCACACAAAATTATCCAAAACATGTTCCATCACTGTGAGCAGGTGCGTTGTCCTGTGAAAATAAAACACCTTCCTTCAGGTTCCTTCACCATTTTTCTTTCAAGTATTCTATCATCAGTGAAACAAGCTAAAATAGTATTAACCATTCCACCTTTCTGACAATAGTCAGTAAAATATATTCCTTATCACAAACACATTTCCTGTTGACTAGTAGACCTTGAATTTCTTTGACCATGGGAAATCCCAAGTCTGTCAATACATGGAGTGTTATTTGGTCTCTGCATCATATTGATGTAACTCTCTGTTAAATCTGGAATCAAGAATATGCCGATTGACTCTTCTGAAAAGATGTTACTCACTCCAAAAAGAAGAGGTCACCTGTTTACCTGACCTATATCTACTTTTATGACTCATGTAAAATAGAGTAATGTCTACCTTTTTTAATCCTATGCAGAACAGACTGATATTTACCTTTTTGACTCTCATGTGAAGTGAACCAGTGTCTACCTTTTTTGAGTCACATGAGAAGTGCACTAATGTCTACCTTTTTTATTCTCATACAAAGCAGATTGATGTCTATTCTTTTACTGTCATATGAAGTGAACCAATGTCTACCTTTTTGACTCTCATGTGAAGTGGACCAATATCTACCTTTTGACTCTTATATAAAATGAACCAGTGTCTATATTTTAACTCTCATGCAACATGGGCCGATATTTCCTTTTTTGATTCTTGTGCAAACCAAACTGGTATAAACCTTTTTGTTGTTTATTAAATTAACAGAATTCAGAAGTATATAACCTGGAAAAACAGTCCAAACCTAGCACATAATTTAGTGCAGTAAAGTCAACACCCCATTTTCTTGTATCAAACTTGGTTTACATTTTCGTTATTTGCACTCAGAATTAATGTCTTCAAGTTTGGCTAACTTTTCCAAAAATTATTCTATTATATCTTTCCTCCTATTCCATTTTCTCTGTTGTTCTAGGACTGTATACTATTTTTCAATATTTTCATCATAAACACTGTCTTAACACTGTTATATAGCATAGTAACAGAACCTAATTTGTATGTTTTGAAAAAAAATGCTTTTTCCCATTCAGTTAAATCACCATTTTCAGCAGTGAATTTTATCATAACTTTCATATGGATGAATTATTTCTATAGGAATTTAGTTAAAGGGAACGACTGTTTACGGCATATAAGTTTTGACATATATTACCTCATTGTTAGCTTTTTCATATTTATTTTTAAAGTGACCCCCACAACCCATCCTTTTCCGTCCTTTGTCACCAAGGCCACAATCAAACAAGCTTTAATTTGTTTTTTGTTTGTTGGGCTTTGTTGGTCATTTTCTTTTTCTTTCTTAATTATTGCCACCTTTGTATTGTCAATTTCACTCTTTCCTCTGTTCTGTTGAATTGTTCAAACATCACTCACAAAGTTTCCTCGTCTTTGAACATAATTGTTCTGCGGAATTTTATTTTTTTCCCCCCGTTTTTTCTTTTTTTAATCAAATATTTCTTCTCACTGGCAGTTGAATAGTTTTGTTCTCTGCCAAAATTTCAAAAATAAATAAAGATTTTTCAGTTTACACTAAGGTCTTTGAGTTCTTCAGTTCTTTGAGTTCTTCACCTTCATTTTACACTATTCATTGTATGACCCATTCCTTGCTCGCTTTGTCTGTTGTTCTGTTTACATGAGTCAATGAAATTATTTTCTTATTTTCTTTCCTATTGATTTCTTTTTTTAAAATTTTATTTCTCATTGCATTCCTCTGTTTTCCTACTCTTTTTTTCTTTCATTCATTTTTTTAGACTTTCACAATATTGTGCCTCCTGTGAAAGACAAAATAAAACATCTACCTTGCACTTTGACATAAAAATACTGGCAACAATGTGAAATTTTTATCCATATTCCTCAGCTTAAATTTCCCAGCTAATTATCACTTATTCATTTCTCCGTATGATCCCTTGACGGATTTAATTCACTTAGCATCTTATTGTTTATTCTGACCGAGATCTTTTACTGTTCAAATGTATATTTTATTGGTTATAGATTTTACAGCTAGGTCAGCCTGACCTTTTCCCTATTGAAAGACTATATCTCTTCCAATTTATGAAATGAGAAATTATTCCTGTACTTGGAAAGTTCTTGGTCAATAGTATTACAAATTTCTTCTTTTCTCGGGAAAATCCCAGTTAATAAATCTCAAATCTTTTCATGCAATATTGTGCATAATCAAGTACAAATTGGTAATAAAATAACTATATACAACTTATGAGTAGATGAAGCATTCAGCATGCAGGCTAAAATTTCTATGTACAAAATTGTATACAAAAATCCGAAGAATAAAACTGAATATTAGTCCATATTCTGGGGACAGAGTACAGGCCAATGATTAGAGAAATTGATTTAGGTTCTGTTTTATAAATTCTCGGCCTGCCAACAGCCACTTCAAAGATTTTCAAATTTCATCTTAAAAGGCCTCTAGAAATTATATTTTCTCTCAGAAGAATTTATTCTAAGGCCCAATTCTTTTGCCTGAGTAATTCTGAAAATTCTAAAATTCATTTTCTTCTCCTATGTGCTGTGTTCATTCAGGATGTTGTTGATAATAACTCTCCACAATTTCCTCTCATTTGTAGACCTTAATAAAGTTTGTCTTTTTACTCTCTCTCTCTCTCTCCTCAACCCTGTTCTTCCACCCATTTCTTCTTAGTTAGGTTATGTGTTGTTTTCCTTTGTCTCTCTTGCCGTCAATATTTCTTGTAAGTGTCAAAATTTCCAAGCCCTCTCTCCTCATTATGTTTGCTAGTAAATTCAGCAATCTCTTTATGATGTTAAGTATAAGTGTTTTTTTGTTTCCATTTTCTCTAGAATTTGCTTATTACTCACTTGTTTGGTTCATGGTATTCTCAGATTCCTTCTGTAGAACCACATTTCTGTTGATTCAAGATTTTTCTTTGACAGTGAGGAAGATTGAAGACATATATTATTTAAACCTCAGATTTGGTATGATTACCAAAATTAAGTAATGTTGACTCTAGTCATTACTTAGAGGGTGTGTCCACTTGGGTATATGAGGTGCTGTAAGTTTGGATGTGCAGGAGGTGTAATGAATAATGGCTTGGAATTGAAAATCAGAGAGCTGAGTTACAAATTCAGTTGGGTTTGTTACAGTCACTTACAAGCAAATACCCATGGGAAAGGTATGAATCCACCGCTTCTCCCCACGCCATTGGGTTAATTAGTAAAACTTACAATCTAAAAGTATTTTCAGGCTTTAAATAACCAGCAAAGTGTTGATAAGCTGGAGAAAACAAATCAATCGATCAAAATTTCAACTGCTTCTCTCTTATGTTAAGTTTAAGTGTTTTTTTTGTTTCCATTTTCTCTAAATTTTATAGTTGCTCACATATTCGATCAATGTTATTCTCAGCATAGTGCTGTAGAACAATATTTCTGTTGCTTCACATCTCTTCTTCATCTGGGAGGAGATTGTCCAGCAGTCTCTGACAAATAGGAAGACCAATATTATATAACAGTTCAGTATTCATTTCTCTTTTCTAATGAAATTTTCCTATTTCTTAATACTTTGCTTAGCTTTTGGAAAGCATCTCTAAATGTTCCCTGAGATTTTGATTACGCAATTTGCCATCAAATTTACTCGTCATCTTATAGATTAAAAGTTTTTTTTGCCATCTCATTAATAATTAACACTTTCTTTCAAGCTATGTATAAGAGATTACAATTTATCTTTGGTACATATTATGAAGGTGGATAAATTATATAATTATAATCATTATGGAATATTGCTGTCACATATGGTCTGGTGCTCCCACTGTTCATCTTGAGGTCCTCAACAAAACCTAGATGGATATGCAATGTGGTTGGTCCTGATCTGGCAACCTGTCTGCAGTCACTATCTTACAGATATTTTGTGGCTCCTCTCTGTCTTTTCTATAAATATTTTCATGGCAACTGCTCCAACAAGCTACTTTCACTGGTTCCCAAACTGCATGAATTTAAATGTGCTACTAGGTTGGCATTTCGGTCCCAACTTTTCACTATAAAAACGAGTAAATGTAACTATCTCTTCTACTCCAACAGCTTCTTATCTCACACCTCCAGTCAGGGGAACTCCCTTGCTATCACTTGCTTCCCTAATAGCTATAATCTTCAAATATTCAAATGTAATGTCAATCGACATCTTCTGATACCTTGACCTTGATTCCTGTCCTCTTTATCTTTTTCCCAAACACTTCTCTTTACGCTTACTCTCACTCTCTGCAACCCCTTGCATGCTAGTGGCACTCCCGCCTTGTTTGGAATGATTTGATTAAAAAAAAAAAAAAATTAGTATTACATTAATATTGCTGTAGATACACATATTTAATACTCTGTTAACTCCAAAAATATTTTAGACATTATAGTTTTCATACCAGTACTAACAGTTTAAGGAAATGTAGGTGGTATAATATATATATCAGCTTGGGATGTGTAATAAGAAAGACAAATTGAAATTCTACTCTAGGCTCGAGCATTTACTTTCACACAAGTTTCATTGAGAAAATCATAAATTCATCATTTTTTTCCTGCTATGTGTAAAACAGTATGAGCAGATGAGGTTCTCAAGATTTAGGTGGCAGCCAACCTAAAAGAATGAAAACTTGAAATTCTTTATTGTCGGGGAAGGCATCATCATTTGTTCTCATTTCTCATGGATTCCATTGAAAAGATAATGAATACATTTCGATATTCTCCCAGCTATGTTTCTAATTCCCTTAGATCACAACCAGTCTAGTGGAAGGGCAGCTTGACTTCCAAATCTTGAAGAAGGTAACAAGAAACAACACCCCAGTCTTTTCTAAGAAATCATCACAATTCACAGCTAATAAAGGAATCTCCGTGAATCGTCATGATCACTTAACTCCTGAAGAAAAATGACATTAAAAAATAAAATATTGATATTCTCACAATCTTCTCAATTATTTACTTTTATTTTACTCATTATTATCTGAGTGGTTTCAATTCCTGCTTGGATTTCCAATTTTTAATTCCTTTCTGAAAGTCACCTTTCTCTATGTTTTAAAGTGTTCCTATAATGATAATCATTTAAAGTGTTCCTATAATGGTAATCATTTAAAGTGTTCCTATAATGATAATCATTTAAAGTGTTCCTATAATGATAATCATTTAAAGTGTTCCTATAATGATAATCATTACTGTTATTTATTTATTTTAGTTCTATTGCACAATGCAAATTATTTGTTTTTATTTTTTAAATTTCTTTAAACTTTAAGATTTGGCCTTCTTGATCATCAACATGTATTATTTGGCAGACATTCTTGTTTTTTCTGATGACAAGATATGGTGTCATAGCTTGAAATGTGTGAGTTTTCAGATTTCCACAGAATTTTAATATGGGAAATGAGTCATAAGTAATTTCTGTTTTTGTGATATTTTATAGAATAAAACTGATAAAGAAAACCAGAACTTATATAGCTTAACCTAATAGTTTTATATTCAAGGAAATCTGGTGTATACTTATTAAGATTTATTATTGAAAATATCATTCATTTTCAACATCAGAAATGTATTTGAATTTGTCACATCTGTTTCATAAAGAGAATATGTTATACAGGGTTTGGCAGAAATACCTCCCACATTTTAAATGTTAACATAAAGACCAAGATAACTGATATTAAAAAGTTTATTTCACTGTCACTAAATAAAGGGCTCAAGTTTTTCTTCATTTGGAGTTAAAAATGACATCCATCAAATGGTGGCCAGTATTTGTCACACTGTTGTAGATGATTTCTAAAAATTTCCATCCCCAGTTCAACCATTTTGAGGTCTTCCTCATGGCTTTCTTTCAAATGATAAACTTGGGGCCCTGCAATTTTTGATCCATAGCAGTAGTGATTTTCTATCTGGTACAGAATCATTCCAATGTAGCAGGACAACTAATGCAATTAAAGATTCAGCAGTTGTAAAAATGTTTCAACAGCAAATGCATGATGTGAACCGATCATTGCCATGATGGTAACGGATGGTATCTGAAAGAAAATGGTAAGACATAAGCTAGATGAAAACAACATTGCCAATTTTCTAAGTTCCCCAGTACCATGTAGGTGACAGTTTAAAATGTGGGAGGTATTTCTGTACAAAATCACTTTTTCTGACATTTGAGATGCAAGTGTTGAACATTCTCTTTGATTTAAAAGTAAATTTTCTTTTTCATGACTTAGATTTGTCCTGCTTCCATCAAATATCATTTGATGAATTAGGTGGGCATTCAGGTATAAAAAATGAAGTACTATTTTTTTCATAAAAAAATGACCCTGTTTTTTTATATCATTATTGTTAGTGGATTTAAAATACAACATTACTGCCTTTTGTCACATAACAAGAGCTGTTTAGGGAATATCCTCACCTTGATAATTTTGTTTCCTTTTACTGTTTTTCATCTTGAATTATTCTGATATCCAAGATAAATATTTTTCTTCTTCTCCTATGTACCGTGTGCCTTCTGAACGTTGATGATCATGGCTCTCCACAATTTCCTATCCTTTGTAGCTCTTAATAAATTTTGTCTTTTTGTTATTTCTACTGGACCTTGTTCTGCCATCCATTTACTCAAGCTCACTAGGTAGTTTATGTGTTGTTTTCTGCTGTCCCCCTTAACTTTAGATTCCTGTGAGTATCAAATTTTCAAAGCTCTCTTTCCTCATTATGTGTCTTAGAAATTTAAGCACTCTTTTTCTAATGTTAAGTAATGTTGTGTAATTTAATGTCAGGAACTTGGCCAGAATTTGAACTAAGCTTGCCGATTTCCCTTTCCGAGTCACTCTGACTTCCTTTTCATTACTGAGTATGGCTTAGTGCTTGCTAAGTTTCTATAACTATAAAATTTTCTCATGAGATTACTAGATTGTACTAGTAAAAATAAATGTCATAATTGTCTTTTATGTTCCGTGTCCCTTCAGGACATTGGCAATCATCACTCTCCACAATTTCCTATCCCTTTTAGCTCTTAATAAATTTTATCATTTTGTTATCTCTCCTAAACCTTGCACTGCTATCCATTTACTCAAGCACATTACATAGGTTATACATTCTTTTCTTCTTTCCCCACTTACCTCCTATCTGTGCGGGCCAAATTTTCCAAGCGCTTTTTTTCCTCGTTATGTGCACTAGAAATTTCAACTGTGTCTCTGATGTTAAGGTTAAGTATCCTTTTTGTTTCCATTTTCTGTAAAAGTTTGTAATTGCTCACATGTTTGGTCCATGGTATTCTCAGCATCCTTCTATGGAACCACATTTCTATCACCGCTCGATTCTTCTCCATTTGTAGAGATTATTCAAAATTTATTGCCATATAGATGGACTGAAAATACATAACAGTTTAGTAATCTTTTCTTTTTTACTAATGAAATGTACTTGTTTCTAACAAAATTACTTAGACTTTTTGAAGGAATCTTTTACCTTTGCAATTTTGGTGTCGCTCTTTTTGTCTTCTGTTAAAAGACATCCCAAATATTTAAAATGTTGTTTGTTTTACAACACAAAAATATCACTTTGGTGATATTTTATGTTGAGAACCTTATGATTTTTCTCTTCTGATTGTGAATCACATCTTAGGTGTTGCTTTTTCTGCGGAGTACTATGCTCTTCTCCATTGCTTAAACTTGTTTTTTTAATTATTTCACCCACAGTGAGGCGAGAATGCCACTCATACACAGAGGGTTACAGGGAATAAAAATTATAGAAAACACTGAGAGTAGGGAGGATTGAGGAAAGGACAAAAGTTTAACGGGGTTCAAGAAGATAGAAGATAGCAATTGACGTTGCATTTAAACTTTTGAAGATTGTAGTTGTCAGGGAAGCAAGAAAATGGAATGGAGTTCCACAGGCAGGAAGTGTAAGAAAAGAAACACTCAGATTAGAAGTGGCAGTTGCATTTAGCTATTTCAACAGTTGGGGCAAGAATTCATGTAGTTGTTGTGAACAGTATTCAATGCATTGATGAATGGTAGATTTATAATTTTACCATACATAATCATGTCTGCCAATCCTGACCTTGTAATAAAATTTATACGCAAATTTGAAACCTCCGATTGGTTAATATTCTCCCCAATTCTTATCACCATTGTCTATAATTTTACCATGCATTATTATGTTTGAAAATCCTGACTACATAATAAGTTTTACTCAGGCAACATTATTATTAGTTATTTTAGAATAAAATGAATTATTGTAACACAGTAACAGTAATATGCATTATTACTAGCTGATTCATCATATCTGAATATATATTAACATACTCCTAACATTAACCATCTGAAAAACACCACAGAAAGAGTAATTGAAAGGTCAGATCTGTAATGATAAAACACTACCTGGTAAAGAAAGCATCAAGGCCACATAAAATATATGTCCATCATAGAAGCCAGCTAATTAAAAAACGACTAGTGAAGGTGTGGGTGTGATTCCATTGTAATATCTTGTTTTATATTAACCTGATCTGCTAGCTTGCTTTTTATATACAGTAATGCTTTCTGCTATTTTAATGCACACATAACTTGCTTCAAACATTGTATTTGTAAATATACTAAAAAAGCTCTGTTGCAGAAAATACCCTGCTGATATGAAAATGCATCTGATATGCCCGTGTGTCATTAATTGCATTAAACAGGGTAATTTACGTAAGTTTTAAGAAAAACCTGGTTTACAATTCAGGAAATTACGTCATATTCACTACAGTGCATATGTGCCAACAAAAATGTCAATTCAATTATTATTAATAAAATTAAACGCTAGATATAATCTAGTGTTCTCTTTCTCACCACGTGACTGGACTCTTTTTGAAATAATTGTGCCGGTGAAATGATTTCAAGTAATAAAATAAGTGTGCTGCTTCAAGTAAATGTGAACGTTTGCATTTACTGAAATGAAACATTTCCTAGAACAAAGCCATCATGTCACAGAGAAAAATTATTTAAAAAATAAATTTTGCATACAAAGTCAGCCTCATGCTGGGGATGGGAGTTTGGGTCGTGCAAATGGAGGGAAACAATTTAATCAAGCACCAACTTGTAGTTGGTATACAAGAATAAATTTACAATAAAAAGATAAGATCCAAAGAAGAATCAGCAATATTATTTGTGCTTATCTGGAGGCTCAGATTCAGTCACTTGCTCACGACTGTAAGGTTGCCTCTCTGTGCCTTTTTTTTAATAAATACTTTCATGGTAATATTTTGGATGAGCACTTCGCTATGGTACCTAGACTGTATGAATTTAAGCACAGTACTAGACTGGCAGTGAGATCACATCAGCTTAGAGCTGGGCTAACTAGATATAGCTGTAACTTTTTTGCTAAAAGTTTCTTTTCTCACACATCTCACTTGTAGAGATCCCTCCTGGCTCTATGCTTTCTAACAAACTTTAATCTGCAAAAATTTAAATGCAATGTCAATCACTATTGTCATTTGATTTCTCTTTCTCCTCATGTTTCTGTTCTTAATTCTCTAAACCCTGTAACCACTTGCATTATAGTGGCTTTACTACTTTGCTTGGTGTGATACTGAATAAAAAAGAAAAAAAAATAGAAAAATGTATACTCATCAGTTAGCTGTTTTTTCTTACAAAATAAATATTAAAAAGTAATTTTTCATTGATAAATATTTATTAAAAAGTGTTTAGCATGTTTCTTACTGTGTGATATTGTTGAACACTTATTAAAATTTTGGTAGAACTTTCTCTCTTATACTTTGTTAAAGGAACCAATCTAAAGTCTGTATAATATAATTAGCTGTATAATTATTGAATTAGATCTGGCTCAATGAGCAACATGACATGTTCATTGCAAACATATATGGCTGCTCTATTCTAATTGGTTTGTGTTTCAATGTCTTGCTGTTATTTGTGAAAACAGCTTGTAGCAGGCTTTTAGGCTGCATGAATTGATGGGCAAAGAAGTTTATAGCAAAACGAAAAGAACAAAATAAGAGACAAGAGATAAAATGCATTTTTTCTTTCATATTTCATCTTATCACTTTTTTTTGTAACTGTAGAAAGAGGAATAGTATTTATGATTATCAACTTAAAAAAAAACATTATTAAAATTCAGAAATAAACAACAGATGCACCATGAGATATATTGCACTTATTAGATAATGTTGCATAAAGTCACTGACAATGAAACCACAGAAGAGTGTAGTTGTACTTAATCCAGACCGGTGGAAGATATAGAATTCTGAAAATGAGATTACAGAAGGTTTGCAAGAGAGATGATTATAGTAATAATGATGCCACTTCCAGGGTTTCTGCCTTTGGAGAATATAGAAGAAATTTCAAACAAATCCTATAAAAATTTTAAATGAAATAATATATTGGTAAAAAAATCCCATTACTTCAAATAAAATTAATAGAAAATATATATTAAAAAAAAAAGAATTCAAAAGCTGTATATATGGATATTACTCCAGCAAAAATAGCAGTTTAAAAACTTCAAATCTGGATAACATCTCTAATGTCACTCAAGCTAAAAATTCAGATCCTTGAAAAATAATGAGGACGCTTCAAACGATTCAGTCTAAAAGACTATTTTTGCTTCGAAGGACAGAACACATGTGAAGTGAGGACGGATATAAATAGCAAGATATTCAAACACTAAATGAGAAAAAAAATGGTTTCTGAGTAGCGGCATTTGAGAAACATACCGGCTAATAAATTAATGCTTTAAAAATAAATATTTAACATTTTTCAACCAACAGGTCATGTTCCCACCGAAAATAAAAAAAAGAAAAGTTCATGATCCCTTTGAAGGGTATATAAGCAAAGTTGCTAGACAAGTCAGCCAGTAAGGAAACGGAACAGCAACAGTTCACAACGGCATGGTTTAAAAGAAAATTCCCTTATTCATTCACACATGTCTCTCACCAATCTATGTAGCACTTACACTCCCCCCTCACTTTCTCTCTTGCAACTTCTTTCTCACAACTACATGTGAAGAAATTACATTTCTCTTCATCTTAACAAGCAACTACAAACAAGGACTGTAAGAACTTGTCGGAGTTAGCTCCTCCTTAATTCCCTAATTATTCACCAGGGGTCATTCTCCCTATACTATAAATAATGGGCGACTTCAGGCCTTATTCTCTTTTTCATTTCTTCACTTCAGCGAAATCATCTCCAATGTAAGCTCTCGTAAAAAGATACAGACACGAATGTTCACACACACACACACACACACACACACACACACACACACACACACACACACACACACAAATGTTATTGTCTATGTCCATTGTAAAATGGTGTTGTTTAATACATATATTTGTGTGTATATATATATATATATATATATATATATATATATATATATATATATATATATATATATATATATATCGGCCTTGTTTGTTTTCTTTACATGTTCGGTTGGACTCAACTTGAGTCCGCATTTGTTCTTGTAGTTGGACCCTCTTCTAGCAGGAATATACAGCACGTGTTCCAAATACAACAACACGCAAAACGAAACGGTCTTCTACAACTACACACAGGCATATCTGATAATTCTACTACATCAACAAATAAAGAACTTTTCTCAAATGTAAGTCTCTCAATCTTTTATAGGAGCTTCACAAACATCTATTTTTTGTATTCTTTGTATTTAATTAGCTCCAACATTAAAATATGTTGTAGATATTTGAGAAATTTGCAAAGTTATACATAATTTCAGCTATTTTTGTTTCCTTCCCTCATTGTAGGTTTTGTAGGATTACCCCCATTTGTCTGCCAAAGAACTTAATCTAACAACTGCTAGATAGCTTTGCCAAAAGATGTATAAAAGAAAAAGACACAAAATTTTCACTATCTTCATTTTCTTTTAATCACATGATGACAAAGTGACAGGAATTTATCCAGTGGATAAAGGCGTTGGTTAGATCCAGTGACAGAACCCAAAGAGTGTGAGTTCAATAGCCGGTTAAGGCAGTGGAGAACTTTCAGAGGGAAATTAACAAGAGATAACTGATAACTGACATCCATTAAACATGGTACATGGAACTAGAACAGCCTACCCCAGTGAGCGAAATAAAGGGTTCAGTTCGACATTCCAACCACCTGAAGAAGGCCGGAGCGTACAACAGCCGAAACGTTGTGATAAACATGGCGACAAAGATGAGGACAATAGTCCGAATAATGTAAATAATGCACATAATACCTCATCTCAGAAATATAGACAGATATTAAACAGATTTCTCGCCTTTTTCTTTATTGTGGGTTGAATCAAATCCGCCACACTCATATGTACAATTCGTTGCTAATGATGCTCGGAAAAGGCTCCATTCATTCATTTATTCAAGCAAATACAGGATGTTCGGAAAGCCACTACGCACTTATATTTTTATTAACAGACATGTTTGGGCATAGAATACAGGAGGAGAATATGAATGAAAATTATAAACAATGATGAAAGTGACGCCCATTAGCATTAATACAGGCTTGGATCCTTCATATTTTATTTCTGAACACCACTATCGGTCGCTCGCTTGAAAGAGACTGAATGAACGCTGTTATCGCCACTTTTTGTACTATTGAAAATATTATATAGATAAATGAATTGCCTCCCTTTGTAGGAGTCGTTATCACCGGCCACTGGTTTAGCCTGAAAGCAGCCTATCACGGACTCTTTTTTTCCTGGGCCACCGAGGAGTCAATACGGACTAATTTAGCTCCGTAAAACTCAACCAGCAGCCACATGGTGTCCGAAAATGGAGCGGCCAGGAATACAACATAGGAACGAGGATGTCCCAACAGTTGCAGCAAAGCATCCGAAAACTGAATCCCTCTTCAACCTGAAGACGAATATATTCCGTCGTTGCAACAAAAATGAGAACTGTTAACCGAACGAACTTTACTGCCAACAGTTAAGTACTCGCAAAAAACACTGTTTTTGCAACGATTTTTAAACCCAATTTTTCTATCTTCCCTTTTCTTTCTTCCTCTTTCTGATATAAAGCTTTTCTTCTTTCCACTCAAGTTTGTTGTTGTCCTGTTTTCTCTCGCCGTGTCGCGTCATTGCTCTTTTTACCCTTATTTTCTACAGAAGACAAATTATTGGTCACATAATTTCAAAGGGTATAAAAACCCGCATAGCACCGCCATTATTTTGCATGTGAAGAATCTTAATTTTTGTCTGATGGTTTTATCTGCAGTTTCAAGGCCAATATCTTGCTGTTGCGCTAACTTTCGCAATACTATTCGGAGCCGCTGCATACTGTTCAACAGTTTCTCCTCCAATAGCATTGCTGGTCATCCACAACGTTTGGCACCGTCCACTGATCCTGTTTCCTGAAAATTAGCAACAAGATTTCGAAATGCATTGCGATGTGGAAAAGGCCTATCTGAAAATTTATCCGCAAAACGCTGTCGCATCAAATCTGTGTATCTATCACCTTCTCGAAGTAAATGTTCGACAGGAAATACACATTCTTCAGTTGCTAAAACCATATTAAGGTGAAAACTGAAATATAAAGTATATGATCAGAAAAGTTGACAGAAACTTTCCGATGATCTTGTATATGTCGCCTGCTAAAATGATTATATTTTTCTGAGAACCTTGTTAAACAAAACGGAACCTTACCTATTTTACTTATATGGATTATGAATATAAGTCGGATAGATAAGGTTTTACATTCTGTGCGTTCGGTGGTTATCCGATGTGGCTACAATGCGACATTTGGGTGCATATTGGCCGTGTGCAATGATTAAATGACATACATAATACAGAGGGATATATATATCTATATCTATATATATATCATATATATATATATATATATATATATATATATATATATATATATATATATATATTTATGTATATAAATATAAAAGGGACAAAGAAGTCAACACTTAGAGGCGACAGTCTGTTTCATGCTAGATGCAATCGTCAGATGGCCTGACGATTACATCTAGCATGAAACAGACTGTCGCCTCTAAGTGTTAACTTCTATGTTCACTTTTATATTTACACACGTTCTATCTCTGATATTGAGCACTTTATCCCATAAATATAACACACTTTAAGACTATATTTCTTCATATACATTCATACACATATATATGTATATACACACACACACACACACACACACACACACACACATATATATATATATATATATATATATATATATTATACACACACACACGTATGTGTGTGTGTATTCAAATGTTTATAGCCATCACTTAGCCAAGTAGCGTAAGACGATATGTTTGTTTTCGATGTAGCAAGAACGTGTTAGCCGTCTAAGGTCATTGTTCAAGTATTGTATTTTATCTCTGGATATGTTATGATGACCACAACATCGAAGAATGGACAGAATTAATTTATCGAATCAATATCTACCCGAGCTCCTCACAGAGCAGGTTGTGGCACAAGGCCAGTTTGACGTGGATTTTTTCCGAGCCGGTAGGCCAGATCAAAAATTCCCCGTAGACCCCGTAATAACAGGGTCGGGTGTGTCTACCTTCCCAAATGAGACTGGGTTCCTCTTAGGGCAGTGACTTTGACAAGCACCAAGAGCTTAGCGTGCGGCTAAAACCTAACAGTCGATAGCTTCACTTTGAAAAGGCCACACCCTTCTCATCGGCGCGTGGCTTTTATCCTGGTTTTGAAAGCTTTCTGATTGGTTCGCCGAACTATATTTTAGAAATAGTAAAATTTTGGTATCTTTGTTATTATTTGTTTATTTCGTTTCTTACATCTTGGTTGTGAAAGCTTTCTGATTGGTTGGTCGAACTAGGTCTTTGCTTGGCTAGCGATTTTTATTATCCGTCGATTTTTAGAGTCATAAAATATTGGTTTTGTTATTTATTTTTATTTATTTCTCTATCACCACAACCCATGATATGAAGAGATTAAGGTTGTATTATTTAAGGAAGTTTCGAGGGGATCTCTTCCTCAGAGTTGCAGTTTGAGAAAAACTAACGGAGAAGAAATGAGGGGGATTCGACACCGTAGAAGTAGCATGGCGATTTGAGAAAATAAAATTCTAATCTCCCCAGTCAATGCTGTTCGCAATTTTAGGCTGCCTTTAGATTCATTCCGCCAATGATTTTCGCAGTCGGAACATGTTTTTTTTTTTTTGCCATATCTGTCTACCGCACTCGTCTTTTTTCTGTTCGGCTTTTTCTGTTGCAACACGAAGTTAGCTTGCTGTATGGGAAAGCTTAATCGCACCATTACCGTTACTAAAAAATAATAGTTATTTTCCTGTGTAATCTCCTTCCATGTCTGTAAGTCTTAAGTTTCTTTGTCCGGACAATTAGCTTTACTGTTGGTTGAAATTTATAAAATCCCTTTCTTAAAACAGCTTTTCAGAAAAATAGTTCTCTCAAGTCGACTGTTATCACACTTTATAATGTTGATGGGGGTTTCTTTCCTAACGTTTTGCTTAGAGTCGTGTGGAAATTCAAAATCTTAATCAAAAGGGATTCATATAGCCGAGAGTTTAGACATTTCTAAAAGAATTGGACACTATATCTGGCATCGATATTAGAATTTAGAAAGAACGAGGTTGTTTAAATTGTTGCGGGAATGGTAAATGTTTATATTTTATGCCTCCAAGTACATTTGTCCTGCAAGCAATATTTGGCGGACCCATATGAGTCCGGGTAAAGCAAAAGACTCAAATATAGAATTCAAACAAAAAACAATTAATAAATGTATTTAAAAGATATGTTTACAGAAGGATACAGAAAGAATCAAAGTTGAAGTTATGAACAGTTTTATACAATTTACGTCTCAGAAGCACTTACATGGCTCGGGTCTATGGCAGTGAAAAGAAACAGGTTGCCGCTCCATAAGTCAAAGTGAAAAGAGGAAGTGGTTTTCGAATATCGCGCCGCCTGTGATTATTGTTAGATGACGGTAATCCAACAAAGTACATGAGTCGTGTTCTTAGGTTAATACAAGGTAACCAAAAAAGTTCTGTCCGTTCTTAAAGGAAAAAAAGAAAACGCTTCACAGTATGTGTAACTTATATTTAGTTTTCGAAGTATTCGCCATCAGCATCCAGCACCTTCTGCCAACGTGTCTCTAGCTGTTCAATGCTCTTGCTGTAGAACTCGGGGGGGGGGGTTGACGCAAAGAAGTCCATGAGGGCTTTGCGCAAGTCTGCTTCATTGGTGAAGGATTTCCCACGAAGATGATTATCCAGGGAGTGGAAGAGGTGGTAATCGGATGGCGCAAGGTCAGGTGAATAAGGTGGATGGCACAAAGTCTCCCACCCAAGTTGCTGTATGGTATCCCTGACAACTCGCGCGACATGCGGCCTGGTGTTGTCATGGAGGAAAAGCACAGCTTTGCGATTCACCAGTGCTGGCTCCTTCTGGCGCAATGCCTGTTGCACACGTTTCAATTGCTGCGAGTATAGGTCTGAAGTGACCGTTTGGCCCATTGGTAGCAATTCATAATGAACCACTTGACGACCTGTCCACCAGACACAAAGCATAATCTTGCGTGGGTGCATAGAGGGACAGCATCCTGAGGAGACAACCAATGTCTGGAACGCTTGGGAGTTTCGTACAGACCCCTCTTTTCATCACTAGTAAGCACTCGATTGAATAAGGATGCGGTACGGTGGCGAGAAAGCAGCGATACGCAGGCTGCCACTCGTTGTCACTTGTTGACCTTCAACAGCGTTTGCGGAACCCACTTGCTCAGTTTGTACGTCTTAACTAGGCGGTGCAGGTGAAGTCTGTTTCATCGGAATCGTTGAACCTGTGGTCGTCCACTGCGAGGCTCATCAAGGAGAGACAAATCTCTCGACTTGAATTTTCGAAACCAACGCCTTGCATTACGTTCATCCACAGCACTATCCCCAAACGCTTGACATATGCGGCGACTTGATGCAGCTGGGGATAAGACCACTTTGAAGTCGTATAGCAAACAGCCCCGAACGAGATCTCTAGACACTTCCATCCTTCTCACAGCGGTCCGGCTTATAACTGATGCCCGGGCACGGTGCGCGTGTTTTTTTATAACGTCTGATGTTCCTACTTCCGGCTGTCCGAATTTGAAAACAATTGCTACACGCATTTCGTATATATTTCAACTTCATTCAATGACTAATCAAAAAACGGACAGAAATTTTTGGGTTACCTTGTATTTTGGTTTGGTTGCATCTTGCTATTTTGGACAAAGCTACACCTCGCCGAACATGTTCTATAAGACTCGAAAGATATTTAAGTTCATTGTTCATTATGGTGAATGAGATGCGTGATACGAATGAAAGGGAATGCGGATGGACGTGAAGATTAGGAAGATGAGAAGGATAGATAACGATTGATACTTGACTTTAAAAACATCTTTAAAAAAGAAATTAAAAAGGAACATTTGATCTTTAACAATTCAGTATAAATTTATTTTTCAGGTGCAAAATAGCGTCTTTTACGCCCGGGAATACGTTAATTATGATATTTCTTTGTTTGGTAAATTTTTTACGTTATTTAAATTTGTACTTTATTTATACTTTCGATCAATAAAGACGAAAGACAATTATTCCAACGAGTTGTATTTCATTCAGTCATTTTTTGTCAAGATTTGCAAAGTAATATTTGATTGATTAAAAATTCATTGATGTTTCTGTTTTATTTTATAATGGACTTCACCAAAACGAACTAACATAATTAAATTACAACATTAACTAATGTTTCAATTACTTCTCTGTCAGTGAAACCTGTTTTCGTAGATTTTTATTAAATTAGTTTTGGTTATCATGTATGGAAACCCATAAGTTTCAATGACAATTATACCAATATGCTAATTCATTGACTGGTAAATTGTTAAAGAAAAGCAAATATATTAATCAAATCTTTGCATACAACATAAATATACGCATGATTCTGGTCTAGTATCTTATAGCTTTTTAACGCAAGATTATTTTTCTTCGGACAAATTTGAAATAAGATGTTGAAACAATGCTACTGAAATTTCCCTGTTTATAAAACAGTAAGCTATTAAGGAGGAGGCACGTTGGAGTAATCGATAGCGGCTCGGATTGAGGAATCGGAGAGCGGATTTTGAATTCCAGTCGAATCCATTACATTCATTTACGTCTTAAAACCCTGGGGAAATATATGAATCCTCTTTTCCCCCAACTAATGGTAAATAGTAAGACAGACAGGGTTCTATAGCCTTTGATGTCAACTGTGTCTACCGCAGAAAGAAATGACAACCTACCGCGGGAAAAAAAAACTGACTCGTCAGTCATGTATCGAAAGATACATGATCGCCTAAGCGTGTATCACGCACGGCACATAACTGACTGACTAAAGGAATTAAAAATCAGGAAAATGCCGCTAGAAACGAATTCTAATTTACTCACAGATGTAGAAGAAGCTTGACGCAAAAACATTGTAGTTGTATAGAAGGATGCTGATAAACCATGGACGAAAGATGGGAGAAACGACGAAGCTTTAGAGAAAATGAAAGCAAAAAGGGCACATACTTAACCTGAGAAAGACACAGTGAAAATTTTAGGGTACATCATGAAGAAAGAAATCTTGTAAAATGTGTTATTCACAGGACAGATTGAAGGCGTGTGGGACAGAAGAAAACAATACGTAACCTACCAAGCGAACTTGAGTAAATAGCTGACATAAAAATATTTAGGAGAGATTGCAAAATGACAACATATATTAAGAGCGACAAAAGACAGAAATGTTTGGAGAAGCCATGATGGCCAACGACCTGAAGAGACACGGCACGAAGAAGAAGAAGAAGAAGAAGATTAAGAATAAGAAGATTAACAATAAGAAGGAGGAGGTAACTTGCAGAGGAAAAGTGGGTAGGAATAAAAGTTTATAGTGCTTTTTAAATGAACTTCGAAGACAATATTTAGATATTTTTTACGTTTGTTTAATCCCACATTTGTTAATTTAATTCCATTCATTCTCAGCATCTTTGAGATAGCTTCGTGATTCCGTTATCCCAGAAATTGACATCTTTCTGGGTCTAATGGTTTTTTTTACAGGATTTCAGAAAATTCAAGTTATTTCAATTAAGAGAACATTATAGGAATCGAAAGAATTTTTAAGGTGTAAGGTTAGGTGACTACGGCGTTTGAAGTAGACCACTCTATCCAAGCTCTACCAATATCTGCTAGATGTGCAAACAAACGTTAGATGTGGAGTTGTCCTGGTGGAAAACGACACCTTCCCTATTGACCAGTTATGGATACTTCTCATCGATTTCTCTTTTTAATCGATCGAAATAGAACCAGCACTTGGCTGAAATCAACGCCTAATTTTGCAGACTATCGTAATACACAATTCACTTGCAATCAAATGAAGAGCAATTTTCTTCAGTGTATTTCATTTCATATTGTTGTAAACAATCCCTGCTTCGTAGTGAACGTTTCTTTAAAAATTGAATTGTTTTACGCATCGGCAGAGAATCGCAGCTGGATATGCGGACGCTGTAAATTGTCAGACGACATACCACGCACATGGTGAAAGCTGTAATTTTTACTATCTGACCAAATGAAAAATCCCTGTAAACATTGACTAAACGAAAAAATGCACACAATTTGATACCAATTTTGAAAAGTTTTCTTTTATTGGGAAAAAGTTATAAACAAGTGAAGTATGTCTGATCTCCCAGTTTAGGGCCGCATGAAAATTTCTTCAAATGAACGAACACAAACCACATACCGTTGAATTTAGCCCCGACACTATTCAAGATGGAGACAAAAGTTTTGTAATTATGGATAACGCACGAAATTCTCGTCAATTTGACACCGATATTATGTGGATCCTATAGAAAGGAATAATTAGAAATCCAGTCTTCTGGTGCACACTCGATTTCGGAAGTTGTAAATTGTCAGACGACATACCACGCACATGGTGAAAGCTGTAATTTTTACTATCTGACCAAATGAAAAATACCTGTAAACATGGACTAAACGAAAAAATGATACACGCTTAGGCGATCATGTATCGAAAGATACATGATCGCCTAAGCGTGTATCACGCACGGCACATAACTGACTGACTAAAGGAATTAAAAATCAGGAAAATGCCGCTAGAAACGAATTCTAATTTACTCACAGATGTAGAAGAAGCTTGACGCAAAAACATTGTAGTTGTATAGAAGGATGCTGATAAACCATGGACGAAAGATGGGAGAAACGACGAAGCTTTAGAGAAAATGAAAGCAAAAAGGGCACATACTTAACCTGAGAAAGACACAGTGAAAATTTTAGGGTACATCATGAAGAAAGAAATCTTGTAAAATGTGTTATTCACAGGACAGATTGAAGGCGTGTGGGACAGAAGAAAACAATACGTAACCTACCAAGCGAACTTGAGTAAATAGCTGACATAAAAATATTTAGGAGAGATTGCAAAATGACAACATATATTAAGAGCGACAAAAGACAGAAATGTTTGGAGAAGCCATGATGGCCAACGACCTGAAGAGACACGGCACGAAGAAGAAGAAGAAGAAGAAGATTAAGAATAAGAAGATTAACAATAAGAAGGAGGAGGTAACTTGCAGAGGAAAAGTGGGTAGGAATAAAAGTTTATAGTGCTTTTTAAATGAACTTCGAAGACAATATTTAGATATTTTTTACGTTTGTTTAATCCCACATTTGTTAATTTAATTCCATTCATTCTCAGCATCTTTGAGATAGCTTCGTGATTCCGTTATCCCAGAAATTGACATCTTTCTGGGTCTAATGGTTTTTTTTACAGGATTTCAGAAAATTCAAGTTATTTCAATTAAGAGAACATTATAGGAATCGAAAGAATTTTTAAGGTGTAAGGTTAGGTGACTACGGCGTTTGAAGTAGACCACTCTATCCAAGCTCTACCAATATCTGCTAGATGTGCAAACAAACGTTAGATGTGGAGTTGTCCTGGTGGAAAACGACACCTTCCCTATTGACCAGTTATGGATACTTCTCATCGATTTCTCTTTTTAATCGATCGAAATAGAACCAGCACTTGGCTGAAATCAACGCCTAATTTTGCAGACTATCGTAATACACAATTCACTTGCAATCAAATGAAGAGCAATTTTCTTCAGTGTATTTCATTTCATATTGTTGTAAACAATCCCTGCTTCGTAGTGAACGTTTCTTTAAAAATTGAATTGTTTTACGCATCGGCAGAGAATCGCAGCTGGATATGCGGTAAATTATGAAACGGTTAAACAGTGTAGCGAATTGCCTACCAAAATGATGTTAAACGCCTGACAATACTTATAGGAGACATGCGGAGTATTTCTGCAATGTCTCGTATCATCTGACCTGGATTATTTTTAACCAACGTTTCGATTTGGACATCATCAACAACAGCAGGCCTGCTGGAACATTCACAATCATCCATATCACAATTTACACTTCGGAATACTTACGTACAGAATTCTCTGCCATGGAACCATCTCCAAAAAAGAGCACACAGTTTTCTTTCCTGCTTGTATAGCGAGTTTAATTTTCATTTTCTTTCATTTCCTATGGACCTGAATAAAAATATATTGAAATTTTATCTTTCAGAATATGAAACGAAATTGCACTTTCAAAGGCCACCGATTGCTAATCTTAAGAAAAGGTTGTTCCAATCCAATAAATCATATAAATAAGGTAAGTATAACGCGCAAGTAGTAATTATGCCTGTTCTTATGTCTATAGTAGAGAATGGAAAATCTTATCAACAGTGACCACATGTTAAATAAGGTTACCGGAATGAATAAAAAAACGACTACGCATGCGGACACTCTCATTGTTTTTTTGTACATAATTCCAATATTCTAAATATTACAAAAATATTCTTTCGCGGAGTCTTTTCGTTAAATCATTACAATCGATACTTTTGATTAAAAACTGTTTCTCGGATGGGCACTTTATTAGTCTGTTTGTGGAAAATTTTCAATTATAGGATTCTACATTTTAAAGTTTTGTTCTTGACAAATAACAAATATAGCGTAATTAATTGACTTGCCAAGAAAAATGTAAACAATGTTTGTTAAAATTAATGGTGTTTCTTGCAGAGCAAATGTTTATTATTATTTCTTTCTAAAATCAACAAGAAATTAATTTGCAGCAAAACGTTTAAATTACTGCAGAAATGATTTTTTTAAGTAGCGTTGGCATTCAGTGACAGAAACGTTTGTGAAACTTTCTGTAGTCATAAACTAGTCACGAATTTACAAGTATAGGGCAACCAATGAGAATCGAACTCACAACCTGGTAGTAAAGATATGCAAAACATTTTAGGAACCATTATCCAATGTTAAAGCGCCCATCGGTATTTTGCTAGTGCCGTTAGAGGCACCACATTTATTTCAGCCATAGCAGTGAGAGGTCAGAGAAAATATACCATGTCAGAGCCAAAATCTCTTCAGAGCTTTCCTATTGCTAGACGGCAAGAGAGCCAATTCTGCCTTGCGGAAAGATGGATTCATGCCTTTTCCAAAAATAAAAGAAACAGAATCGAACGAGAATTTAACTCGGCACACCTAATTAAGTTTTTCCACCGATAACAATTTCACTATCGCGCATCCCCAGAAGTATTTGCTAAGCTTGTATGCGCTTGCGTCGCGTCAGAATTGAAGCGAATCCTTCTGAGGGTTGAACTCACTACATTATTACTGAACTGCGAGCTTAGTTTGATTATTAGCCGAGAGAATGTGTTTTTACCAATTTAAATTTTATAGACCCTTAAGAATTACGTGAAATAAGAGAAGAATATAACATTAGTTTTGTCTTATATGGATACATATAATATGAGATTTCCTTGTATGCAAACTCACCAATCTGTGAGATTAATTCTCATTGGCCAATCAGGAGTATTTATGGTTGACTAAGTTTAACTCATAAATGTGCAGAAGCCTGTCACTACACAATCGTTACTATTTTTGATAAATTTCAGATGAGCGCAATTCTTTAGTACTATCAGTTCAAATCTTTATGGCGACGAAAAAAGAGGCTACTTCCACACACTCGAACTGTCGTAATTTGCCCCAAATGTGTATACTAAATATAAGTTGATAAGTTGGTGGCTTTAATAATACCTACTGTAGGTACAGATATTTACGAAAACATTAAAAATAATATATATATATATATATATATATATATATATAGAGAGAGAGAGAGAGAGAGAGAGAGAGTGAGAGAGAGAGAAAGAGAGAGATAGAGAGTGAGAGAGATAGAGAGAGATAGAGGGAGAGAAAGAAAAGAAAGAGAGAAAAAAGAGACAGTAAAGAAATAGAGAGAAAAGAAAGAAAGAGAGAGAAAGAAAGAGAGAAAGAAAGAAAGAAAGAAAGAGAGAGATACTTGAGAGAGAAAGAGAGAGATAATTGAGAGAGAAAGAGAGAGAGAAAAAGAGAGAAAGAGAGAGAGAACGAGAGAGAGAAAGAAAGAGAGAGAAAAAGAGAGAAAAAAGAGAGAAAAAGAGAGAAAGAAAAAGAAAAAGCGAGAGAGAAAGAGAGAGAAAAGAGAGAGAAAGAGAAAGAAAGAGAGAGAAAAAGAGAGAGAAAGAGAAAGAAAGAGAGAAAGAAAGAGAGAGAGAAAGAAAGAGAGAGAGAGAGAGAGAGAGTAAGAAAGAAAGAGAGAGAGAAAGAGAGAGAGAGAGAGAGAAAAAGAAAGAAAGAGTGAAAGAAAGAGAGAGACGGCTAAAGTAAGAAAATGAAAGATTTATTTTGCACAAGAAGAACATGCTAACAAAGTCTAAAAATGTTTTACATGTCTTCTTTTTGATCCTGAAAAGAAAACTAGCGAGTATTACAACAATCCTCACTCAAAAATCCAGAACGACATGTTGAAAGATGTCTACAACATAATCTCTTCTCTGCACAGAATGTGTTTCACTGACTGGTGCTCAAGGCTTACATAAACAGCCAAGCACTCTGCATACTAATTGAGGAGGAGGAGGAGTGAAATGAACTCAAAACAACATATTCCAAATATAAAAAAAAATCCATTCACTCTGAATTTTCTCAAGAATTGCTACCGTGTGGAACATACTCCTATATGGATGTTTTTCAGAACATGGCAATCTTTAAAGGTTAAGGGTCAGACCTGCTCTATCCTCATTATCTTCACTTGCTATCACCTCTTTCATTCAAATCGCACCTCATTCATCATAACACTTTTAACAATAACGCTGTACCCTGATTGACTCTCGAGCCTTAAAGTTGATAATATTTAGTATGAAGAAGACAGCCGAAAATCATCGAGTGAGGATCGAAATCACTTGTAGTGGTTAGCGGCATTAAATTTATCAGCATGTCTGCTAGTTGAATTTTAGCTCATACGTCACAACCTGTTATCGCGTGTCTGTTCATATTTTCCTCCCGCGCCTGTCTCCTGACCTTTGACCTTGAAGAATCGTAATAAGATTTTCCAGCGTTATTGTTCATTTGATTTGAGTCATGTTGCTGACGAATAGTTTTTGATGTCTTTCACTTGTCTAAAATAGTTCTTCAAAGCTCCGATATTATGACTGCTTTTCAAATCTCTCTTAAAACTTTCCATTGGTATTTTCGCTTTTTCAGAAGGCGACGTCGACAAAAATCGACATTTGACCAATAAATATTCCTTTTATAAGACAGTATGTCAAAAACTCACGCTATGGTGACCTATTCGTAATATGTTAGACTCGTCTGCTGCAGATCTCTACCACGAAGAGGCAAGTAATCTTTTCAATCATGGAGTCATATAATCTTCGTAGAACAGTTGTCTCCTAGTAAGAGCCTTTCTTCTTGAACGACTTTGCATTAGAATTATCTTTGGTCACATGTTGAAAATATAAACGTTGAGGTTTGCTCCACTTGGCAGTAAAAAGAGACTTGAATAGTTGAAATAATCAGATCGGATCATGTGCGAGATATCCAACCGACCTATGTCATTTTTTTTCTATTTCAAACGAAGCTATACTTCAGATATTATCTCTTGTTATAGATCTATGACTGCAATAAGTAGTTAGGGGAATAAAAATATTTAAAAATTTTATTTGTGTTCGGAAAGGAAAAGGGATAAGTATAAGCAAAGTTGTTGAAACCTCCACATAGATTTGCGACAAAAAGTTTTCTAACATTACCTTAAATCACATTGATCGACCAAAAGTAAAATGAAGGAAACAATACATTGGAATATTTATTGCGATTTTACTGAAACTATTTAGTATTAAGTACCTTTTAGACTTCTAGAATTTATGTCGGTTTGGAAATATTAAAAGAGATTGACAACTGAGATATGTTTAGACAGATTTTGGTCTCCGGACAGTTTGCCTACGCACAGTTTACCTAAGGGCTACTATGCTTGTAGTGAACTCCTTATCGTCACCCCAACGCTGGAATTGCTTTGCCACCAACCATGAATAGGCACAAGTATGACACCCCCACCAGCTCTTGAATATCTTAGTGGCATTTCTCAAGATTATAGAATTTCCGACTATTTCCGAATTCTAGATTGATTTTTTGGTTTCAAGTTTGATTTTTTTAAAATCGTATTTTATATATGCTTTAAAAATAAATTTTAGATATGGTTTTATTTATATCTTTTTTTTATTTATGTTAAAATTCTAATGAACGAAAATAAAATATATGAAAATAAAATGAAATAAAAAAAATAAAAAATTTCCCCGATAAGAGGGGTTTGTCTTGTAGTGCTTTAGACATCATATCCGTTATCCATAAATCTCAGTAGGCATAGTGCCCGTAAATATAACGTCCGATGTCCGGTTGGTAGACTGTTCTTTAGGTAAATAAGTATTTCTATGGTGTATTTTCTCAATCCATATATTTTGCTCAGGGAAGTTTATTATGTTCTCTAGAAGACTGTGTTTCCTTGCAGCAAAAGGGCAAAAGAACAGCTTTCCGCGACGCAACAAAGAAAACACGCCTGTTAGATTGTTCACCTTGCCTCACCTCTGCCTAGCTTGTCTACTGCAGAAGGTTACAACCGAATAAAATTTGCCGACTGCTACAATCATATCATGGTTTTATTTCGTGGGTAATGATTTAACCAAATCGGTATTTTTTAAGCCAAAAACGTACAAGAATGGCGATATATATATCTCCCTTTTCCTTTCTTTTCCGAACACAAATAAAATTTGTAAATATTTTTATTCACCTAACTAGTTATTGCAATGATATATCTGTAACAAGATATATATATATATATATATATATATATATATATATATATATATATATATATATATATATATATATATATATATTGTTAGAAAAACTATAGTTTAGTTAATGGTCCCAAATCATGATATGTCTGGTTTTCGCTGCTATGTGAGCTATACAAATAATTGTAAATTTTCATAAAAACAAAAATAAATCTAGTGATGCTGACAAAGTTAACCTGGCAGTTCGTCTCGAAAAGGACCTACAATCGGTTGTGAACTGGGGCAAGAATTGGTTGGTTAACTTTAACGCCTCTAAAACAAAACTGCTCTCTATTAACCGCCACAGAGATCCATCCTTGCATCCCATTAGAATGTCTGAAGCCCAATTTCTCGAGACCTCCTCTCTGCGGATGCTCGGTCTCACGCTGTCCGCTGGCCTGAGATGGAACAAATACATCGAGTCAATTGCTTCATCCACCGCAAGGAAAGTTGGCTCCCTGTGCCAGGCCAGGAAATCTTTCTCCCCGGAATCGATCCTCCAAATCTATAAATCAACCATTCGCCCTTGCATGGAGTATTGCTGCCATATATGGTCTGGAGCCCCTGCTGTTTGCTTCAGGGTTCTTGATAAGATCCAGAGACGGATATGCAACGTAATTGGCCCTGATCTGTCATCTCGTCTGCAGTCGCTCTCTCACAGACGCGCTGTTGCCTCGTTCTGTCTTTTTTACAAATACTTTCACGGTAATTGCTCCGATGAGCTACTTTCGCTGCTTCCCAGGCCTCATGAATTTAAGCGTCCTACGAGGCTGGCATCCCGTTCCCACCCCTTCACCGTTGAAACTGTTAGATGTAGACGTCTCTTCTACTCCAATAGCTTCATGTCTCGCACATCTTACCCGTGGAACTCGCTTCCTTATTCCTATTTCCTGACAAATATAATCTCCAACTATTTAAGTGTAACGTCAATCGACGTGCCCAGTTGCCTTGATCTATCCACTTCCCTTCTCCACATCCCTTCTCCTTTCATTCCTATCTGCTCTCGCTCCAAATCTTCTGTAACCCCCTTGCCTTGATCGATCCACTATCTTTCTCCACATCCTCTCCTTTACCACTCCTATCTGCTCTTCCTCCAAACCTTCTGTAACCTCTTGCGTGCTAGTGGCTTCCAGTCTTGCTTGGGGTGATAAGCTTAAAAAAATGATATATTTTTTATGTCAAAGAGAAAAAGAATTTAAAATATAAAAAGTATATTCTAACATTCATAATTCGCTGTATGTCAAACACATTTTTTGTTTGATTGATGTTATTATTGGCATTTTAGTGTGTTAGATCTTAACTTCTATTAGGCAAACAGCAAGGGTTTGATCAGAATTTTATAACATTTTATCGTATATACATAAGGGAAGGGTTTTTCATTTACAGGACTCTTTGATGTAAGAGAAAAACTACCACAATTTAGATGGCTAAGGCTGTCAGCTGATGTCTTGGTAAAGATCCACATGCAACGTATTCCAAAAATTGCTTTGACAACTATCTGTTTTGGCGAAGAAAGTCAGATTAATGGAGTGGGCCTTCCAACACAAGATCAAACTACCCTGACAAAGAAGGTCACCGAGTAAATCTAGATCTTGAATTATTGATGAATTACATTCCAGATAGAGCTGACAAAAAAGAACGATGTTCTTTATAAGAGTGTGGTTCCTTGCAGCTAAACAGAGAGGGACTAAAGAACAGCTTCCCGTGACGCAACAAAGAAAATACGCCTGTTTGATTGTTCACCTTGCATCACCTCTGCCTAGCTTGTTTACTGCAGAAGGTTACAACCAAATAAAATTTGCCTACTGCTACAATCATATCATGGATTTATTTCGTGTAACCAAAACAGTATTTTTTAAGCCAAAAACGTTTGACTGGAAGAAGCTCCACCCTGAGAACGAACCTTGTATCTGGTCTTATCTGTAATGCTACACATCCACAGAAAGCAGACTTCGCAGTTTGGAAGTTTTAAAATAATCTCTAAAGCACAGATATCAGTGAAAACTACAACCGTTTTTCTTTGAGGCCATTCGTTAACTTATAGATGATTTTATGAAAATGTAAATACAAGTATGTACCTACTAAAACATAACCTTTCTGGGCATTTTAATAAAAATATTATACTTAATATTTTTCGCCATTTTCTTTTTGCCCAACAGATATGAATTGACAATATGCATCATTAAAAAGTCCATAACATTCTGAATATGAAAATATCACTTGTCAATTTCATTAAATCTTTCCTACGTTTAGAATACTTCCGGTCCATTTCTACATGGTGAGTAGCCATTGTTCGTATCAATTATCGCTGAGGGATGGAGTCCGCCAGGTTACAACATAAATTAGCAAAATTTTCAGTGATAGCAAATATTTTGCATATTTTTCGGCAGCTCCAGAATGCTACTGCAGTATTGCTCGATAATGTTTCATATATTGGGTGCGATGGTTAAATTGTCGCTAGTTTATATTTTCAATTTCGCACATGCGAGTTGTTTGTGTTTGATGTTGTCGACTATATAGTATAGGAGGGTCAGTTGCGCACAGTCTGTGAGAAAAAGAGAAGAATGAAGCAATTCCCTGCGCCAGAAATTGGGAAACGGCATGCTGTACTGCTAGGCATTTCACATGGAAGCTCTAATAGGAACAGTGTTTAGGTGTCAATGTGAGGACAGTGCAGAGGATTCGAAAAGAGTTAGACGAGTCTAATGCTGATTACGAAGGTGCGGCAGCTCGGGAAACTCCTAATCGTTCTGATAAGAAAAGAACTCCGGAATTTGTTGATGAGAACCTCAGACTCGACACGGAGGCCTACATTAAGTGCCTTGAGGGGTAACTTTGACCTGGGTCCAGAGGGTGGCGGCTGGAAGATCCTATGTCTGGCAACAGGACTTTTCACCATGTCACACAGGCAGGAGAACCCAGTTATGGCTGTTAGACAATTTGTGTGACCACATAAACCCTTAAATCTTGCCATCTAATTCCTCAGAGTGAAACCCTCTTGATTATTATGTGTGAGACACAATTGAAACAAACCTCTTTGTAACGCCAAAGATGAAGTGAAGGGAAGGACTATGGTAGCATTCAGCAATTTAAACAAGGAGACCGTCCAGAAGAGTTGCGGGAGATTCTAAAGTCGTCTGGAGGTTGTGGTTGAAGCAATGGTGATTTTATTGAATAAATGTAATATTTAGTATTTCATGATATTTTTGCGTAATTCTTGTAAATATATCTGTTAAAATGAGATGTCAGTTTCATTCATATTTCGACGTAATTTAGACGACAATTTATCCATCGCACCCGGGATTTTCAGTAGGTCTGCAATATGAACGTTATCGTACTAGTGTCGGACAATGATGAAAAGGACTTTTAGTTACTTCTTGTCCTGTTTCAATATTTTGACAACGACTTGTTAGAACATCGTTGAAATTAGGTAAGTGGTCTGCGCGTACTTCAGTGCTCCATGAAGTTCGCCGGCAATAAATTAGCTGATTTAAATAGCTTAGCTTTCGAAAACACTTTTGATATTAGCTTTTTATGAACAAAATTTCTCCATTTCATGCGTCAGTAAATATAGAATGTGTGAAAATATCTTTATGTTACGATACTTTGAGGTCAATGGTTATGCTTGGGGGACCTAAAATTTGCGAATTGATCGTTTGTTTGTTAAAACCGGTCAACTGTCTATAATTTCCTTTAAGAGATAGACTTCAATCCAAGTTTAAAACACCTAGAAAATAATTTAATCTGTATATTTTGGCAACACAGCATAAAATTCTTCGCCGCCTAATTGATCCATATTAATATTTGTCCTTGATTCTCTGACTTTTTATATTATTATTATCGTCCTGCGTAAAACGTTAAACTACATCCACGTCCTGGGTAAGACGATAAACTATGTCCAGCAGCAAGACCTCTGATCAGGAGGTTTTGAGGAGCGTGGAACCACCTCTTAATTGCTGGTGTTCCCAGGTCCGCCCTGACTCGGGTGGTAGCACCTGTTAGGGTCCCAACTATTGGCAAATAGTTAACTATTACCAGCAATATTTTTTTTGAAAAGGTTATTACCAGCAATACAATTTTGAAGGAAAAATATTACCAGAAACAGATATTTGACAAAACAAAATATTACCAGCAATAAAAGTTTTTGTCAGCATTGAGTAGCCCATTGGGGTTGGTGTGACGTGGGACAAAATAAACCAAACCAATCTTAACCAAAGAATACATATTCTATCCTAAAAATCTTGTCGGCATTAAATAATCCATTGAGGTTGATATGCCATAAATCAAAATAAACCAAAACCAAACTATATTATTATTAAAGAGAAAATAAGTTTCGGTCTTTTAGAGCTATCTAATCAAGATAAAGTTCATAAAATCTGTTATTGGAAAATATTGCTCAGAGAGAGAATCTTCTTGTTATAGATTATGATGTTTCGGACACTTCTCAATGTGGAGGAAAAAGGAATAATCTTTCTGACAGGAAAATAAATAAATTATGTAGGAAAAATCATTGAAAACGAGTCAGTCCATTTCAGCTGCGCGAGAGACACAAAATACACAGGTGATCCCATATAAAACGTGGGGGTAAATTATGCACCTGGACTCATCAACCGCCTTCTTAACTTCTTTACTTTAGCAGATATGATTACTATCTACTTTTTTTTTATTATATCACCTGGAGTGGAGGTAAGACCCTTCCAAGCCTTCTACAAAATAAATGCATATATCTTGATATGACCGTTCAATGTCTATCACTGAATCAAGTAAATGCTTTTCGATTCACATATTGGTGACAAATATCTAACATGTTTTTAGAATCGAGATTTAGGGCTCGAAAATACAGCAATTGTGGCACAAGGCCAAAAAGGGGGATTGGGTTGAGGCTGGTCGTCATTAAGTATCTTATACCTAGCTAATCCGATTCACGACCCATCCATTCGTTAGAATATACACGTCCACCATAAAAAAAAACTCGTCCGTCATCATTCAATTCTCCACACACCGCAATAACGTATACACACTGGGGGACCTATAAAACATCCCATGACATAAAAATTCTTGTATATAAAAATTTATTGATGATAAGCAATGAGTGGGCGGGCAATGATCCCGAAACCAAACTAAAAATAACTGATGTTAGTAGGACCCGTCCAACCCTTAAAAGAAATGAGAAAGAACGCTGTATTCTGGCTACAGACATAATCAAGAGGCTCTCTCTCCAAGCGAGAGGGAAAGATAAAATAAATACTGACATGGGGAAAGAAAAAAAGATTCTAGTCTAATATAAACGAGTAATATTTACTTATTCCTGAAAGAAGTAATTTTTGAGAGACTAAAATACAAACAACAAATATTTAGTTATCAACAAACGAAGAAAATGTTTTTCACTTCGTATATAAACGTCTAAATTTACAATATTCAAAAGATTCTAATAACGATTATCGATACTGACCCATCCACAAACCAAATACATTCTTAGACACAAATATATGATTCAAAATTTTTACATTAAATAATCCTGTACGTGTTGATGAATCATAAAATCAACCAAGTAAACTCTGTCAATTTGTTTTTAGTGGAGTGAGGAATGTATCGGCCGAAATGTTGTGATAGCAACAGTAAGTATAAAACGTTCAGTTTTTTTTCGAACCATTTTGTTAACGCCTACTTTGACCAAGGTGGAGTAATGGATAGCGACTCGGATTGAGGAATCGGAGAGCCGAGTTCGAATACCAGTCGAATCCATTACATTCACTTACGTGCTAATCCCCTTGGGAAAGGTATGAATCCTCTTCTTCTACACCCAGACAAGCGGGACAGACCGGGTTCTATAATCTTGGATGGCAACTGGTCTACTGCAGAAAGAAATGGCATCCTACTGCGGCAAAAGAATCAGCCTCGTCAGACATGTATCAAAAGACACATGATCGCCTAAGTGTTGATCACATCATGGCACGTAACTGACGGACTGGCTACTTTGAGCTGTACACGGAATGATTTTTATTAGGTTGTATCTCTTACGGCAAAAATATGAATTTAGGGATGCTTAGAATAACATAGGCAGAACAAGTGAGGGCGTTTTAAGGAAAATAGAAGCAAAAAGGACACTTGTAGTTAAAATCAGAATTTCTAGGGCATATGATGAGGAAAGAGGGCTAAAAAATTTAACACTCACGGGGTATATTAAACGTCAGAAAAGCAGAAGCAGACAGCAAAGGATAACTGTATTTACAATCACAAAGCGATAGCTGAAATTTCTTGGGAACATGAGGAAAGTGGGTTTGAAAAAATTAACACTCACGGGGCAGCGAATAACCTACGTAACGAGTTCATACAAATAGATGGATAGTCAAGAACTGAGACGTATGTTAATTTTCAAACTACTGTGTAGAGCTACAAAGAGCAGGAAAACGCGGTGGACCAAGATAGGCTCCTGAAGGAACAGGGTAAATAAATAAAGACATTAGTCGTTCTAGTCATTAGTCACGGTAACAATATAAGGAATAAGTTTTCAACAATTTTAGCCAAATGTAAACTATTAATGATTTATATTTTTACAACTTAGCTTTTGTATGTCGAAGTTTGTAGAAATTAATTTTTGTAGATGCAATACATTTCATAGTAAGCAGTCTGACTTATTGAAATGTTCATAAAAATGCAGATCTGTCTGATATAGCGGGATTTATATTATATATATATATAAATAATTTATATATATATATATATGAATGATTTATATATATATATATGTATATATAATATATATATATAATAAATATAATATATATATATATATATATATATAATGTATATATGTCATTCACAGACAGTACTGTTTCGCTGTATCACAGCTCCTCAGTGCGACTAGGCATCCGAATGCCTCAAGCCAGGATTGAAACTCAACTGATTAGGTGTCAGCCAGAGCTATCTTCACTCGGTAGAGTTACACAACTAAATCTAGCGTATTGTTTTTACTAATGTAAACAAATGCCATCAGCCAAAGTGCTCCATTCATTTTACTGAAGAGCTTTGCATTAGTGCAGGTGGCTGTTGTTTATAGAATTAGCTTATCACTCAACAGTGCTCAATATGCATATATATATATATATATATATATATATATATAATATGTATATATGTGAAAGAAGAATCTGCAATGATATTGGTCCCCAGCTTCAGTCCCTTTCCCGCCACTATAAGTGGCTAAATTAATACTTCCTGGTAATTGTTCTTATGAACTTTCCTCTGTTACCGAGATTTCATGAATTTAATCGCAGTACTAGATTCGCGGCAAGGTCTCATCATTTTACAGTTGAAATGGTTAGATGTAACCGTAAGTTCTATGCTAACAGTTTCTTCTACCGCACTTCTCAATTGTGGAACTCTCTTCCGGCATCTTGATTTTCAGTAAACATTTGATCTTCAATAGTTTAAATGCAAAATCCGTCGTTATCTTCTGCTCTTTTAATTCTTTTTCTTTTATTGTCCTCTCTCCTTAATTATAATTTTTCTCATATTCTCTAACATTCAGTAACACCCCTCCCACCCCACGTACTAGTGACTTTATTTCCATTCTTGGGGTGAAATGATTTTAAAATTATTTTGAATCACATCTCTATTGCTTCTCATCAGTGAGGAAATTGTCCAACATCCACTTCCATACTGCAGCCACAATATAAAATTGAAATAGCTGTGAAAAATTATAGCTATTACCATCGTGTAAAATTTCATCTGCCTGCGCCAGATTTTTATTGTAGATCTTAGTTTTATATTGATGTATGCAAGCAAACGTGGAAATCGTTTTTATATTTGATAGGCTGGCAATCTTCAAGAATCTAAGATAAAAAGAAAACGAATTGAATCCTCTAATTCTTTTATCATAGGTTTTCCTGCTATTCTTTTATCAATTAAGTTGTCAAGATATAATTTTGTCAGTAAAAAGAATCCACCGAGATATGGCTTTGATAATTTATAACGAATTTAGCAACGCAGATTTCATTTCAATTTTCAAATTTACTTCCCTGGACCTGATGCGCTGTCAAATTAGAAGCCACAGAAAGGGATTTTAAATGGATAAAATTCATTTAAACAAAACAAAAAATATATATTATTTCACAATAGTTAAAAGCAGCATCACAAATGAATGGCGTCACATACACAATTGGATGTTTTTTCTATATCAATTAATTACGGTAAAATGGTTTTCTTTTTTTACTAACTGTATCCTCATATTTTTATGGAGTTCACCATGTTTCTCCTTGAACGTTATACGCTGAATACACAGTATATTTTTCTTAATGCATATTGACAATATGCTGCCTTTCTTCCATACGTATTCAATATGAAACCTGCAAAATATAAAAGCAATCTTTAGTGTGTCTTTATAATTCACACTTAAACGACTGACAAAAAGAAAAATGCAAGGGTTCTTCTTTTGTATCCCACGTCCTTTCAGGACATGCGTGATTATAGCCGTCCACTCCACAATTTCCTTTTTTGATATACTTCCCTCTCCATGTTCTGTATTCATTTGCGCCATTTCATTATGAAGGTTACACGCTGTTTCCATTCCCACATCTTTCATTATGTCCCGTCAGTATCAGATTAGGCAAAAATTATTTTCTTATTGAGGTTTAAAAGCTACAACTATATCTGATACTAAGTAGAAAGTACCTTTTGTCTCCATTTTCATTAATACTCCCACGATGCTCACATGTTCCATCAATGGTATTGTCAGAATTCTTCTGTTGAACCACATCTCTGTTGTCTAAGGACATTTTCTCATTTCCTAATGCTTTCTTTACATTTTACAAGAGAACTTTCTTTATTCCAATGCACTTTCAGATTTTGGTGTTATATTCTACGTCTTCGGTTAAAAGACTTCCCAGATAATTAAAATTATGTACTTGAATATATTTGGATATCTCAGATTCTAAGCTCACATCTTGTTTTTTTTTTCTGCCTGCCAACCACACATTCTGTCTTCTTACAATAGATGTTTAGTCCTTCCCGATTTTATTTATTAAATTATCTTGGTATAAGGTAATAAGAACTTAAAAATGATTTAAAAAAATAAGAAATGACAGATATAATTATATACTGTTATAAAATCGATACACGTAAAAAGATTTCACCTTTTATATTTTAAATGAAGTTAAATCAGGAAAGAGAGATAGACAACTCTGCAATATATATATATATATATATATATATATATATATATATATATATATATATATATATATACATACATATATATATATACATACATATATATATATACATACATATATATATACATACACACATATATATATATATATATACATACATATATATATACATACACACATATATATATATATACATACATATATATATATACATACATATATATACATACATATATATATATATATATATATATATATATATATATATATATAAATATATATATATAATTATATATAAATATATATATATAAATATATATATATATATATATAAATATATATATATAATTATATATATATATATATATATATATATATATATATATATATATATATATATATATATATATGTGTGTGTGTGTGTGTGTGTGTGTGTGTATGTATGTAGGTTTTAGTTGTTTTTTTGTATTTTATTCCCCGGACACACATGCAAGTCCGCTATTTTTATTGTAGGATAAACACTCCAGGAGACAAGTGTTTCCCAACTCAAACACCAACGTACATACTCCCCCAACAAGTTACATTTGCTATCTATTTTAGCTGTTTATGTAGGTGGAAGGCTTCAAGCAATGTGGTTTCTGATATTTAGTACAGTGCGTTGTGATTCTGTAGCGCCAGGCCACAAAGTTTGAAGTTGTATGTTCCTCCTTACGACAGAAACACTCGAAACTATTTTTAGTCATTGATCTGAGGAAACGGTTGTATACAGCTGAGAGTTTAGGTAATTCTGAAGGAATTTGGTACCATGTATGGCATCCATATGAGAGTTATATCTTTTTGTTGATCGTATAATTATTCTGGCGACAAAAGGTATGTAGATTTATTATTACATGTATATATACTAATTTTATATTATGTACATTTAATTGTATTCGCATTAAATCAGTGACTATAACTTATTAGTAATTGTCGAAATACTAATAGTGTATTCAGTCAAAGTAGGTGTTAAATAGAATTAGTCTTAACCATATTGTGATATTAATTGTTATTATTGCAATAGTAAGAATAACGTGAGTGCAATAATTAGCAGATCGATTTACGTGTTAAGTGAATTTACTCATTGCTTTCTTCCTCAAAGTAAGATTAATTAAAATGATTGAATTCTTAGAAGAGACTACTTGGTGACAGAAATAGTTGCGTACTTACTATCTCTGACAATGGTCTTAATTTTTCTTCCTAAATGGGCCGTGTCTTTTCAGGACGTTGACAATCATGGCACTCAACGTAGTGTTATACCAGAATAGAATTAGCTCTCCATGTGACACCAAAGGAACTAAGAGTACAACTGACCTGAGGTGGGTTCACGACCGCCGAATGCAGAATCACATGAGCCCATAGCTACAAATTTTATTGCAAGCGTGTGTATGAGCTTCATGTAGATATATATATATATATTTTTCATTTTAAACGTTATTTTTAGTGGATCCCTATATTTGAGTAGACGTTCTATTTATTATTTAAACAGTACATTTATTTTAAAAAATACTTTGTACTCAAGTATGGGTATCCACTAAAAGTAATGTTTACATTGATAAAATCTGTCGGATTAATAAAAAATATCATTATTCTTTAGAGATAAATATGTAAACAGCCACCCTAGAAAGGACTTTGGCATTTTCTGAGTTATTGTATATAATATAACTCGTCAAAACTTCCTAAACTTTGTAAACCTAATCAAAGAAGTCCCATATTATTTCTCCCAGTACTTGTTCTACCATTCATTTACACAATCTCGATTTTTTAAGCTACACGATATTAATTTCTGTCCTTCTTGACTGCCATATATTTTAGTGGACCGGGGTGGGGTGAAGATGGAAAGAAAAGACGTGCATTTATATTTCCAGCTACAAGAAAAATCGCTGACTCTAGTTGTGTCCAACCGAAGATGAAAGAAGACAAACAAGACCGATATATATATATATATATATATATATATATATATATAAAATATATGTATTAAACAAAACAATTTTACAATGGACATAGACAATAATATTTGTATGTATGTGTGTGCGTGAACATTTGTGTTTGTCCTTTGGTGAATGTTCGTACGTACGAGTATGTGTGTATACTGTTCATGGCGTCTCCCACAAATGGGAAGACGCGGATCTTCTAAGAGAGCTTACACTGTAGTCGCTGAAATGAAGAAATGAAAATGAGGATTTACCTCACCTCCACGCGAGGTGGTATGCGGCACGAGGCCTGAAGGAAAGAGAGATCGAGGCAAGTAGTCGCCCAGTATGTATAGTACGGGGAGAGAGACCCCTAGTGACAATTTGCGAATTTAGGAGGAGATAATTCCGACAATATCTTGTCCACGTCAAATAGATTCCAGGTCAAACCTAGAATATTGAACTTTACTTGTCCCCATTAGGCCCGTTGCTGTATTAAATTAAGAAACGTATAGAATAATAATGATAATAATCATGAAGAAGTATAAAAATACTGTCCACATGGAAACGGAAATAAATACGTCAATCATATATCGGGATGTGGTAACGTACCTTAGAAGTACTGCAAAAATTCCCATAAGTAGGTAAGAAAGATAATTCGCAAAGAACTGTGCAGAGGGTTGATATTTTTTTCATATTATTTAAAATGTTTGGTTGTTTGAAATTCAAAAGTCTTTCTAGTACAGCTAAACAATCAGTTCTGTTTAGCGGGAAAATACAGAAGTATTTTAGATGTTGCTGTTGAAATGAAAGTAGAGGAAAACGTGGGGTTGATTGTTCTGTCTGTATGTATTGCGTAGTCCCATAAAATTGTAACAGATCCTATCTCCTTAACCGGGCCTGGGAGGTGTTCATACCATTTTCTTTCAGTTTCCTTCCCGTAGAAGTTGCAGATTTTCCAGTGCAGACATTGGCCCACTTTGTCGTGCCGTATTTTATATTCAGTGGGTGCCAATACCGCGCAACCTGATACAAGATGATCAAATGTTTCTGGATATTATTATTATTATTATTATTATTTTATTTCCTTTGATTTCTGGTATATACACCTTTCTTTTAGGATCCCGCCAATAACCCTAATGTTAGAAATGGCATTATAACATTTTCCAATGGCGAATTAAAAAAAAGAAAGAACCACAGACATATTTTACATAGACAAAGTTCTTCGTAATGTGTGGGCTGTACTCGTGAGAAGATATTTTTGTATTTCTTTAAGGCATGGACTTCCAGGAATTCCGTCAATTAGTCTCCTGGAATCTTTTCCAACCAATCCAAGGGCTCAAGCTAGAACAGTGATTGTTGATGTTCCCATGTGCCACATTTTTGAGATTTTGATTTCAAGCTCCTTGTATTTTGATAGCTTTTTGAAGATCTTCTAAGATACATTGCAGTCCGAAGGGACTACCATATCAATAAGGAGACACTTGTTTTGTTTCCGGTCTCTAATAACAATATATGGGCTGTTAACTTTGATTGTTCTGTCTATGTATTGCGTAGTACCATAAAATTGTAACAGATCCTATCTCCTTAACCGGACCTGGGAGGTGTTCATACCAATTTCTTTCAGTTTCCTTTCCGTAGAAGCTGCATATTTTCCAGTGCAGATATCGGCCCACTTTGGCGTGCCGTGTTTTATATTCAGTGGGTGCCAATAGCGTGCAACTTAATATAAGATGATCAATTGTTTCTGGATGCTTATCACAGAATCTGCATTTTGGGCTAACACAATTATTATGCAAGAGAAATAATAAATCTTTAACATGAAAGTGACAGGAGTGTCTATGATTGTAAGAGCACTTGGAATAATTGTCAAAAGGCTTCTGAAGAGGATAGAAGAATCGTACATACGCAACTATTTAAACTATAATGTGACTGATATTCCCGCGAATTGATGAACATTGATATAACCTTATCCAGCTAAGAGCATAAGTTAAAACCGTTATGAAAGCACCTTATGTAAAAATATAAGGATAAGCAGACGAGAACAGATTGAATAAATAGATGGCGATAATAATAAATAGAATAATATTTTCTAATACCGACTAAAACAAACATAAAAAGAATAAGAGAGTAGGTTTACATTACTGTACAGTGACGGTATTGAAATGCAACCCCCCCCCAAAAAAAAAACAACAAAACAAAAAGAACAATCAATCGCAATAAAGGGTCGTAAATGGTTTATTAAACCCTTCTCCTCAGAGGATAATGGAGGATGAGATATGTATCCAAAGACTCCAATAAAATACCAAAGAGTAGATGTTGTATCTTACATGTATAAATGTGAAAGCTTAATGCCACTCAAGCTTAATAACTGCTTGCAGAATGATGGCTTTCAGGACTTAATATAAATTGATTCTAAAACCTTGTGGTGGAAATCTTAATTAGCATTCCTCAGTACCGAGGTCCAGTCGTAGCCGCAAGGCCCGGGCTAAATGATGGTTGTTTAATAAATCTTCACCTATCATCGAAATAAATGTGCTAATGCACCTATGCCAATTGTACAGCATTTATTAAAGAACCAGGAATGTATCCGGATCTACAGCTAATACATGTTCATGGTACTGAAAAGGGTTCACTCTGATTTTCAAGTTCAGGTGAATCAATTTATATTAAGTCGTGTCAAGCATCTCTCTTTAAACAGAAGGAAGGGTTGTTAGGTTTAAGTATTGTGATCCTTTGTTGTTTGTATATTTATATATAAAATCTGATCTTGTATGTTTTATTTTAGTCGATGTGCAATTTTTTGTCCGCGATTGAGCTCCGATGAGAGAGGATGGATAACCCGGTTAAGCTATTTTTTGTTAACTGTTTTATTCGCATTTCGATATTGCCATTTATTATTTATTTTATCTCTTTGTCTTATTCTTTCCTGTTGTTTTTAACGTTCGTTTTAGTCGTTACAATTAAAAATACTTATAAAACGTTAAACAAGATATACACTATATACGCAAGAAATAGAATTTAAAATACAAAAATCTGAGGCAAAAATCATAAAAGAAAAATCTAAAAGAGAAACCTGGGATCTAAACTGAATGAAAAAACGCTTACATCGCTGATAATCCTTGCGAACACAAGATGCTGAGGTTGACAAAGGTCTGACCCATTTGTTGTTACGGAGCTTTGTACTGAAAAAAGAAAACAGGATTTACCCCAGCCGTTCAACTTAGAAAACTGCCAAGAAAATCCGGCCAAACATATTTTCACGATTAATTAGGTGTAAAATGTCGCTTCCCCCCCCCCACCAAACGCCGACGAACCTATTAAATATTATAACATCTGATTGCTCTACTGTAACCTCAAATGGATTTAAATATTGACATTATAGGGTAGAGAAATAATTGCTTTATAATTTCCCGCATGCAGAACAATAGTACGAACACAAAACGCTACCAATGATAGAAGGGAAAATGTTACACTGCTCTGAGAGTTCGCCATAAATATCGACCGCACTTTAAAAGCCTATGGACCAGATATAGAAGTCCTGAAAAAATATGGTCATACCTTCTTTTAAAAAAGCATCTCAACGAAAGAATTCGACAAACATACAAAATATAAAAACCTGGAAATATGATCTGCAAGAATGTGGTATTTAAACACAATCACTATTCAAGTAATAGACACACTAGGAATGGTTAAAATGAATATTGATGCACACATTAAGAAGATATCAGGAAACACATCATGATCTTAGATACAAAGGAATGTGCACAAAAGAATTGTTCAGAAACTAAGATATGTTATCTCAATGTAATAAGCACCTTTTAAGACAAATCTTTCTTTAACTTAAATCCCAGTTAAAAGACTTGGTCAAACGATTTTACCAATCTGCAAGACAGCAAAATTTTGTGGTGGAAATAGTGGTAATAATAATAATAATAATAATAATAATAATAATAATAATAATAGACTAATTGAAGGGATTCCTGGAATCCTATGCCTTAAAGAAATACAAAAAAATATCCTAAGGTCAAAAATGGCATCATGGCATTTTCCACTGACAATTAAAAAAAACACAAAAAAAACAACAACATATATTTTACATAGATAAAGCCCTTCGTAAGGTGTGGGCTGTACTCGTGAGAACATTTTTTGTATTTTTTTTAATGCATGGCTTCCAGGAATGCCTTCAATGGGTCTACTGGAATCTTTTCCAACCACTCCGAAGGGTCCAACTACAACAGGGATTGTTGATGTTCCCATGTGCTAAATTTTTCGATTTCAAGGTCCTTGCAGCCTTTTGAAGATGTTCAAAGTACATTGCAGTGTGCAGGGACTGCCATATCAATAAGGAGGAACTTATTGTGTTTTTGGTCTCTAATAAGGATGTCACGGCGATTAGCTTTGATTGTTCTGTCTGTATGTATTGTGTAGTCTCATAAAATTGGGACAGGTCCTTTCTCCGTAACCGGGCCTGGGTGGTGTTCATACCAATTTCTTTCAGTTTCCTTCCCGTAGAAGTTGCAGATATTCCAGTGCACATATTGGTCCACTCTGTCATGCCGTGCTTTATATTCAGTGGGTGCCAATACCGTGCAACGTGATACAGGATGATCAAACGTTTCTGAATATTTATCACAGAATCTGCATTTTGGGCTAACAGAATTATTATTATTATCATTATTATTATTACTACTACTACTACTACTACTACTACTACTACTACTACTACTACTACTACTACTACTACTACTATCATCATGCAATGTTATTGTGCATCATATGCTGAAAAATAACAGAACAGATATAGAGATTAAAGGCAACATGCAATATATTATTTTTCATAGCTATAACTGTGTCATTAGATTAAAATAGAGAAAATAAGAAAATAGATGGTTCTGAAATTTAAAAAAACATGGCACCTAAAAAGCTGCAGTTTTTCTTATAATAATTAAAGCCTGACTACGACCAAGTTTTAAGTGATTATTATCAATGTAAAAACGATATAAACACTGTGCTTATAGACTATCATGTAATATCAGAATTTGTACTAATAGAATGCACTTTTAATACCTTGCCATATACCAGTTCACGAGTAATGGCCTGAACCATATGACGAAATTTATCATCCTAATTTTGATGTATGCTCTATACGCATCAGAATCAGACCAGAAATAGGACACGAACAGTGCCGTCAAAGATACTGGAACAAGTAAAGCGATATTTATGTTTAGAATGTTATAAGAAAGAGCAATACAAAGGCAGGACTTGAAAACTGTTTTATATATTACGCAAAGCATTCGATAAAGTAGCCACGAAGATACGTTGGAATTGATCAGTGACCTTGATATATTTGGGAAGATAATCAGAATAATCGCGAAGCTATACTGGCAGCAAATTGCCTGCATACGGATAGAAAATGATTTCAGCAGATATACAAAATAGAAAGGGGTGTAAGATGTGTCTTCTCACCATACTTATTCAACTTATACAGCGATTCTGAGACAACAAGAAGTCCTACAAGGATTCTTTATTAGCGGCCACAATCTTAACAGCATAAGGTATGGATATGACACATTGTTGATAGCAGACAGAAGTTGAAAGTTGAAATTGAAAAGAAAGGACGTAAAATCAACTGCAAGAAAACGGAATACGTGGTTTTCAGCAAAAGGATGCAAAATGCAAATTTCAAATCGGAAATAACATAATAAAAAAGCGCGGAAATTTAAATATCTGAGAAGTGTTTTAACAGATAACGGAAACTGTGGCACTTAAACCCGAAGGCGTATTGAGATAGCCAATGTTGCATTCCAAAAAGCTAAGTACTAAGAAATAGAAGGTCGCTAGAAACAAAAAAATAGTACTAAACTGCTATGTGATATCTGTCCTCCTATAGAGTAGTGAGTGTGGAACGATCCCCTCAAAGACGAAGAAGATGCTTGAAGCAACAGAAATATGGATCTACAGAAGGATGCTGGTGATAACATGGACCAAACAGACGAGCGACGACGAAGATTTGGAGAAAATGGAAACAAATAGGAACATTATACTTAACATTAGGAAGAGAGAGAGACAGTGTTGTGGTTTCTGGGGAACATAATGAGGAAGGAGTACCCAGAAAATCTGATACTCACAGGGCAGATAGAGAGCAAGAGGGAGATTGGAAAACATCACATAACATAATGAACTTGAGTAATTGGATGACGGAACAGAGCTTCGGGACAATAGCAGAATGACAAAGTTTATTAAGAGCTATATGGGGCAGGAAGTTGTTGAGAGCCATGATTGCCTACGCCCTGAGGGAAACGGCGCAGAGATCAAGAAGGGATTGTGGAGAAAGCAAAAGATGATGATGATGACGACGACGGTAGTAAAGACCTGAAGCAATAATTGCAATTGAACTGACAGAAAAGTGTCCCATAAGAATTCTTTAAAGGAGAGACAGAGAATAGGAAAAACGCAACTTATTTGAAATTATAGGAGACAGAAAGTAATTGATAGTGAAATAAAGTCATCATTGAGTTACAATGTCACTTGAAAGGGGAAACATAGTTCCTTCATATAATTACGCAGAACTACTACTACGTTAATGTACAAATAAATAAGGCCATAAAGTAATGAACGTTGCTTACGCAGGAACCAAGACGATCGTCCAAATTGCACTAAAAATAAGTGATATAAAATATGATCCTCGATGAAAAACACTTAGAGCTGAGAAAGTGTAAATAGTAAGCCCGGGTTCTCATATATATATATATATATATATATATATATATATATATATATATATATATATATATATATATATATATAATCATTTGTTGTTGAATGTAGAACCTTCTACATTCAGCACCATCACTTGATAAGACACTAGAAGTGTTGAAACAAAATGGCTATTCTTGTAGTGATTTTATAACATTTTTATGTTATAATTTTCGAATAAATGATTATATTTGGTCTACTTTGTATGGAGCACACTTTTAAGAATAGTATTTGTTGGTTATTGGAATTTATTCCGTATAAACCAGTCCTATACTTGTATGTATGTATGTATATATATATATATATATATATATATATATATATATATATATATATATATCTGTGTGTGTGTGTGTGTGTGTGTGTGTGTGTGTGTGTGTGTGTGTGTGTGTGTGTGTGAAATAGAATTATTTGTAATTTTCAAATTCAGACTGTTTACCCAATCCATATCAACAAACCAGATCTTATCCTCAGCAAAAAATGTACAGATTTGTTAGCATGTCACTGTCGTCGTTGTAGTAGTAGAACATCGTTTCCGACGGAGTCGACCGGTTCTCTTCATGGTAGGGAGGTTCTATTGGGTTATCAGACCAACAGTGAAAAGTCACACGTAAGTTATTTGAAAAGTGAAGTCTTTGGATAACAGTAATGAAGGATCCTTCATTTTTTAAAGTTTTTCGACAGCCTGCCTCTCCTTGCTATGCGAAATGTGTTTCGAACAATGTCTATGCAGATACGTCGCTAATTTAAACGGATAACCAACCACCTTTTCTAATTGGCGAGAGATATTACAAGTTTTCAGGTTGGCCATGACGTGGTCCTTGTATCGCTTGTAGTGATCATTGACAGCCCTTTCACCTGACTCCGGTTCACCGTAGAAAGCATATTGCGAGGGTCGTTCGCCAAACATGGGAATGACGTGGCCAGCAAGTCGACTAGCATGACGTTGATGGTCGTTGATTGTGAACGGTTCCGAATTTCAATATGTGCTTTTTTTTTATCCCAGCAATGTCACCTGAGGATTGTAGGTAGGATAGATGAAATAGTTGAAGTGTTCACATATAGTGACAATATGAGACACATAATTAGCGGAGATATAACATCTTTGAAACACATTGTCTTGTCAACGGCATACTTGGTCAGACTAGTGAGCTTGCTGTTCAGGAAGACATGTTTGGGAAGCCATCGGATCAAGATTGACATCAGATACGGAAACCGATATTTGCGAATGTTTCCGTGATTTGCGTTACCTACATAAAAATATCGAGAGGACGGACTTGTAGTTTGCCGTATGTTCCCAGTTTTCTTGGTATTAATCTTGAATTGGGAGGTTACAAGTTAAAATTAAGAGTGAAGAATAGAATACATATCACGATCTTGCTTGTGAATTTAAAAAGATGATAATTTTGCCCCAACTTTACTAGAGCCTCTTGGACTGCTTTATAAAAGCCTGGCATGGAATCTACCAAAAAAACAAAACCCTGAAGAAATGAGACAGTATTGCTGAAAAAAACCCCCAAAACAATCAGAACTGTTATATATATTTCTTATTAGTACAGCATGAATTATAAGTGTCGGGTATTCTGTGAAGATCATGCTCGGTAGAATATGGACGGTCTGCTATAGTCACCATTAACTTACGGATAGGTAGCACTTAATAGATATTTACTAAGCATAACTTTCGATGTATGAACCAAAACTATAAAGAGTGAAAGGTTGCGTGAGTATAATGTGCCAAGTGGTTCTTAAAGGAAGTCACTTAAGCCTGTGTTTTCTTATGCGCCTGTTTCTTGCACACGCACAAACGTGTGACTGTACAATACGTACGATCTGAGTAATTTATTACTTTATCTAATAAACTTCTTTATACATGCTCTAATAAGTTTAAATTGGGCCACACCTAATGTACGATATCGGTAATCACACACATATAATATTAAATAAATGTCCATATTATTGAACGGGTTATGGAACAATATATGAAAAACACAAAAAAAGTAAAAAAGAAAAAGGAATAATACGCTAACAGTATGTCCTGGATAAATAAAGCCCAGTCAGCAGAAAATAGCGAATAACCTAACTAATAAGCAGTGCCAGCGCTAGGGTCTGCCCGACAACGAAAGTTTGATACCCCTCCCCACCCCATCTCTACTACATGTCGATTTCAAAGTTTCCCAACCTGGGGACCACAAAACCTCGAGGGGGAAAATTGAAGGGCATTGCTTTTTTTTAAATTACAAAAAATCAGGGAATTATCCAGTTTAAATAAGAATTTCAGTACATGTTCATTAATTATTTACTTTTATAATGAATAACTTTTTATTTAAAAAATCTGGGAAAATGCTATTCTTCTTGTAATAATCACCAATATTTTCATGACTAAATTCTACGTGAATTCCATGACGATTAATTGCCGACGAAATTTTTTTTTTTTACAAAGATTCCAACACGACACAAACTGGATTGTCTTAAAAATTTCTTTTAAAAACAGTATTTCAGTTTTCGGGAAAATTTTTCATTTGTTGAAATCTTTAAACATCTTTATTTTTGAAGCGATCATTTCTTTAAAGAAAATTATTAACAGCAATATGCTTTTGTTAAAATGAATTACCAGCAATGCATTTTTTTGTAAATGGTATTACTAATGCTTCCAAGAAAATTAAGTTTTGAAATCAAATGACCCATAAGGAGTTGACATGCCCCTAAACAAACAAACTGTAGCGTGATGACGGTAAACGCGTATCGTGCCCATGCATTGATGTCCTAGTAGGGAAATTGGCGCCAAACCTAGGATAGATCATAGAACACTTATATAAAGATAGGTGTTGAGCAGAACTCAAACGCCATTGGCTACCGGTAACGAGACCAAAACTTATAAATATTCGGTCCCACCTAACGGTCAAATGTACTAAAATCAAAATGGAGTCGAAGTATGTAAATTTGGAAAGAATACGATGTTGAGAGACCAGAAATTCTCGAGGAGGCCAGGAATATGACACCGCTGACGATTTCTTCCTGTTGATGTATTTTGCGAAATGAAACAACAAATTTCAGATGAAAATGCACATTATATCTGACGGTCTTCATAAGTATTTGTCTTCCTCAAATCAGAACGAATGACTAAACATCAAATTATTTTTTTATTTATTTGAATGGCTTCTTGTCGATATCTAAAACTTTTCAGAAACTCTGTAAATCCATTTTATGTGAATTCTAATCTTACCAGAAGTTTGACGTCTTACCTTATTTGATTAAATTGAAATTTTTCTTCAAGTAGAATCAAACTCAACATAGAATTACTGAGTTGAATAATAAAATTTTTGCTTTAAATTTTTCTGAGGGTAGTGTTAGGCCATAGTCACCACACAGTTTAAATTTTGTATATTTACTTATGACACTACTTGATACCCCCTGTCGTCATGATTAGAACTTCCGTTATTGAGACACGAGGAATTACATGCAGTTAAAAATCGAGAATTCATCGTCCTATTCTTACAAAAAAACGTTAGTAACATTAGTAAAGACGCAAGATTATGCTACTAATAGATATAGTTTTTCTTTTCTGTCTTAGTGCTTTTGATATTTGATGTGAAAAGCAAAATTATCTCTTCCATGAAATAATTATATCAGTAAAGTTATTAATGTGAAAAAAATATCATAGATGTAGTTGCCAAATTACTTAAATCCTGCCGTTGCTTTTTGATGGTGCATCATCTTCTGAACTGCTCTCTGTGATACACCCAGAATCAGAGAAGTCCGCAGCGACGCGTCAGAGTGTTGTCTAGGTTTGGGGAGAGGGGCAAGGATGATCTCCTATCTTTCCCTGGCTTTTGAACCTCAGAAACGTCCTCCTAGACAACTATCTTCAAGTTCTTGTTTTCGAATGAAATGGCCCAAGAATCTTTTCTGTCAGGGCTCAATGGTTTGGAACAGGATGTGTTGGTTTTGATTTCGCTGAATAACAGCCGTTCGTTTCGCGCGTAATCCAAGGAACATTTAAAATTCACCGGTACAACCATATTTCTCTGGCTTGGAGTGTCCATTTGGTTTTGGCGTTTAGAGTCCACGCCTCGGAGCCAGACAATAAAATTGACCACGCGTGCGTTTTAAGAGTCGATTATGGCAGTGAAAATGTTTCGAAGCCGATTGAATCCATTATTTGTTAAGCAAATTCGGAAACGGATTTGACTCTCATAGCGACGATCAAAGGAGACTAGATAATTGAAGTTGTACACTTGGTCAATTTTCTGATTATCGCAAGTAAAATAGCATTTTGGTCTCAGGAAACGTTTTGAAATGAGAATACATTTGGTTTTGATGGTACAGTGAGCGTTAAAATTTTGCGTCTAATGTCTTTTTGATTGAATGTACGTTTTCAATACCAGGTGCCTCTAAATTAAGTGGTCCTAATCATTTGATTCAGAAGCATCTAACCTCTAAATACCGATGCCTGTGAAATCAGGTGGTGTAAGAGGAGGAAAACAGATTGGCTTGTGTATAATATGCAACTAGTGAAATAAAGTCTGAGTATAATGCATCCTAAATCCATATTCCAACAATCTGGAGGACATGGCCGATTATCATGGGGGATGAATCTAATTGATCTGTGTTCAAACCAAACTCTAAAAATGCAACTTGAAAGCATGATTTTGGCGGACTTTTGATGCGCAGCACGAGACAGGTTTGATGGACTACATTTATTCATTCCATTAGCAATACCATACTTTCAGGAATCTGGATTTATTTCTCATTTGTCTATCATGTCAAAAGCTAGGAATCACCTGAATCCACAGGTAGACCTGCGGATCACAAATAGCTGGACGTTTACACGTTTCAATAAATTCATGAATGAGAATCAGGAGGCCAGATTTCATTATATTTTATGTTCATATTCGAGATTCATTTTACTATTTACAATATTTTAAAATTAAAAATCTCATTGATCGGTTAAATACAAGGTGGCCGCGGAAAGACTGCATTATATAAAACAAAAATACTTTTACAAACATATGCGTATCTTCGGTTATAAATTTTGAACAAATTGGATTTTTAAATCCAGTTTTAGAATCTTCTGAAGCGATGTTCTGGCGATGCTTAGTTGAGCAGAGCGACGACGGGTAGAAACTTATGGATCATCAAGGACACTGCCATACAGCTTCAACAATGCGCTTAGGGACTCATCCTGGAAGAACACCGACTGATCCAGTTCTTTCAAACAGGGCAATTATGTTCCGAATCATGTTATCGCTAGGAGATACTCTGACATTAAATATTGCCGGTATTTTCTCTGAGTTTGAATACTTGATCTTTCGCTCAATGAGTTTTACACATCGCTGGCCATCAAACGTAGCCATTTTATTCTCCAAGAGATGCTCTATAACCTGAAAAGAAAAAGAAAATAACAAAGATTGAAAACGAACAAGTTATGACCTTTTCAAAATCTACAGTCTTTCAGTGACCAGACTATAGTAACAATTGTCCTTAATCTAAAAAGCTTATTTCGTAAGTTCATATTCTCTTCCACTTTAATATGTGGTTCAAACGTTAGAAATTAGATTTCTTCATTATCAAATGTGATGTTACTTTTTTATGTGGTGTGAACACAGATAAAACATTTTTGTATGGTCGACATACATATAAACACCTGATCAAAATAGATATTAACACATACAGGCTATACTTAACTTCCTTGTTCGTCACGAGTAAAAATATGGAGCAATGAAGCCTATCTTTGGCATCAGTGGGTATAAAAGGTACCAACTTCAGATACAAAGCAGACTGAGAAAACTTGCTGTTACTTGATCTATAGCTAGGAAAAACTTGCGTTAGTTTCATTAAAGTTATATTTACTGTGCGTTATGGTTTAGTTTAGTTTGTTTTGTTTTAAGGCATATCAAACTTAAAGCGTCATTTAATGCCGACAAGATTTTTATTTTTCGCCATAATTTTCTTCAAAAGTGTATTGCTGGTAATAATGTATTGCGGAAATAATTATTACAAAAGTGTTTTGATAGTATTAAAACTTAGTTTTACAAGTTTTGATCCTAGTTGGGGGTTAACTATTTGCTCATAGATGGGACCCAAACAGGTGCTAGCACCCCGGCTCAGGGTGGACCTGGGAAAACCAGCAGTTAAAAGTTGATTCTGCGCTTCTCAAAACCTTCTGATCAGAGGCCTTGCTGTTGTATGTATTTTATCGTCTTACCCAGGACGCGGACGTAGTTTATCGTCATACCCAGGACGGTTAGTGTGTATCAAATAATTTGAAAATGCAACCAGAAACAACTACACTCTGTTTCCCTTAAACAATCATCACAGTGCACACTTCTCAATTATTATAAAACGAAGCTTGCGAGAGCCATGATCCATTGTGTTTTGAAGGGGGTCATCACTTAAAGAAGAAAAGAATAATTATCACAGTGATAAAATAATGTGCTATGGCAATTTTATATCTTTTCTGAAAAAAAAAGTATGTTTTTTTTTTCCTTTAGAGAGACGTTATTAAATCATTGGTAATGGTCACGGGGAAGACACGTTGTAAACTTTATAATTCTGACATAATCACTTCAACAGCTGAATATTGTCGTTTCTTCACTGTTCCTGCAAAACATGTTACCGACACTATTCTAGTCTTTGTCCAGCCTTCTCCAAAGGCAATACTGGTTTTCTCTCGAAGGAATAAACTGACAGTCTGCTTGCACTTTCGCAACAAATTTGTCTGGAGTTCTCTCGAAGGGTTTCCGTCTTGATAGAATTTATTCAGAGAAACCTCATTTAATCTGTGTCCCCGTTATATTTATTTTATCTCATACTTTCTCTTTGGCTTCGCTTCTTTTTTTAACGTTTTCTTCTTTTCAGATTTGTACTGTTTTCTCTCTCTCTCTCTCTCTGTCTTGCTATATGTCTATCTGAATCTCTCAGTTCCAATTTACTGCGTTCATTTATTTCTGTTATATTTTTCTTTCAAGTTTTCTCATTGTAGCTCGAATCTTTATTCCTTTATTTCCTTTTTCTTTTCTTCGACTGAATTCAGTCGTGCGTGTTTGTATTCTATACTTTTCAGCTTGACTATTCCCCCTAAAACGAGTACAAACTTTGGAATTTATTTATATAACACATTACCTGTAGCAATATTGATTGACATACAACTAAAGTCTCAGCCCAAAGTTTGCAGAAATCGAGGATCCATTCTAAATGACAGCTCCATTTGCTTTGTCATCGTTTTTATGAAACTCTTTTCCAACCATGTTGAGATTCAAACCCGAGTTTCATGGTCAGAAAGTGAACATTTTAACCTGTTGGCCACGCGCTCATAATTGCCAGAAGTATACTTATTGATATTGAGGATGTATATGGTATATAGTTTCCATAAGCATTGGGCCTTCTAGAACATCTAACCGTGATGTTTATAGCCATCAATTGGTGAATATCAAAATCCATGCAGATGTTATATATTTCGCAGGTTCAAATTGCTTAAAGTTTCTGATTTTCAACAATAAGATCGAAAATTTACCTCAAGCATTTATAGCTGTTCGGATTAAATATTTAAGATTTTTCAAGAACCGAAATACAGAGACAGGCAGATGTCTATGCTCGCGAGTAAATGTGTAAAATTTTGTCGGATTTAAATGATTTACAAATTTCAAAATTGGATTATCGAAAAAGAACGAATTATATTTTCCAGCACTTAAAACGAGTGCTTCACTCCACAATACTTTATAATGGATTGTTAATTATCAGGGAATATAAATTTACCTGCGACTTGGTACTGACCATTAAAATATTTCAAGTTATTAAATCAATACTTTAATAAATATGTATAAAAATATAAAGTATTTGGGTAGCAATCCTTGTGTAAAACATCTTTTACTAAAAACAAGAAAATGATTTACATTTATGCGAATAAAATAGATTTTGGGGGAATAATGTATGCAGAATTTGTCCATGATACGTAACTCTGAGCATCTTTTAATTTTATTAGCAATTTTTCGTTAGTTTGTAAGACAGAGACATATTTTTTTTATTCTTGAACATTACATTATGGTCGTTTTCCGAGATAAAGTTGTTAAGGAATTTTGTTTGTTCCTTAAGATGAAAAGTTCTGTTATATTTAGACACTTTTTATAGTTAGATGTATTTATTATTTTTGTGTTTTGATGAGTAAACTGCTTATATATATACATGCAGACATGCATGCACGCTTGCACACACACACACACACACACACACACACACACACACACACATACAAACACACACACACACACATATATATATATATATAATTATTTATTTGAATATTACAACATTATTATGTTATAAAATCACGACAAAAATAGCCATTTTGTTTAAACACTTCTGGTGTCTTATCAAGTGATGATATAGAATATAGAATAAATGGTTTTAAAAGTTTCAAATTAATTAACGATCCTTAGCCAGGAGTAAACGCTGTTACATAAGCTAGAATGACCAATCAAAATACAAGTATAGGGTGATTCGAAAAATTTGACAACTAAGCAAGTTTATCATAGATATTAAAAGATTTATAAAATTTGAAATTAAAATTAAAAGTAAAAAATTAAAAATTACCTATTTAGAAATCTAAATCAAATCTCTATTAAGTTTTAAATTGTAGAATTAAAAATTTAAAACTTAATAGAGATTTGATGTAGATTTCTAAATAGGTAATTTTTAATTTTTTACTTTTAATTTTAATTTCAAATTTTATAAATCTTTTAATATCTATGATAAACTTGCTGAGTTGTCAAATTTTTAGAATCACCCTATACTTGTATTTTGATTGGTCATTCTAGCTTATGTAACAGCGTTTACTCCTGGCTAAGGATCGTTAATTAATTTGAAACTTTTAAAACCATTTATTCTATATTCTATATCATCACTTGATAAGACACCAGAAGTGTTGAAACAAAATGGCTATTTTTGTCGTGATTTTATAACATATTTATGTTGTAATATTCAAATAAATAATTATATCTGCTCTACTCTTTATTGAGCACTCTTTAAAGAATAATAATTGTTGGTTATTGGAATTCACTCCGTATATACCAATCCTAAACTTGGATATGTATATATATATATATATATATATATATATATATATATATATATATGGCGGTTACCAACTCGTATCCGAGTACGGCCATTACTAAATAACTTTGTGGTGAAAATTTACTGATGTGCTGAAGGAATATGGTCTGAAGATTGCGTTCATATATGAAACAGACTGTTACCACTCGGTGTAGACCTCGTTATAATATATATATATATATATATATATATATATTAAAACTATACTTTGTCATATATATCTATATGAAAATATTTCACATATATATATGAGAAAAGCGTATGCTATATTTTTTATCATATTATATATATATATATATATATATATATATATATATTAATATATATATTATCCCTCACTGCTAGCACGACTCGGAGTTTCATGCATGATGCAATCATCAGATGCTGAGTATGGACTGATCGTTGCGCCATTCGAGTTTTGCTTCGGTTAGGGATAATATATATATGTATAAATATGTATTTAATAGCTCTGTTATATTACATCGAGCACGT
>OZ038475.1:123172277-123217277 GCA_964036315.1 Acanthosepion esculentum
TTCTAATAATTTCTTCTTTCGTATTTCTTAACTGTGATAATCTCTTCCGCCTTCCTGCTTTTCTACTATGATCTTCGTCAATTTAAATGTAGCATCAATTGCCACTTTCTGTCTTTTTGAATTTCGTTTTTTTTATTGCCCTTTCACCCCCAGTGTTCTCATTTTCCTTCAGTCTCTGTAACCTCTCGGATCTTAGTGGCATTATCGCCTTTCTTCGATGAGATGATACAAAAAAAAGTTAAACCACCGAAGAACAGCGAATGTAAATTGGATGGAAATAAAAATAATTAAATATATAATCAAGGAGTATCGGCTATTAGCTCAGAAATAAAAAGAGTAAAAGGCGGGATTGAGTGGGAGAGTTGATCCACTTAGAATAGTGCAAACGACCGTGTTTTAACTATACAAACCTATGGTATAGACACAGCGCAGAATCTTCTCTAGTGAATAAAATAGGTCAATTCGTCTAAGGTGATGAGATTCTAAGTGGATCATTAGAAATGTGGTTCTACATGCCGAGGAAACCATGGACCGATCATGTGAGCATCAGGTTTTTATAGAAAAGGAATCAAAAAAGGAAACTTATACTGAACATCAGGAAAAGGCAGTTGAAATTTCTGAGACTCGTAATGAGGAAGGAGAGCTAGGAAAATCTGATACTCACAGGACAGATCGAGAGAAAGAGAGACAGAAGAAAACACAGCGTAACATACTTATTGGACTTGAGTAAATGGATGGCAGAATAGCGTTTGGGAGAAATAACCGAAAGATAAAATTTATTAAGAACTACAAAGGGCAGGAAGCTGTGGAGGGCCATGATTGCTTGCGCCCTGAAGGAACACAACACATAAGAGAAAGCAAGAAGGGGCAGGGGCACATTGAATAATCTACTTAAATAAATGACAGAAGAGAATGTGCGAGGGTTAGTGAGTAAACAAACATTAGCGTTAAAAAGGCTTACGGTTACATCACATACAAACATCGATTCCAGTACGATCACGAAGTTAAACAATGTCAAGTCTATTTTAGCACCTTAATGGTTGACCACTTGGGAATACCAGTTGGTGTAAGCTTGGATGTGTGGGTGGTGTGATAGAAAAGGGCTCAGAATTGTTAATCGGAGAGCCCAGTTACAATTCCCGTTCTTTTTGTTACTTAAGCGCAAATATCCTTGGGAAAGCTATGAATCCAAATATTCTTTTCCCAATGATGAATTAATTAATAAGACCTTTTTTTTCAATCATTTCACCCAAGCAAGGCGGGAATGCCACTAGTACGCAGTGGGTTACTGGGAGTGAAAGTGAGAGAAAAGACTGAGTATAGCAAGGATTAATGAAAGGACAAAAGATGAACGGGATTCAAGAAGATATAAGATGGCGAATGACGTTGCATTAAAAGTTTTGAAGATTATAGTTATCAGGGAAGCAAGTAAATGGAAGGGCGTTCAACAGGCGGGAAGTGCGAGAAAAGAAACTGTCGGATTAGAAGTGGCGCTTTCATTTAGATATTTCAATAGTAAACTGGTGTGATCTAGATGCCAAGCTAGTGGCAAACTTAAGTTCATGCAGTCGAGGCACCAGGTAAAAGAACTCGTCAGAGAAGTTAATATGAAAATATTTGTAGAAAAGACAGAGAGAAGCCATGTCATCACTAAACCATTATTATTTACCTCCACCACACAAATTCTTGCAATTTCAAAATATTTTATGGCTTTAAATAACTTGCAAGGGTTGATAAGCCATAGAAAACTAATCAATCATAAACATTAGCGCTAAAAGGGATAGAAAATTGTCAAACGCGATGATCGCCTACATTCCGAAGGCATACGGTAAATTATAGAGAAGCAAATAGTCGTCCACTTGTCAATTATGATGAAATACTAGCTGTCATAATCTATCTATGTATGCAGTCCTCTTGTCGTCGTTAAATATTTAAGAGCCAAATTTCAATGATGAGTTGTCTTTTGCCTGTTCTTTTTTCCCCTTTCATAAAGTCTATCACTGTCATCTCTGGGGCCGATTTGTTTGTGAATGATTAATAATTTCTTCGTTCTTTGAATCAAATTCCTCACCTCTTCACTTTAGTAAGAACCTTGAATATCATATTATGTTATTAAGGATGCCATTCCTATTGCGTTCATTTCTACATTCAAATTCATCGCTTTGCTCTCCCGACATTCTTTTCCATCATACTCTTCTTCACCCTCCAAACTTTTCTTGCTTTTCTATGGATTTTATTAAAACTAGAATTACTCAGGCTAGTTTCTAGTTTCTAGTTCTGCTTCCATCATGCTGGGCTTGGTTGTAAAGGACTTGTAAAGTCCTTGAGTTGTCATGCGCACTTTACAGATGATGTTAATAAATCTAAGTCCTGGTCCATGACAGTTGAACATTCTGTCATATTCGCTGGCCGTTGAAATATGTCCATCAGGTAAATAAGACGAGCTACAAATTAAATACACCCAAAAGTATCTATACGACTCTGGCACCGCGACAACAGTCAATAGTTGTATAAGAATCTTAAACTGCTGGAATCCAGAAGAAATTTAAAAAAAAATCAAAATGCTACCGTCTCGAATTATATATATTCATTTTTAATTTTAAATATTCTTTTGAATTATTATTAGTAGTAGTAGTAGAAATAACAATATTATTGTAAGATAGTAATAGCTCTAAGTAGAAGCCTATGAAACTTTATTTGACTCAGTCTGCTTTAGGACTGAAAAACGTTTATTTTATTGTGATGGATGGTTACAAACAAGAGGGAAGATGAGATCAGATTGTTTTATTACCACAATTATTATTGTTGCTGTTGTTGATGCTGCTGTTGCGGATGTTGCTGTTGTTGATGTTGCTGTTGTTGATGTTGCTGTTGTTGTTGTTGCTAGTGCAGTTGATGTTGTTGTTGCGTTTTGCTTTTGCTTTGTGTCGTACAAGTTGCCTCCCAACTTTAAACCAGAAGAAGTAATTCGCTCCTTTTGCATCAGACGATGCAAACATTTGCGGTACCATACAAACAGAGAGACGAAAATATGTACTTGTGGTCACTGCATAGAGAGAAATCAACGCAAGTTGGGAGAATTACCCCAAAGTATGACGTCTTGCGAGTCATATACTTTGCGGCTTCCAGGGATCTGTTCCAAATCTTCTCTTATTCTTCTTATTACTATTATTATTATTATTATTATTTCCTGTAATTTCGACTAGAGACTTAAGTTCAGAAATGGCTTTATGATATTTTACACTGATCATTTTTGTAAAAGAATCGTAGACCTCACACATTTATATAGCTGAAACTCTTCGTAATGTGTGAGCTGTACTTGTAAGTACAATATTTTGTATTTCGTTAAGGCAGGAATCCCTTCAATGAATTGTCGGAAACGTTACCAATCAATCCGAAGGCTCCAACAACAACTGGAGTTATTGAGGCCCTCATGTGCCACATTTCTTTAGATTTCCACTTCAAGATTCTTGTATTTTTATAGTCTTTTGAAGATCTTCAAAGATACATTACAATCTGCAAGGATTGGCATGTCAATGAAAAAGCACATTTTGTTTTTTTGATCTTCGGCCATTATGCCCGGACTATTAGCTTTGGTTGTTCTGTCTATGTGTATCGTAAAATCACATGAAATTATTACAGGTCCTATCTCTGTAACCGGGTCTAGGTGATCTTCATTTCAGTTTTTTTTTTAGTTTGCTTCTCGGAAAACCTGCATATTTTCCAGTGCAGATATTGGCCCACTCTATCATACCGAGTTTTATATTCAGTGGGTGCTAATACTGTGTAACCTGATTCAAGATAGTCAATTGTTTTTGGATATTTATCACATAATCTGCATTTCGAATTAACACAATCTTTCATTATATATGCTTGGTAGTTTCTAGTTAGCAAGCTTTGGTCATGTGAAGCAAGAATAAAACCTGCGTTTTTAGCCTTTATCCCTTCACTACGCAGCCAGTTATGAGTACGGCGTTTGTCTACATCAGTTTGTTTGGTACGGATAGAGTATTGACCATGAAGAGGCTTATCTTGCCATCGTTTCTGCATTTGTTACATTGCATTTGTCTTTACTTTCTTTTTTGGGTGCTTTTCCGCTGCAGTGTGTGCATCATAGTTTATTTGTACTTCTTAAACAATTTGAAATCCCATTTTGAATTTGTTGGCTTTATTTAGTACTGAATAAAGTTTCTTACCTCTTCCATGTTCTTTGACAGATATCATCATCCGGTCTTCTGCAGTTTCCAGGTATCTTTAAAAACGGATTGTTGTGCTTTTGTAAGACAATTCTAATTGAACTAATCCACTACCTCTTTCAAGTCTAGCCACATACAGATGATCAACATCAGCATTAGAATGATGCATATGGTGGCAAATGAGAAGACTTCTTGTTTTGACATCCATTCCTCTAATGTCAGAAATGTCCAGTTAAAGATGTATTGCACCACAGGAACAGCCAAAGTATTTATGGCTGATATTCTGTTTTACGAATTCAGCTCGGTATTTAACACCAGACACAGATGCCTGTAATATTCTTTTCTTTTTTCTCCTTCATTTGGGTATGCTGTATTCCATCTCATTCACTGACTCCTAATTATTTACAGGTTTCCAGTTGTCGACTCCTTGTGACAAACTGTGCATCTATTGAGTGTGTTTCTGTAATTCTTCCTTTGTTGAATGTTACTTTCGCATATTTATCTAATCCGAAATCCATACCGATGTCATCACTGAATAATTTTACGGTCTTTTCAATACCTTTTAACTCATTGTCGTCTTTGGTGAAGAGTTTGATATCATCCAGGTGATTAAACACTTTCTTTTTTGATTTGTAACTATAGTTATTACTGTTTAGTTCATGCGAAAGGGAGATTAATGACAGACAGAAGAGAAGGAGTGACAGGAGAATACCCTTGAAAGATTTCTCGCCGGATATGCTAACAACTGGAAGTGAAAGCGCCTTTAATGCGATTTCGGTATCATGCAGACTTTCAGCTTCATGCAATATTTAAATAAATTTACTGTCACCGAGGAGTACATTTTCAAAGCCTTAAAGATCTGAGAATGTGGCACACTATCAAAAGCTTTCCGGTAATCTATTCAAGCTGTACTGAGATTTTACTCTTTTTCTTGCAATTTTCCAGGATCATTTTATTTATTAGTAATTGATCGATGCAACTATATGAACCTCTTCGATATCCCTTTTGTTCTAGGGGAAGAATTTTGTTTTCACCGAGAAATGAGTAAGTACAGTTCTTCAGATCAGACGTGATTCATTTATATGTGGTGGACAGACATTTTATTGGCCTATAATATTTTGAATCAGGTTTCATCCGTTTTTCGTAGGAGATATGTAATACCTTCAGTGATCCATTCTAAAATTTCATTGGAGTTATTAATTAGCATTGATAATGTTTATACAAGAATCTTATGGATTGATGACAAATGACAGAGCCAAAAGTTGGGCGCCTTCTCCATTTCCTGGGGATTTCCATTTTTGGGGTTTTCTTAGAGCTTGCCTAACATTATTCTTGGTTATATTTTCCCATTCTTGCGCAGGTTTATCCCTCATTCATTTGTGTCCTCGTTTTACCCACTTTGATTTGGGATTAGATTCCTTTCGACTGCTCAAACTATTTTCTCAAAATGTTCTTCAACAGATGGTGGATATTTGATTTCTACAACTGTTTTTTTGTTTACTCCTATAAAAGCTTTTTCTAATTTCCCTGTAAAACTGTTGTTATTATTATTAACATGTTTGGAAAATCGAATGAAATAACGTTTTCACCGGAAGTTATTGAGGATATTGGATTGAAATACTTTATTTAAGTATGTGATCCCTACATATTAAAACATTTTTGAATGTCAGATAAAGAGGTTTGGCTGGAATCATTTTAATGTGCAAATCAGTATTCTTTTAAATCATCCCACAAGCTTCTACAACTACCGGAATAACTTGGTTTTAAATGCCACATTGTCATAATTTCTATTTCCAAATTATTATAGTTAGAAAGGTTATTATATTACTTTGCTGTATTTTTGTTGGTCATGTCTATAATGTGGCATTTACGTTCTTTGAAGTATTTTATGACTGTGTCTGGTTTAGTAATTTATTTAGTTCATCTGATATGTATGATGAAGTCCCATAACAAAATAACAACATAACATTCTAGAACTGGTTGTGATTTTGGTTCCATCATTTTCTGTATATGGTCGGTTATAATGCTGGCCTATCTTCCAGGGATATTTCAAAATCCATTAATGCGAATTTAGAGCAGTATGATATTTGATTATCAATAATCTTTTCACAGTGTGTACAAAAACAATATTGTGTTAACATTCCACATCATTTCAAATAAAAGGTTAGGAAAACCGCAGCAAAAATGGAAAGAGCAATAACAGCTATTGAACTTAGGAATCCTGTTTTCCTTAACAATTGTTTTAAGAGAAATATTTTATAAATTTCCAACGAAAGCCGTACTTGCTGCTCGGTCAATGAATGGCAAATGTTCTCTTGTAAGGAAACAGGTAATTACTATTAGATTTACTCCAATCCTTAAAATATATGACTGGTAAGATCTCGTTAACAGTTCTTCTAGGATTAACCAGTTCCTGATTTCAGCACATAGCTTCGAAACTATTGATAGATCAGATTTTTATCGATATTAGGCTCTTGTACAGATAGGACAATGCAAAGATTTTTCTTCTCATTTGTTTTTCAGATTGGTGTGGTTAGTTGTTGATTTTGTTTAATGGTATGTCAACCTCCATACCTTATTTAATGCCGAAATCTAAATATTTTGAACACAAATTTATGGCTTCAACTAAATAATTGCTGGCATGTTTTTTTTTTTAATTTATAGCTGGTAATATTTCTTTTTAAAATATATTGCTGGTAATATTTTTGCTTCAAAAATGTATTTCTGGTAATATTTTGTTTTTCAAAGAACTATTGCCGTTATTTTTACTATAATAATCTATTTTTATATTTTCGTAGTGCTTTGACCCCAGTTTGTGGTTAACTATTTCGCTTACGATTTATTCTAGAACATTTATTTTTAGACTTTATTTGACTGCTTTTAATTATTGAATGTAGGCGTTTAGCTGATCCATGCTCGCAAATAAGTCATTTATTGGTTCTAGTTATCTCTGAGACATCACTCATGAACATCATTGCTTAGACGAATTGATCCCTATTCCCATCGGAGTCATCTATCGGTTCAAGCCACTATTTAGAAAACTGGCGTACTACCTCGCGGCAAACCAAGCAACCGCTGAAAGGATGAATGACATCTTCCAGGACCTCCAACCTGGACATGGCTACCTATCTTGTGTGTCACATAGGATTTTTCTCCCTTTGCTGAGGCTCCCACCCACTTTCTGCCATCCGTCAATTAAGTAACCACATTCTCCAATCTCTCTTGTCCTCAATGAGCTCCGTGACGGTTAGATTTTCCAAGCCCTACTCCCTCATTATAAGTCAAATGAGTTTCAGTTGTCTTTCTTTTGATTCTGAGTTTAAGTGTTCTCTGGGTTGTCAATTTATTAAAGACTTCCTTGTGGCTTACACATTCCATCCATAGAATTTTCAGTATCCTTCTGTAGAATCACATTTCCGCTGCCTCTACTTTTTTCTCATCCGTGATGAGATTGTCCAAAATTCACTACCATATAATAGGATGAATGACACTCCAGCACACTTTTCTTTGTTTCTAACGATTTTTTAGGATAGTGTGATCAGGTTTGAATTCAGTTTTTTTTCCTCTTGGTTAACACTCAAGGCTATAGGACCCAGTCTGCCCTGCTATTTTACCCATAGCTCGTGAGATAAGAGATAGATTCATACTTTTCCTTGGAATATTAGCACGTAAGTCAATGTAATGAACTTGACTGGAATTCAAACTCGACTCTCTGATTCCTTATTCCCGCTGTTATTTCGCAGTGATTCAATTTGCTTAGCTTTTGGCTTTTGGGATGCTTTTTTTCGCTAGTCCAATTAGTGTTTGGATCTCGGTGTCACATTTCCATCCACTGTTAAAACGCTTCCCAGATATTTAAATCTTCTGCAACTGCCTGATTTTTATACCTCCCATTTCGTAAATAGCATGTTGGACTTTTTCTCTTGCTGATGGCCATACTTTCTGTCTTTTTTCTTTGCAGTTAATACTTTATATTCGCTTCCTTTCTACCACCCTGTCTAGGAGAATGTCGTTTTCTTTCCGAATCAGCAAACAACACAGTGTTATAGGTTCATAACTTTTTAACAGCTTTTTTGCCAGCAACTTTTCGTTGATTAGCAACTGATCTGTTCAGCCTTAAGAAACATTTTTTTCATTATTCTTTTGCTCTTCATGGATAATATTACTAGTTTAAATGAATTCATACATTTTTTCTCTCACTTGAAATCGCTGTGACTGTCATCGTGTTTTGGGGAGGCGATTAAATACATAACGCCCTGCATCAGACATCCTGTTGTCAGCTCTGAGTTATTGACAGAATAAAAAAAAAACAGATATACTTATGTTATGTGCATAGATGAAAAAAAAACGTTTAATGAGAAATTCAGCACCTTATCTATTTCTGAGATTTTTCAAAAAAATTTTTTTAGGCATCTTGTAAGCTAACGTGTATGATTTGTTTTTTTGTTTTTCGTATCTGTTCAGCATTCTCTTTATTTCAGTCCAATGTTGTTAATCGATTCTGCGCTAGTGTTATATTTATTTTCATTTCCCAGAATTCCCTGGTGTTTTTCTTTTATAGTTTGCTGCTTCTTTCCCTCTATCAGCTTCGTTGATTTCGCCATTTCCTTATAAAAATTATCTCTGTTAATTTTGAAAGAGTTATTTTGTTTATAAAATTTATTTATTTTCCATATCTCCTCTTTGCTTTGTGTTAGATGCGTTGTTTTAGGACATCTTTTACAGTTGCTATACCATTTCCTCCATTTCTTTAAAATTCTATTTACGTTTCATTTATTTCAACAATCTCCGGTTTTTCAATCTTTTTCCCCTGTTAATAATCCTTCTTATCTTGAAAGTTCTGCCCGTAGAACTTCACTGTCTTTCTCAATCTTTCTTTTCAATAACCCAGATTTATATTTATTTCTTTGGTTACGTTTTGTTTTGTTCGACATTTGCGGTTTTATTTTCATGATTACTGCATCCGGGTATATTTCTTCTTTTCTGGTAGTTAAATTTAAGTCAATATTTTTTTTATTTTTTACTAATTTCCTTAATTGCTTTATCTGCAATTCTGAGAATGTTTTTTTTTAATTATTCTAACACGTCTTATTCTTTTTAATTTTTAACTTTAATACATTTTATTTTGCAGTATTTTTGTTCGTTTCCTAAAGACGTTTGTTTTAAGTACCTCAACCTCCTCCTTATCTCTACCATTTGTCTCATTTCTTAAAAAATTTTTCTTGTTTCTTTGCGTATTCTTGTCTACTTTTATTCACGTTATTTATCACTCTTTTTCAACATTATTAGTTATTTATTAATATTTATCAACACGGTTTCAACATTATTCGCTATATAAACATATTCTCACACCTACATTTTAAAATCTAATACAGTAGATATCCTCATATCCAAATTACTCATATCCGAACGTCCTTATATCCGAACTGTCAATATTTTTTTTTTACTATTTTCTTTAATTGATTTATCTGCCATTTAGATGTTGTAGGAATGTACTAATTTTTCTTTTCATTTTTTTTTTTGCAGATAATTTTTAATGAACTTGAAATTTCTCGACCAATAATTCCCCATAATTATCACCACAATTCTTACACTCTAGAAATTTTTCTGGCTTTTAATAACCTGCAATGGGTTGATAAGCCATAGAAACGAATTAATCAATAGTCATGTATCCGACAACAGTCGTTGGATCGGATATTCTTTTCAGTCATTTAATCCTTTTTTTATTGTTTCCTTTGGTTATGTTAGTTGTGGTCAAGGTTCATTTGGCAGCATCAGCTGATATTTTCCATTCCCATTATATAGAGGAATTGAACATATTGTTTTGGTCCACGCCTTAGAAATCAGTGTTACTATCAATTATATATAGCAATCCTATGAATATTTTGCATTTACATTTGATCTGTTCTTCTTCCGTGTGCTGTGTCCCTTCAGGACGTCAGCGATCGTGACTCTCACCAACATGATTTCCATTGAAGCTCTTTTCTATTTACTATCTTTGGTACTCCCTATTTTGTCATCGTTAGATAGGTGACTCGCTGTTTCCCTCTCATGCTTTACGTATGCCAGTGTCCATTTTTCCAAGGCTTTATTCCTCATTATATATCGTAAGAAATTTAACCGCCACTATGTGATTCTTAATATAACTGTCCTTTTTGTTTCCATCTTCCTTAAAATGTCCTCCTTGCTTACATCCACTTCTTCATGGAATTCACAGAATCCTTCTTTAGAACCAAATCTCTGTTTCCTGAAATCTCCTCTTCTTATAGGAAATTATCCAACATTACGGTCTTTCTTTGTTTCTCATGAAATTTTCCTATTTTGTAAAATGAATTGCTTGTTGAGTTTTTGTTTTTAAATGCCATGTTTAGTCTATTCGTAAGCGATCCTCATGATTCCTTTTAATCATTCTCATCATCCTTCTGTAGAAGAACATCGCTGTTGACTTAAGTGACTTCTTCATTTCGAGATTTCTAAAAAAACATATTTCGGATTACATCTATTCTTTCGTTGTCCTGTTATTACCTGGATGTAAAAAAACAAATCTATTTCCATACCTGATGATGTCTGTATGCACAGATGAAAGCTTGTAAAAAAATAAAAAAAGACCTTATGCAACTGGAATTTATAAACAGGGATCATAACATTCATCTACAGGTTCGGGGTTAATGTAATTTATTAAATTTCTTTGCGAAGATGGATCCTCGCCATTTATATCATTAACTTCAATCTCAGTTTTTTGTATGAATCATTCATGTAATGTAAATTGAACTGCACCACATACTTGATATTAAAATAACTGATCCGACGTGCAACTTTCGGATAATAACTATGACATTCCTCTATTTATTGAACAATTTAGTTCATGCCATATTGACTGGAAAAAAACTACCAGTACAATAGAATTCTCCTATTACCATATTAGTACAAAAACGCACAATCTTAAAGTTTAAAAATTCAACCTCAGCGTTGCGACCACACGCTCCAACATTTCTTACAATTAGCAATAACACATTTCTAAAAAACATATTTCGGATTACATCTATTCTTCCGTTGTCCTGTTATTACCTGGATGTAAAAAACAAACCGATTTCCATACCTGATGATGTCTGTATGCACAGATGAAAGCTTGTAAAAAAATCAAAAAGACCTAATCAACTGGAATTTATAAACAGGGATCATAATATCCATCTACAGGTTCAGGGTTAATGTAATTTATTAAATTTGTTTGCGAAGATGGATCCTCGCCATTTATATCATTAACTTCAATATCTGTTTTTTGTATGAATAATTCATGTAATGTAAATTGAACTGCACCATATACTTGATATGTATACTTGATATATATATATATATATATATATATATATATATATATATATATATATATATATATATTATACAGTATTTCTACACTATTTGTTTTTAATGAAATTGTCCTGTTTCTTCATACTTATTTAGTTTTTGGAAGGTGTCTTTAATTATTCCAGATTTCAGTGTCATATTTTCCGTCCTATATTAAAACAATTCCCAGATCTTTAAACTTATGAATTTGCCTGTGTGTGTTTATCTTTAATTTAATTAATATATTTACGGTTGGTGTAATCGATAGTGGCATGGAATGAAAACGAAAAACAAAAACGTATAACTGAGTTCGAATTCCAGTCGTGTTCGTTAATTTCATTTACATGCGGATATCTTGGGAAATGTACGAATTCAACACTTCTATACCCAACTATGGGCTAAACACCAAGGTTCTATAGCCTTGCTTGGTAAACATTCAGGACATGGTGACTCGATAAAATCCCCCATCTTCGAGCAAAACTGAGCGGTACGTGGGTACGCATCGACCAATGAAAACGAATAGTGCCTGAAATTTTCGGTCGTCCCAGTTGCGTATTCTGTCGAAGGCGGAGAATCGTTTACTTTTTTGGTTTTTTTTTCGTCTCTATTTGAAGCTCCATCTTGCGCACTCCGACTTACTGATAAGCATATGTACTCTAGCTATTGTCAGAATGCATTAAAAAAATCTTCGAATTTCAGAATTTCGAAAAGAAACACTCACTTTCCCTTTGAACTACAAACACCCTTTCTATTATTTTTTATTTTAGGCCTTTGTTCATTCTTGATTTCTTCGGGCGAAACTGTAATAACAACCATTTTTCCGAAGTCGATGTGTCAACGAGATCTCGTGTTAGCGTCATTATTTCTCGATAGTCATTTTCTTCGATAGTTTGAATAATTCACAGTTTAACAAGACTTCATGAAAGAAAGCTTAAAAATATATCATGGGCATTCCACGAAAAAATATTTATGTCGATTTTATCGAGCTATATAATGAGCACAAATGATTACTGAATTCATATTGTATTTGTGATATCAATTTTCACTTTGTTTCATTCTTGACCATTGACAATCCTTAAGTTTCTCATTTTTTAGTGTATATCTTGTACATTATATACTGTAGCTTGTACATTATATCCTGTATGAAATGTCGAAATAATGATTGTTTTCATATGAAAATAAGTATTAAACGCAGAAAAATGATTCAAGCTAATAGGTGATGTGATAGGTCAGCGTTAAAACATAAAGCAACAAAACAATACCCACCCCAAGTAGTATCTTGCTTCTAATGCAGTTCTAAAATATAAGTAATTATTATTATCATTATAATATTATCATCATTATATTTCGATGTCTGCTATGGTCCCACTACCTACCAAGTCTGCGTAAGTACCTAAGGAAGGTAGGGCTTGTTGTTATGGCTACGTTTCATGATTTGTTATTCTAAATACCATAGCATCACTAGGGCAAAGTGTTTTATTAGCGTATAGGCGGTACATATCAAGACAATATTTTGTGTTTCTCTTAAGCTGGAATTTGCATGGATTTGTTTAATGAGTTGTTGTGTTCCTTTTTTATCATTCCAAGCGCACCTACAGTGATTGGTATTATTCGTCTTTTCAATTTACATAATGTTTTCGATTTCGAGGTCTTTATACTTCGAAATGTTTTCAAAGTCCTTGGCTGCTATGTTACAGTCCGCTGGTTAAGCGATATCAATAAGTAGGCAAGGTTTTTTTCTTGTTTTTAACAATTATGTCCGGTCTATTTCTCTCTGTAAAGATAGTGTAATCCATAGAATTGTGATGTCTTCTATTTCTGTAACTGGGTGATATTCATACAAGTGTTTGTTAACATTTTTTCAAAGTGTTTGCACATTGCACAGTGAAAGTATTGCCCCATTCAACCGTGACGATTTTTATATTCGTTTGGCGCAAGTACAGAACATCCAGAGATTAGATGGTCTATGGTTTCCTGAAATTTTTCACAGAATCTACATTTAGGATCCACACTATTATATATGATATTTGCCTGAAAGATCCTATTGAGGAGATTCTGGTTTTAGGCTGCAAAAATAAAACCTTCCCTTTCATCTTTAATCCTTGTGCTTGTAACCATCGATGAATGTTAACTTTATCAACATCGGTTTTTATTAGCACGTTCTGGGTATTGACCATGGAGAGGTTTGTCTTGCCAGCGTTATTTCATCTGTTCGAGAGCTTTATCCTTGGCTTTCTCTTTCATATTTTTTCTGCAACAGTTGGTTCTTGGGTTCTTTTTTGGTTTTCTACAGAATCTACTAAACATAAATTTCGTTTGTATTTGGAACCTTCTTTCATGATTGAATATTTTTTCTTTCTGTTTTCGTGTTGTTTGAATAATTGTATCATTATTGTGGAGTAAATAGTACACTCCCGTTGACTATATGAACTAGTCCATTACTATAAATAAAGAGCTCCAGGTGAGAGGTCAGAAAAATAAGCTGTTTGTAGTCAGTCTTCAGATCATTTACTACAGGCGCCACGGTAAGGTGCCGAAACATTATTTATATTATAACCGCTATGAAGCGCGTTATAACATTGGCGACAAGGGATTCGAAACTAAGCCGATTTATAACCGGTGTGATGAGGATACAGAACTCTTGCGACTTATCACAGTAACGAGGATTCAGGAACTCATACGAGTTGTAATTGGAGTTACAAGGATTTCGAAAACTTATACTGAGTGAACAAGTACAGAAAACATATACTTGTTGCTTGACGAGAAGAATTTTAACCACGTTGTTTTAATTTTTTTCTTGTTGTGTAGAAGGAAAAAATTCTCTTGGGTGTAGGAAAAAAATATATTCTTGCGAATATGGTGCAAAATTTAGCTTCGGTAGTTGAAATTCAACAAAAACAACAGAAACAGCAACAACAACAAAATCGACATTTGCTAGAACTACAAAAACAGCAACATGAGTTGTTGGATATAATTCTGAAGAAAACAAAAAAATCTGGCATTCTTAGCATACAACTTTAAGTTATCCATGTAAAATAGATGGTTTATTTTATTTTGAGATATCTTATAGCCATATCCCATTCTATTATTATTATTGTTATTATTATTAATTCCCCCTACCATGTCTAATCTTTTCGCTGTTTATTTAATAATACAGACTGGAAGGAGCACATTAGCCTTGTTTGGGGACCAGTCTAAAAGGAGGATTACTCTGAATTTAAACCCCCAGAGAAGGCAGCGTGAAGCCACTTCAGTAGAATTCGCAAAAAATAGTATTTTTCTTTCTTCTTTAATGTATGTGGACCATGGCTCTACTCCTTTTCCTTATGTCCAAGGTTTATTCCCCGTTCTACTGCTTTTTTCTCTGTAATATTCTGTGTCTTTTAGATCAATCATTTTTGGGCGCCTTCTGTTTTGTCCATGCTCTGATTAATTGAGAGCGAATATTGCTATAGAATTTTTGGTTCCCCTTAACTAGTAGTGATACTGATAATATTAGGCGTTTCCTTATAAGGAAACGTTCGACATTCATTGACCGAGCAGGCTGTAATCAATTCGTTTCACATGCTGTCGGTTCTTTTCGTACCGAACATATATCTGTAAATGTTTAGCATCTTCACAGATTGCTTATTTCTTGTCCGATATCGAGAGAGCAAGTGAATCGAGGAATTAAAGTTTTAACTTTAATTAAATGGTTGACAATTTCAGTGTTCTCTAGTTGTCAAACACGTCAATAGCATTGTTTCTGGAATCAAGGTATTCGCAAATAATAAAGAAAATGAATCTGTGGAGAGCTATGGTCGCTTACTCTGTGATAGGAAATGGCGTTTAAAAATATCAGTAATGATTGGAGCAAATGGATATTTTGACGTGATTACTCAGTAAATTTTAACTTTTGATCCATAAGGAGTTAATTTATATCTTTATACTTTCATGTATTCACTCTTTACTGTTTATATATTGGGTTTGCAAAAGTTCGTTCGGTTTATTACGTATATTTCCTACTTAATAAGCGAGCGATTTTTTTAGCCAACCTAATATTAGGTTGGTGCAAAAATAATGTCGTTTTTTGACGTTCAAATTCATCTGAGAAAACGACATTATTTTTGCACCAACCTAATAGTTAAATATTCCATTTTATTTTCGAATATTGGCTATTTTTTTATATATATATATAATCTTTCTTCGGGGATTATGCGTTCGTGTTTTTCGCCAGATTCCTTTTCTTTATTATGTATAATTTCTATATTTTCCTGGGAACTATAGTGGTTAGTTTCCGCTTTCCCTTTTTCACAGTTTTTTTTTTAATTTAGAGTTGTCATTCTCCTAGACTCGTTTACATTCAAGACATGATCCCAGTTTATCCTGTTATTTAACCCATAGATGGAATGAGGAGAGGAAACAGTTTCATACCTTTCGCAAGAACATTAGTGTTAAAATTTACCAAAAAAGAAAAAAAATAATGAAATTTTAAATTTAAATTTACAAGGAGAAGATATTTTTTCTGAAAAGGGGTCATATCGGAAATAAAGTTGATGTAGATTTTACAAGGTAACCAAAATATTTCTGTCCGTTTTTTGATTAGTCATTGAATGAAGTTGAAATATATACTAAATGCGTGTAGCAATTGTTTTCAAATTCGAACAGCCGGAAGTAGGAACATCAGGGTTTATAAAAACACGCGCACCTTGCCCGGCCATCAGTTATAAGCCGGACCGCTGTGAGAAGGATGGAAGTGTCTAGAGATCTCGTTCGGGGCTGTTTGCTTTACGACTTCAAAGTGGGCTTATCAGCAGCTGCATCAAGTCGCCGCATATGTCAAGCGTTTGGGTATAGTGCTGTGGATGAACGTACTGTAAGGCGTTGGTTTCGAAAATTCAAGTCGGGAGATTTGTCTCTCCATTATGAGCCTCGCAGAGGACGACCACAGGTCTTGAATGACGGAGTCCTGAAAGCGGCCATTGAAGAGGCCAGTAGTCTAACGTGTGGTAAACTTGCAAGACAGTTCAACGTTTCCGATGAAACAGTTAGACTTCACCTGCACCGGCTAGGTAAGACGTAGAAACTGAGCAAGTGGGTTCCGCAAATGCTGTTGGAGGTCCAGAAGGGACAACGTATCGCTGCTTTCTCGCCACCGTACCGCATCCTTATTCAATCGAGTGCTTACCAGTGATGAAAAGTGGATTCTGTACAAAACTCCCAAGCGTTTCAGACATTGGTTGTCTCCTCAGGATGCTGTCCCTCACACCGCCTATGCACCCACGCAAGATTATGCTTTGTCTCTGGTGGACAGGTCGTCAAGTTATTGATTATGAACTGCTACCAACGGACCAAACGGTCACTGGAGACCTACACTCGCAGCAATTGAAACGTGTGTAAAAGGCATTGCGCCAGAAGGGGCCAGCACTGGTGAATCACAAAGGTGTGCTTTTCCTCCATGACAACACCAGGCCGCATGTCGCGCGAGTAGTCTGGGATACCATACAGCAACTTGGGTGGGAGACTTTGTGCCATCCACCTTATCCACCTGACCTTGCGCCATCCAATTACCACCTCCTCCACACCCTGGATAATCATCTTCGTGGGAAATCCTTCACCAATGAAGCAGTCTTGCGCAAAACCCTCACGGACTTCTTTGCGTCAAAACATCTGGAGTTCTACCCCAAGGGCACTGAACAGCTAGAAACACGTTGGCAGAAGGTGCTGGATGCCGATGGCGATTACTTCGAAGACTAAATATAAGTTACACATACTGTGAAGCGTTTTCTTTCTTTTTTTTAAAAACGGACAGAACTTTTTTGGTTACCATGTATATACCTTCCATTTTTTTAAAAATTATTTTCCGCTGATATGATAGAAAGTTTTTCTTAGATGATTTTAATTCCGGTATATTTGAGTTTCTATAACCAGTTTCCATACGACAAATACTGGAAATTTGAGTTATAATAGAATCTAGAAAATCGAAATTAGTAACAATGTCAATATAGTAAGCTCTCACATTCCCTAATTTAGCAATATACAATTTCAGGATGTAGATACTGTTTTAATTCCCAACTTATATTTGAATTGATAAAACTAATTTAGAGGTAAATTTAGTAAATATTTGCAAACCGACTAGTTAATCTTTATATATTCAAAGGGAAAATATATGAAATTTAGTATTGGAAGGAATTTATGTTGTTTTTTTTTTTAACAAGTAAGGAATGTTAGGTCTACAGGGGATAAGCTGACAGCTAAAGAACAGAAAAATAAACACATTTACTATAAGCGTTTGAATGTCAAACGTGTTTGTTCAGAGAAGTGATTATTTTATTTGTTTAAAACAACAAAAGAGAGTTCTATCACATCAAACAAGTTTCAAAACGACATCTTTGAATTTAGTGACAAAAGAGAAAATCTCGCTAATGGATGACAAAAAGAAATGTCGAACTTTTTTGTCCTATTTCTGCAGATGATTTGGGATTTTCAACTTTTTGTATATTCCTTTCTGTCGGCGGAATTTCCCTCGTTTTATCGATTTTTTGTTGTATTTTAATATTTAAAACTTACGAAATTACCTAGTTCTTGCATATATATTTATTGTGTATAAAACTTTTTTAACATTTTGGAGCGTAAGAATAATTTTTTTTTTTAGGTGGAGTGAATAATATTGCATTAGCATTTTTTTTTTGTTTTTTTAAGAATAACAATTATTCAAAATGCAAGACCTACTATCGCTGGAGAGAGAATAATGACACACGAATATTTTTTGTGCATAAGTGAAAGCAACCTGACTGCAATTCGAACCCGGCTCCCCGATTTATCATTCCGAGTTACACGCGCATATCCACCTAAAAAGAAAGGGTAGGTTCATATCGCGCTCTAACTTGCCATTTTAACTCTTTCCTTTTTCACTCTCTCTCTTCTACACGCTGCTGGCGAATCTTATATGTGTTGTTCTTGTCCTAAGTATTATCGTTCATTATCAACCACCGTGTGATTATTCTATTCAGTAACCTTCCCTAGGTTGCAACAATAACGAAAAAAGACAATGAAAAGGATGGTATAAATATGTGATGGTACACATATACTTTTAAGAAATTGAATGAGTTTTGAAAGCAATGAACATTAGATGGCTTGGAGAATGTAACACTCACAAGGCATCGTGAATGCAAAAAAAAAGAGAGATCCTGAAGAAAGTAACGAATAACGTATTTGACAATTTTGTATAAATGCCATTAAGAAGATTGCAACAAAGAGAAAGAGAAGTCATATTCCGGATGTAGAATTAATAAATGCTAGACACTTAAAAAATCTCGGTGTAGGGATAAGTTATAACAGTTTTAGTATATGATTTGAAAATATCGTAATAACTCTAAGTGGAAGCTTATGAAGCTTTATTTGACTCCTTCGGCTTTAATACTGAAAAACATTTATTTTATTGTGATGGATGGTCACAAGCGAATGGGGAGATGAAATGTTCTTATTTTATTACTACGGGAGAAAAGAAAATTGAACATAGAATAGACTTTGAAAGGTGTAGTTTTGTCGAACACAGCAATATGCTATGAAAGAAAGAGGTTAACCTAAAAACTCGAGCTATGTTATTAAATAAGCTAGTCAGATTACAAAATTCGTATAGGTATGGTACAGGGCGCCAAATTCGTTCGGAAATATCTAAACTGTCGGCTGTATATAACAGATCTCTCAGATCAGTTATTAAAATTGCTTCGAACCTGTGTTTTATTTTGAGAGTTGGCCAATCATACTTGGAAACGACGGGAGAATCCATCATATATATATATATATATATATATATATATATATATATATATATATATAAGATAACGATATATATTTTTATATATCAAGAACAATGTTGGGTATATATATATATATATATATATATATATATATATATATATATATATATATATATATATATATATATATGGTAGGCTCTCCCGTAGTATTAACCGTATGAGGGTCAAGCAGCTCAGTTCCTAGGAACCAAAAGCCCGGACACCAGTATATATGATTTGATTATAGTGGTGAAGGCTGTGTGCAGAATCAAGCAGACATTTTGAAGGGCCGAATGCAGAAACCTGATGCCCTACGTGCCACAAGTTCCTCCATCGGCAATCCGCAGGTTTTGAATTCAGAGTTGTTGTTCTCCCCCCCCCACACATATATATATATATATATATATATATATATATATATATATATATATATATATATATATATATATATATATATATAAGTGAACGGAAAGAAATCGCCTCTTTAGTGTGGTTTTCAAGATATTCTCTTTTCCATTGACAGTGACTTCTATACAAGGATTCATATGAAGAGACGGTTAAGAATATAACAGTTTATTGCTTGCGTTTCAATATAGCCTTTAAAAATATAAAACAACATGCAAATTTCATTTAATTTACTTCGTTATCTCAATGTTCTTTTGAAAACAAATACCTTAGCATAATATTATTCCGAAGTAGATTATTTTCTCTCAGATATACCCATTTTCTACCATTCCCCTTAATTAGCCCATTAGCAAACCCAGTAAAAGAAAGCGAGAAAAAAAAAATGTTCCGTTGCATTCACAATACCGATTCGAATTGAATTTAGATTTTGTTTTGGACAAGATCAGCGGCGTCAAGGCGAATTAATACAACATCCTGACACCTTAATATTTTCAGATAGATTGTCGATCGAAACATTGTAATAAAAAACAACATACGAATATCACCACTCTGAACGTGATGATGCATCTTAAACTACAGTCAATTTATTCTCTGACGACTGGATTGTAATCAGGGAAAGCAATACGAGATGTTGATAGAATTTTATCGGAGCTTTTTTGTAGGAGATTTTTCTGAAACATATTCAGGCATGTTCTGAAAGTATTTTTTAAAAAATATTTTGTGCAATTGCTATATCTCCCTCGACAAAATCTACTACTTTCGAAATATTCTTTTAAAATAATATATGCCTAAACATTTGAAAGCTGTATTCATATAAATTATGGAAATGTTTATCAGGGTATGGTTATTGATTTAACTTGAATATAACTGCTAACAGAATCTGAACAAAAAACATTGTGTGTTCGGGGGATTTACCGGTAGAACACAGATTCTTATATTCGAATAATACAGAAAAACGACAACAATATCGTTTACCGTTTTCAGCATAAATTTCGTTATTCTTATTTCGAATTGAACGTAAAAGATTAAATAAAAGATGGATTGCCCGTTTCCGGGTAACGCCATCTACTTGGATAACTAGCTAATGCCTGTTGGAAATTCCTGATGTGGTACATTTGTGTCTTTTCAAAAGTCACAGTTCCAACCTGTAGTTTATACTGCAACTATGATGAGCGGAGCCCAGATTTCCTGATAGAGAGCGTATAATCTGGTGTGATAAACAGGTTGGAATAATTTACATTATTCGGACTAATGTCTTCATCCTTGTCGCCATATTTATTACAACGTTTAGCCGGAACGTACAACGGCTGAAATGTTGTAATAAATATGGCGACATAGTTGAGGACAATAGTCCGAATAATGTAAATAGTGTACATAATACCTCATTTCAGAAATATAGACAGAGCTTGGAACAAGTCCAGTACACTCAGATTAGCACAGCTAGCAATGTGTTCCACACCCACACGGCTTGGGTTATCCCTTGGTATGGTTTTCTGGCACTTATCAACAGTGGATCCTCTTCGAAGGCAAACAATATCAGGAGGATACGTGGGCAGATTCAAGCCTGGGTTTCATGGTGGAGAGGCTAACGCACTAAACACTAAGAAACACGTATTTCCATCAGTAGTTTAAACATTTCTCTCAGTTTTTTTATGCTCAGTTGAGGTATTAGTTATGCTATTTAAACCAGACGTTGTAGACTACTTGTATTATTACCTAATCAAACTGCATATGTTTGGTCAGCAGAGAAGAATCTCTGTTAAGCTCAGATAAAAACGATTACAGTTTGCCCGCCACTGCTCCGAGCAGAAAAGGGAAATCGTCTCACACTTACTCCTATGGCATCCTTCGGGAAGTGTCTTCTCACGTTAATTGACTTTCCCAGACACCATAGCTCGGGACTCAGGGTTAGACATTGAGAATCTGGGGACAGCAATGCAGGACCGAACAGGCTGGAAAGGGATTGTCAGTGGAGTTCAGACTAACCATAGTGAGATCGTAGGATGATGATGATATCATTAATTCGATAACTTATTTATATTTTCCTTAATTTCCAAAAAGATAAAAAGGCTACATTCATTATAAGGCCGGATTTTTTCTTAACTGCTTTATAAGCATAAAATAATCTATAATTTTTCATGTATGCATAAATGAAAAATTATACATTAAGTTTCTGAAAAATAATAATTTACTAAATCAAAGAAATGAAATAGCCATTTTTTGTAGGCATTGTCAAATATTTACCTTAAGTAATGATTAATTTAAAAATAAAATAAAATAATGAAGAATAGAGAAGAAATATACATTTTTATATTTGATCTTTAAGTAGTAATTAAATTCTAATATATTTATTTGTAAAAATACCGTATAGTCTATTAGTTATTACAAGGTCGAATCGTACTTTAAATCTATAAGAATAAAATTTAATTAATAAAATTTAAATATTAATAATATGTCTTGCACGTATTTAAATGACCCTTTTAGAAAATATTTGCGTAAAAAATCAGAATTAAGCGAATGAATAAAAGTGCCAAAAATGTTTTCATCACTGAAAACCCAGACAACTCACCGAATAACGAAAGTATCCGTCTGTTAGCAAACATCCCTACCCCATCTAAACTTAACCTGACTTTGTAAGTAACATATACTGGATATATGTGCTGTCTAGGGAAATTAAAACCCAGCTACTCCTAAATTAAAATAGATTTTCCTTAACCTTAACAACTCATAATATCAATATTGTCTGCGCTTCAAAATTGAACGGAGACTGTGGATATTAATTTTAATTTTTATAATTAAATTTATAAATAATAGTTTCAGCTTTGAAACATGGAAATTTTCTGTGTCGCGATGGAATCATATTTTTAAAAGGAAAATTATTATATTTGGCTCTACTGTTTATATCGAGCAATGATTTAAAAAAAAATAAAACTAACTGCTAAGATCACCAATTATGAATCATACTGTTCTTTCTTATTATTTTAATATATATATATATATATATATATATATATATATATATATATATATATATATATGTGTGTGTGTGTGTGTGTGTGTGTGTGTGTGTGTGTGTGTGTGTGTGGGACCATGGCTTGTGTAGCAGTTTTTGGCCAAGAACAATATTCTCCAGGTCCGACAATCACAATATTCCCCTAACTCTGCCCCTTATGACATTTCTCACTTCAAAAATCAACGCTCACTCCTGAAAAGGACCAAATTCCAATAAGTCGACGAAATCGAAGAGAATGCGAATAGGCAGCTGCTCACTAAACCAAAGAAAATGTTTCAGGAATGTTTACATCAACGAAAATGTGACCGAATGAAGTGTGTGGATCTAGAAGGGCCTATTTCGAAGCACTTTAAATACCATTTTGTGCAGATTTGTTATATATATATATATATATATATATATATATATATATATATATATATATATATATATATATATATTGCATATCTTGGCTGCACATTATTGTTTTGCCATGTGTATGTTCATGTGTGTGCATATGTGTGTGTACCTGCATGTGCAATTATTAATAAAGTAAAATCGTTACTTTTTCTTAGGTAAAACTGTACTGTAAAGCTGAATGGATTTTTGCTTCTAAATTCTGTTGGAGATTACAAAAATCTGAGTAGTAATTTAATTAAGATAAGATTGTATTTTGTTATCATCAATTCTCATTGCGTTGTCTTTTGAGCTCTGCATTTGCAAGGATTTCTTGACTTAAAGTCATTGGAGGCTAGTATATGTCTGCTTTGCTGAAAACTTGGCTACGCTCCCGTTTATTGTCACCCTATGGCATCAATAGAAATTTACAAACGAAAATTGAATCATGGTTAACAATAATGATAAAAAGCGTTATCAAATTTGTATACGATAATATTTTCGTCGAAAAAACAATTGTTTAGTTAAAACAATAACAATTATGATATGGTTATCTCCCATTAATATCATTCTTTTTTTTCTCAGCATATTACTGTGAGCACTACACGTTCGTATTTCCTCCTGTGTTAACATTGTAATGGTTGAATCATGATATGAAGGAATTCTCACATGTTGAAATAAATATCGTTTTATTTTTGCCTATAGCTTATTGAATATTCACACGTAACCATTTTTTTTTAAATTTCAGACATTGTCCGTTTTCAGGCCAATACATCCTTGCTAGTGACCAGGGTCCTGGGGGATGGGTATTTATTTTTTTGTTTTTTTGTTTTATCGAGACACCATCACTAGACATATTGCCAACTAAGGTTAAAGCGCTGCGATCTGCTCATTATTTTGGGGTTTGTGATTAAGCACGTGCACAGTCATCGACGGGAAAGTTTCACCACGCCCACTTTGCTTAAATCATTCGGTCAGCCCGCTGGACGCAGACACAAATAGCATCTGGTTGTCCTGAGTCAGCGGGAAAGGGACATTGAATTTTAAGTTCCGAAAACCCAAATCATAAAATAAAAGTTTAGTCCAATTAATTGAAATACGAACTGGGATTAAACGCTTCGGTCAGAATAGGACCATCCTAGGGATATTTAACAGAACCAATGAATCTAACGTGGATGATAAGTTGTGTACCCTCCCCTGGAACAAAGCCCGTCGTTCCAAGGTTTAACAGACACTGAGAATGACGAAGATGAATACAGCAACTGAATTATTTTTACATAATACGACAAAATAAGGAAATTAGTCCAAACCCAAACACACTGAAACACCATTGCCTAAAAGTAATAATCTAAATGTTACGCTACTGGACGTAAGCTTCATGTAATGTTAATATAAGCAGATTACTTATAAGGAAACTTTCAGATGAGCAGGCAATACTAATATTCTTTTAAAATTTGTAGAATTATTCTGCTAAAATAATTTCATAAGTTCGTTAAAAGTTATCACTCTTTATATTATTGATGGAACTTTCCTTCCTAACTTTTTATTTGAAGTAGTGTGGAATGCTAACATCTTGATTATCGCATTATTTTTTCTTACAGTTATATGCGCGATCCTTTTTAGATGATGTTGTTGTTGAAAGTCTTAAAGTGATGTGGTTTCTTCTATTTAATACAGTACTTCGTGTATGATTCTGCAGCGCCAGTCCACGCAGTCCGAAAAATGATGAACCTCGCTAAGAATTACTGTCTTCATTCGCTCGAAGTCACTTGGAACAATTGATCTGAGAAATCAGTTGCATGCCCGTGTCAGTTTAGATATTCCTGACCGAGTTTGGCACCCTGCATGACATCCATATGAGAGTCTTGATCTGGTGAGGCTATTTAATAACATGACTGAATTTTGTAGGTGAATTTCTTTTTGGTTTTGTAATATTTTGCGGTGTTGGGCAAACCTACCATTAGTACAACTTATTCTAGGTTCAATTCCCTTCTATCCTATACTAAATGTATTATAATTGATCCATACACTGTAATATTTGAATAGTTTTGTATTAACTAAATCCACATCCTGAATTTTTGCGATGGATTCACGGGAGGTACCATCAGTGCTTCCTTTTCGTTTCCATTTCTATGCATTTTCAGTACCTGTAAAAAGATTAATGCGCATTGCAGGGTGATAGGTAGTTACGCAAAAATAAGCGCATTCTAATCGATTAGAAGTCCGTGTGTCCATTTTATGAATCGCGTTCCACTAAATTCTAAGAGACCGTGTTTGATTATAGCACAATCAAACGCAAATTAGCTCTATTGCTAACAACATTATTCCAGATATGTTCTGTTCCTTCAAATCAAGTCTGCTTTTCTGATGTAACCATGGCAACCTTATGTCAGTGTAAAGGCCATGGCTTCTCCTCTGAATAATGCTGGCTTATATCTAAAATCACTAGACAAAACCCAACGACGAAAATCTGTCTTCGATATCAGCAACATTCTTACACATATCGACGATTCTAGCAAATTACATCAAGTTATATTTTTAGACGAAGCATTGCCATTGTTATTGATAATGTAATTGTATTTCTTTTATTATAAAATCTGTTGTTGTGAGGATCAGGGACAATTTGAAATGCACACACACACACTAGATGGAATTTATTTTGATCAGATAAAATAACAGAGAATCTAAGATATTTTAATTTTACAGGATTTATCTGCAAGATCACATATTCTCGAAATCGTAAAGAAGGCTAATCAAAGAGCAGGTCTGAGCAAATGTTGCTTGACGAACTTACTTCAAATAAGTAAAAACTCTTAACACTACACTTATTCAAACAGTACTCGCCTGTTATCAGAAACTCACATTGCAAAAACGATATTGACTTATTGCAATCACGTCTGACCAGGTGCCCCCACTTAGCTACGAGCGAAATTAATCTACCATCCCCTCAGTCAATTCACCGATCTGTGTGAGCGTACGAAATAATTGACAGCTATTCTAAAATTGAAAAATGTTCTTCACCTTCTCAAACACAAGGATGCGTGGTCACTCACACTGGTTGAAATAACACTGAAAAACGGTAGCAAGATCTAACTTCTTTGCATTGAGCATGATAAACAACTAGAAGTTTTGAGTGCACCAATGCTGGATATTTTTACGTCCTGGGTATGACGATAAACTACTTCCGGCAGCAAGGCCTCTGATCGGAAACTTTTGAGGGGCGTCTCGTAAGGACATTCTATTCTGTTTTTTATTTTTGTTTTAGCAAACGGACTCTTTCAATTTAACCTTTGTTTGTTCGAGTTTATTAATTCTGTACATCGTGTCGGAGACATTTTACGCTGGTTATCCAAAACCAGTACTATTTCTTTCCTGTTCGTGGGGAGGGTCAATGGAGATGAGATGCTTTTGTGGTATCCGTTCCGTGCTGAGTGCTTCCCCACCAACTACATCATCCTCGTATCTGTTCTTTAGCGTGGTGTTTGACTGGCTATGATTAGCTAACACTAGGAACTGACCAGTGGCCCGAGAAGAGACATTCGGTTCCCCACTTTAAAACAAACTGACCTTGTGCTGCATCCTGACTCACTGCGGAGTCAAAGATAAATACTGGGAGGACAGAGGAGAAGATGATGGGGTAGTATCCTAACCAGCGACCATCAGCCACCCCAGCGAACATCAGCGACCACCAGCGACCTGTAATCACCAGCGACCAACTGACTCCCGCCGACCACATCTACTAATTCACACGGCAATTCCGGTTTCATTCCCTTTGCTCATCAACTCACGGGTCACCGTGGTTTCAATTGTTTACCTTCGGCTAAGACTGCTTGCTAGTATTAGCTCAACACGCTGACTGTCTAACGACATTCGCTGACTGCCTATCGTTTTCGACACCTCCCAAGCAGTTTCTTCTTTAGCTTCTGGTTACCAACTACCGTCTGTCCTAGGCCACGACTGCGGGTTGGTACCAACCCAAAACACCAACTGTTCATTTATCAACCTTCGGCACCACTCGAGTTGCTCCTGTCGTCATCAACTGTCAATTACCATTACGACCACCCAGGGCATTTGAAACAGATTCTTGGATTGTATTTTCCTTTTTTTCTGTCAATAATAAATTTGAGCATATTTTATTTAAACGCTTTGTTTTCGCTATCCTTGCCTTGACCTGTGTCACGTCTTCAATTTTAATGTTTGTGGGGTCCGTCTAACACCAACATTCGGACCCCACAACACCTGTGGAACCACCTCTTAATTGCTGTTATTCCCAGATCCATCCTGACACGAAGGGGTAGCACCAGTTAAGGTCCCAGCTATAGGCATATAATGAAACCCCAAAATGGGGTCAAAACAATATGAAAGGAGAAAAATAGATGTTTATATTGAAAATACTAGTAATACGTTTATGAAAAATATACTGCCAGCAATACATTAAAAAAATACCAGCAATATTGAAAAAATACCGAAAGTATTACCAGCAATGTATTTAAAAAAAAATTACCAGCGATAGATTTGACTGTCGACAAAAAACCCTCTTTACCAAAATACGTCAACGAAACCAGATTTACAAACTGATTTCTTACAAAGAATGCATATTCTATTCATACGAATCTATCTTAAAATTCTTGTCGACATTAAATAACTCATTGAGGTTGATATGCGTCCAAACAAAATAAACCAAAAGAAGCTGGCTATTTTTAAAAAGAAATTTAGTATCCTGTTGAACTGAGTTAAAGGACTATCGACGAGTTTCTAATTTAATTTTATTTCTACATTTGTTTCTGTTGCAGCGTCCGGCTATTTCCCACATGGATGCTTGTGTTTACAATAAATAGTAATACGCCCAGTTTCAGAGATTTTAAGTAAATATGACTCAGTGTTGATAGCAGACGCAGGAAGGAAACTGCAGAAGATCCTGGAGAAGGTAGTAAAGGAAAGGGTGAAGGCAGGATCAACCAGCAATTGTAAGAAAACAGAACGTATGCTTGTCAGCAAGAGTAATATCTTACATGCTACTTACACATTTGAGATAGCAAACTCAAGCAAGTACAAAAATTTAAATATCTGAGAAATGTTTTAACAGGGGATGGAAAATGTGACACTAAAATAAAAATACGCATGGGAGGGGATAGTAAATATAAACAAAGCAAACTAGTAAGAAACAGAAAAACTTCGTTAGAAACAAATAATTTTCGAAAATATTATGTAGTATCGGTCGTACTATATAGCAGTGAATGCTGTGGGCACCTCGAGGCGGTCTAACGGTTAGCAAGCTTGTCTTGCTAGAACAATTACGAACGACTGAGTAGTGAGTTCGATCCTTACTGGGTGCCCCCTATTTCGGCCTTGTGCCACATCTAAGCTACGTTTGGAAAGTCACTATGGGGCACTTCGAGGCGATGTAACGGCTAGCAAGCTTGTCTCGCTAGAACAATTACAACTGAATAGTGAGTTCGATCCTAACTGGGTGCCCCCTACTTTCGGCCTTGTGCCACATCTAAGCTACGCCTGGAAAATCACTACAGCAGTGAATGCTGGAAAATCTCCTAACAGGTGAAGAAGATCCTTGAGGCAACGGAAATGGTGTTCTATAGACTGAACGTATGAGTACTGCTGGAGTGCTAGTTGTGTTTATGCAGAAAACAAATGTCTCCTGCTATATTTTTCCCATGACAGTTATAGCGGACTTGAATGTGAGTCCGAGTAATAAATGAATAACGCAAATCAGTATATAAAACAAATGTATGTATTAAGAAAAAATATACAATGACAATAAAAGAAGGAAACATTTATATTCTAATTATTTATAAAACATTTAAATTAGCGAATCTGGTTGTGTGCATGAAGTTTGCGTCGGAGAGAAAAGTAATACATTGAAAATGAAGTGAACGTACCCCGGTGGGGGACACCTTTTTTTCCACGTTCGGCTATATCTTATAGCCGGGGTTGTAAAAAGTGGGAAACGAATAGGTGAGAATACCATTTCCTATTCATAGGATTAATGAGTGTCCCCTAGCGGCGGTGTTTCAGTAAAGTCAAGTTGGGTAGATCATATGGGTAACGAAGAGATTATAAGGAAAATCGAACCAAAAAGAACGCTTATATTTAGAATCCGAAAAAGACAGTTGACAATTCTAAGACACCTAATTAGGAAGGAGTCCTTGGAGAATTTGAAACTCGCAGAACAAGGACTTCCGGTGGTAAAGCGAGAACCAGCGAGTAACTTAACTGATAATCTTGAGTAAATGGATGATAGAATAGAAAGTAGGATGGGTGTTTATATGACAAAGTATATAAAAGTTACAATGGAAGTTGTGGAGAGCCATGATCGCCTACATCATCTATGGATACGATATATAAATGATAAAGATGATGAGTACAACATATCTGAGTGGTCCTATTTCGGGGAAAGTAAGTTAGCTATGAAAGAGAGGTTTTCCTTTTTTTTTCCTTTATTAAATATTTTAGCATGTTTGTGATGAAATATTTTTGTCAAGATATATAACGATGGGACACCGTAGGTAGAAGTGAGTTAATTTTCCCCAAAGCGAATCAATGTCAAACAAAAAAAAAAAAATGCATCAGCAGCCTCAGTTCAATTTTTCATGCTCATAATTGTTTCGCCATCTTGCAAGTTCTGTATGTAAAATAAATTGACATGTTTCAGGTTAAAGTAAGGATTTTCGGGTTATTCGCACTATTTTTTTAGTATTAGTTTATTTTTTTACATATAAAATTACTACGCATTTAAAAAAAGATACAATCGGCTATGATAAGTTTTAAGCCATTCTTAATTAAAGCAGTTTTGGTTTATGTAATAACGTACCATCTTTTTTTTTTGAGACAATACCGTGTTAGTATCAATATACTCTAATCTATGAACGATAGTTGACTTTTGCAATGAAAGTTCGCGGAAGTAAGGAAATTGGTGAATTTCAAAGAGGGCAAATAATAGGATGGCATCTGAGTGGCCAGTTAAATAGAGAAATTGCTAGATTTTTCCAGGTTAATCATCAAACGGTTAATAATATTGTCAAGAAATTTAATGAAGAAGGTCATTGTCGTGTGCAACAACGTTCAGGAAGACCAAACATCGTGTCTGAGCGAACGAAAAGGGCGTTGAAGACAGAACTCATTGGAAACTGTCGTCAAAGATGTCTCCAACAGCATGTTGCCATATACGGTGAGAAAGATTCTGAAAGAGCTAGGCTATCAAAGAAGAGTTGCAAGAAAGAAGCCCTTGATTCCAGAGGTTAACAGAAACAGGCGTATGGACTACGCGAGAGAATTCGAGAGCAAAGATTATGAATTTTGGCAGTCTGTAATTTGGACAGATCAAAGTAAATTCTGCCAATATTCGAATTCGAGATAGATTTATGTTTGGAGAAATCAGAATGAAACTTGGAATACTGAATGTCTGCAGGCGACCGTGAAACATGCAGGGATTGGAGTACTGGTGTGGGGCGCTGTCTGGACTGGAGGGAAATCTGAGCTGATTCTTGTTGACGAGCAGTTGAATGCTCCAAAATACTGTCAAATATTAGAGAAATAAATACTTCCACTATTTGAAACCAATCAGATTGACAACAATGTTTACCTTTTTCAAGAAAATGGAGCGCCATGTCATACGATTAAAGTAGCAAAGTAAGGGAAGGAATCGCAAGGAATCTAGGTAGCCCAAAGTCCTGACATGGATCCAATAGAGCACATTTGGAAACACCTACACCGAAAACTTCGAGAGCGTGCAACCAAAATCACGTCAGTGGCAACACTTAAAGAATCATTGCTAAAGAAGTGGCAAAATATGGATCTGACGATTGTTGATAACTTGATCAAATCCATGAAAAATCGAATACAAGCACTGAAACTAGCAAATAGAGGACCTACTCCATGCTAGTTCCAAATACTCTTTATTTATGTTGAGTAGGGATTACGTAATTAAATTTTGAAATTGGATGTAGGTTATTTCTCCTGGCTAAAAACTTTTCTTAAGTCACTGTATATGCGAATTCCATGACCCATCCCAAAGAAATCTACCAATAGAAGACAATTATTATGCTTTCCCTCCCGGAGCCAATGTCCTGATTATGAAGGGGCTATACTGATGACTCAGATATTCATAAGTTGGATAAGAATGGCCTTGAATAGAAAATTAACATCCTCTACCAAGTGTTTCAAGAAATAGGACTCAAGCTAAACATTTATAAAACAGATATTATGATCTGGAATTGGAAGAAAAAGCAGAGATGGTACATATACTGAATCCATCATAATAATTTAGAATGTGAAATTAGTAAATATTTAAAATACGTTGGCGTATGGATCAGTTATAAGTAATTTAGTATAGGAGAAAAGGTAATTGAATATAGAATAGACAGTTCCAGAGGTAGATTCGCCCAACACTGTTAATTACTACAAAACTAAAACATCCGCATGAAAAGTCGAGTCATCTTCTTAAATAGCCTTGTCGGATCGAAACTTTCATATAGATATTTTGCATAGCGCCAAATCCGTTCAAACATGTATAAACTGTCAGCTTTGTACAACCGATTTCTCACTTAAATATGGTTTTGAGCGACCGAAGTCAAAGAACATCCTACTTTGAACATTTGGGACTGAATCACAAACAAAAAACTGTACCACGTAACAGAAACCACATCATTTGAGGACTACCAACAGCAGCAACAAGTAAAATGGATATGTAAATGTAACTGGAAGAGAAAATAATGATATAATTAAGATACTGACATTCCACACTACTAAAAGATAAAGTTTAGGAAAGAAAACCCCCATTAATACTGGAAAGATCAATAACAGCTACTGGTCTTGAAAAAACTATTTTACTGAAAAATTGTTCTAAGTGAAAGATTTTATAAATTTCGACATAAAGCACTACTGGCTGCTCAGTCAATGAATACCAAATGTTTCCTTGTATTGAAACGGCTATACCAACATTACTATTTATCTCACAACATATTGAAACTAAAACACCAAAGGAGAAACTAGCTGAAATTTTTAAGAACGCTATGGCACTAATCCTTAATCCATTTATTCTCATTGTAAAATCTTGTGTTAATAATAACAGTTAAAATAAAAATCTGGTATTAATAATAGTTTTCTAAAGATTAAATTGTAATAATGATAGGTTTCTAATAAATGTCTTGCAATAATTATAGGTTTCAAAATATCCTGTAATAATTAAAGGCTTCTAAAATTACCTTGTAATATTTAAAGGTTTCTAAAAATATCCTGTCATAATTAAAGTTTTTAAAACAGATCTTCTAACAATTATATTAATTAAACAATTTCTAAAATATATTTTATTAAGTTAATGCTTAGGTTTTCTAGCATCCTGAGGTGTTAAAGAAAACAATATCTGACGTAGCTTATTCTAGACCCAACTTCCTTATCTCCAAAACTAAAGAGCTGCATTTAAACACACACTGTTACTGTGTATTCTTCCGGTATAATCTCCGAAAAGGGGTTTCAGTAGCTTGAGATGGATTGAATGAAAGATGGGTTAACCCTTCTGTAAGTGCAAGCAAATGACAAAACTCTCTTGCGAAGTTTAAAGCAGATTTTAAACTTCGCAAAAGAGTCAGAACTTGAAAAGTAATGATCTGAATGAAGATTTGAATGAAGGTGCCATACAGGTGGATCGGTTAAAACGTTTTAAATGATACTTTGAAAAAGAAAATATCATCTATAGGCTTAATAAGTTGAGAGATGATTTTTGGTGGGGCTCGTCATAATGTTGCAAATGCGACGATCATGAAGCTAGGATTGAGATATCTTTCAAATATCATTTGTTTTCCTGAGAGGGTAATTCTAGACTATTCCAGCAACGGAATCCCCAGGTGTGATCAATAATTCCAGCTAGTTCAATTTAACTAAACATTGGTAAAACAAATCATTGAATATATAGCTCGGGGTCTTCTATTTTTATTCAAATGGATGGCATTACGAGAATTAAGAAAGATAGAAAAAAAAAACAGATCTCATAACTACAGAGGAGACGACGTTTTGAAAAGGCATAATCGCCCACGTCCTGAAGGGACACGGAACGCAAAAGAATATATCTATGCGGTTTTGAATTTCCAAACTGAGACTAAAATACATTGATTCTTAAAGAAAATATACCAATCATTAAATCTTTATTGATTTTGAATTTTATTAAAACAAGACGAAAAAGTATGCTAAAAATTGGGAGAGATCTTTTCATACAAATGCACCAATTCCTAAAAAGGATCGTTTCAGTTTTTTTTCTACACTTTTCGTAGGTTTTTCGATAATGTTATACCGAATGCTATTTTCTGATACGAATATATTTTGTAATACATCAATGTAAAATGATGATATAATTATTCAAATAAAAATATATTCCAGATATCTTCTACGAAAAGACTTGGGTCTCTAACTCATTATTAATACAAACGTAACTGAACAATAACCGAGGAGAATCAAGTCAGATTAGCTCAAGAATTACCCCCCACCTTCATTCCATTATTTCAATCAACAATTCGTGATATCCAAGGGCAGAAACAACATCAAAGACTTCAATCAGCTCAAGGGCAAAATTTCGGCATCTGTGATTATAATTGCGGTCTTATACAGGCAGAGTATCTTGCCTCATATTACAAGAGAGAAGAACCGTTAAATAATTTGGAGATTAAGCCTCGGCAATGCAAGATGTACATTCATATATGTTGGCGGTGGGTGGGGAAGTTCCCAGACAATCCCAGTTCTCAAAGTCTAACTAGATGAACAAACGTCAGGTTTTATTTGAAAGTGAAATTTTCTGCAATGCTTCATAATATATTTTGATTTTATGTAATTTTTCACCCAACTATATACAGACATACATACATATATATATATATATATATATATATATATATATATATATATATATATATATCATAAAAAGACTTAAACACAAATATTCCATGGTCATAATTTATTCCATTGGAATCGTAAGAACGATCCAATTCATCAGACTTACAAATTCATATATATATATATATATATATATATATATATATGTATATATATATATATATATATATATATATATATATATATATATATATATATATATATATGCACATTTCATTGAAAACGACAGACAAGGTGTTTTTATTTAGTTTTTTATACAATTTCTCATGCGATCTAATATGTGCATGAAAGAAGGATTGCTGCCTAAATACACAAATATATATATATATATATTTTTTCTCCTCGGTAATTCTACAATTTTAAACTTAATACAGATTTGATTTAGATTTCTAAACAGGTATTTTTTTTACTTTTAATTTTAATTTCAAATTTTATAAATCTTTTAATATCTATGATAACCTTGCTTCGTTGTCAAATTTTTTGAATTACCATATACTTGTATTTTGATTGGTCATTCTAGCTTATGTAACAGCGTTTACCCCTAGCGAAGGATCATTAATTAATTTGAAACTTTTAAAAGCATTTATTCTACATTCAACATCATCACTTGACAAGACACCAGAAGTATTGAAACAAAATGGCTATTTTTGTAGTGATTTTATAACATATTTATGTTATAATATTTAAATAAATAATTATATATATATATATATATATATATATATATATATATATATATTGAGGCATGTGTTATTAAACGCTACGGAATTTTTCCGTTTAATAATCTTACTTTCGGTTTTTTCCTGCTTTCTCGCAAGTTTCTTTATGTTTGGGTCTAGGTTGTTGAAAAGAGATACACTAAATCCGTCCAACTATACAAAAAATAAAATTAATATACTACACCAATTTTAAAACGTCAAACCTAATTATCCGAAATAATACTACTCCTCACAATACGTTCCTCAATAAAAAAAAACAATGTAGTGTCCAGTTTTATCTGCCAGTTTCGAGAGTATTTCTCGTATAATAACCCAAGCACATACATCGAACACGCAACCACAATTCTTTCATGTCAACTGACATACCATCTTAAAGACACCAGCGCCATTAAAAATGCACCTTATAAAAATTCGCTGTAACAGTAATAACATTCAAATCCTCCGAAATAGAAATAATCCTAATCAACACTATCAAACTCTTACAATTTACAAATTCTCGAAGCCATTACAAATAAAAAACCAAAGCCCAACATAAATAAAATAAGATTTAATACTGGCAGAAACATCTTAAACCTATTAAATAACTAATAATCCAAATAATAAATACCAATCCCCTCCCTAGCGCTAATGAACTAATCCAACAACACTGGCTGAATACCCCAAAGTATTATGTATAAAAGTAAAAATAAAAAAGCAACCTACTTCAAAGCAAAATATGCAGCTATGATGGTGGTTGACGACAACAAAAAGCGCTGGGAGAAAAAACCAAGGACTGGGGTCTTTTTTCAATATATTAAGACCCAAATATAAAGAAACGTGCGAGAAAGCAAGAAAAAATCGAAAGGAAGTTTATGAAACGGAAAAAGTTCTGTAGTCTAATAATTCATGCTTCAATAATGACATGCTGACAATATATATATATCTATCTATCTATCTATCTATCTATCTATCTATATATATATATATATATATATATATATATATATATATATATATATATATATATAAGCAAATGTGTGGATGTAGATCCGACGGTATGATGAAAATGTGGAAAAGACAAAGCAAAATCCGAATATGTGAGTTACTGTTTTTATTTTGTTTTTGTTATTCTGTCTACGTCAGACGTTTCGGTCAAATAGACCTTCTTCAGGACATGGTTAATGGAGACATATTTATATTAGATTTAAGTTAGATGAAGAGACGATATATACAGGACTGGTCAGAAACAGAAAAACTGAAATTCTAAAGTAAGAGTATTCTTTCTTGGAGTCGAATACGCTGGCGTCGCGTGGAATTTCAGTTTTTCTGTTTCTGACCAGTCCTGTATATATCGTCTCTTCATCTAACTTAAATCTAATATAAATATGTCTCCATTAACCATGTCCTGAAGAAGGTCTATTTGACCGAAACGTCTGACGTCGACAGAATAACAAAAACAAAAACAAAATAAAAACAGTAAACTCACATATTCGGATTTGGCTTTGTCTTTTCCACATTTTCATCATATATATATATATATATATATATATATATATATATATATATATATATATATATATATATATATGTATATATATATATATATATATATATATATATATATATATATATATATATATATATGTGAGTGTGTGTGTGTGTGTGTTAGGGAAATCTGTGCCAAATTGGAAATTTTTTTTGTGTAACGCGTTTCCTCCTTTAGGACTTCATAAGTCTAAAGTCATATTTACGTGGATGCGACTAGATATGTGCACAAAGGAGAGGCTGACAATTTCAAATTATCTTTTTTTTAAAATATGATATATCTTTTAGGTATATAGCATATAGTTAAAATTGTTTCATGATATATAAAAATTTATATATAATTTATCCTTATATATATATATATATATATATATATATATATATACATACATACACATACATACATACACACATATACTTATAGTTAATGGTTAGTCCTTTCTTCTCACGTTTCGCAATGCACGCGATTCACTTCTGAAGTATTTACTGAGAGCTGCCCACCGTAGTGCAGGAAGGCTCATCACCTCTAACTTAACGCCGCCGACTCAATACCGGCCAATTCATCTTCCGTGACAACTCAACTCGAGAACAACTCACCACCAGCCTACTCAAATCGAGAACAACTCACCACCAGCCTACAAAGCGCGAGGACAATTCACCACCAGCCTATTCAGCGCGAGGACAATTCACCACCAGCCTATTCAGCCCGAGGACAATTCACCACCAGGCTACTCAGCGCAAGGACAATTCACCACCAGCCTATTCAGCGCAAGGACAATTCACCACCAGCTTACTCAGCGCAAGGACAATTCACCACCAGCCTACTCAGCGCGAAGACAATTCACCACCAACCTACTCAGCGCAAGGACAATTCACCACCAGCCTACTCAGTGCGAGGACAACTCAACGACATGCTAACTATGAAATTCTTTCGTCGAATTTTTAAAAACAAATAAAAGTAATTTATTATGGATCATATTTCAATATATGACATTATTTTTAATTTAAAACTTGTTGAAAATTGAATGCAATTCCCCTAAAATATTCACTTGGAAATCGTTGTGAAAAATAAGAAACAATCTGCAAAATTCTTTCATCTGCCTTCATATACTTCTTCAAATTAAGAGAGGCGAGTTGACACCCAATTTATTGCTCGAAAAATGCATCTCGGTTTCTTTGCATCACTTGCAGCCCCGTAGTCTCCATATTGCGTGGTGCTCCATCGCCAAATCTGTGTGGGTTCTTCTGTTTGCTGCTTCAGCATAGTTATTTGTCCGATCTTGAAAATTAAACACCAGTTACCTAAATAGGCTGTTGTAACAAATAAATCACTCAGGAAAACAGCCAAGCTTTCGAAATCTCTACGACAGAAAAAGATGTACACACTCTGAGAGCCAACATCGGTATGAAGCTATGAATTTGGCACCAGTGTTAAGTTTTCCTCGTTCTGAATAGGTTGGTGATGAATTGTCCTGGTATTGAGTAGTCAAAGAGATGATTTGGCCGGTGTTGAGTCGGCGGTGATGAAATGTCCCATCCCGGCCTACCTCGTTTGAGAACAGTTGACATCATCGATTCGACATAGTGAGTTGAAAACTATGCAGAACACTCTCTTTGTGTATAGTAATTTCAGAATTTTATTTATGTATGTGAAGGGCTCCAAAAACGCTCTCAGTTCTGTCCACTTAAAAATAGGATTTTCATGTTTAGTTTTCGATATTTCATATCGAAAAGTTTCTAGGTACGCTATTTTTTCAGAAATCCTTAGATGTGTTTGTGTGTAGGTACTGAATTTGGTCGTGATTTTCTGAGATATTGTTTCATATTTTATAAATACCATCCCATAGGTAATAATAGTTCTCCACCGATTACTTTTCTTTATTATCTGTGAATTGTCCTGATGTCTGGGGAAAGGTAGTGAAATGGTTTCCTGTTGCCTTCTCCACGGTGTAGTATTCAAAGTTTCTTTGTATTATACTGGTTGCCTTCCAATAAGCCTAGAAATCTCAGTCGACTATTTAACCTGTAGGTAAGAAAAAAAATAGACGAATACCTTACCCAAGATTATTTGTGCAAAAGTGAACGCAATCGACCAACCAGGAATTTGAACACAGATTGGTGATTCCATTTTCTGTGCCGATAATCATGACACAAACCAGACATCCTCATTATTTAATCCGTGAATGCGATTTCTATTGGCTAGTTATTTCTTTTTAATTCCACATAATCATACTACGTTGCAGTAGTGTTAGCTTTTAATATGGCAACAAAAGACTGTTAATGAGGAAGAGATTGTTTAAAATCAAATTATTGGCAAACCAAATATTGAGTTTGCGGTTAATAAAGCCAAATCTTACGGGAGATGGCTGTTAGCAACAGCAATAAATTGGAAATGATCGAAAAGCGGCGCGAGGACATATCGGTCAAACGGCACATGCCCAGAGTTCTATTTTAGTTTCATTGCTTATTTTCAAACTACTACTTTCTACTCTGTCTGTCTTTTCCCTTTATTGTCTGCCCGACTTCCAAACTTTTGTAGCTCTTATTAAGCTCTCCCCACACTCCCTGTTCTGTCATCCATTTACACAAGCACGTTAGGTAGCATACGCACTGATTTACTTTGTTCTCCTTCCTTCAGTATGTCTCTCCTCATTTTGTAGCCTAGGAATTTCAACTCCCTCTTTATGATTCGTCCTTTTCGTTTCCATTTTTATTAAATTTCCGTCGTTCCTTACATATTCAGTCCATGGTATGTGAAGCCTTCTTCAGTAGAACCACATTTCTGTAGTTTCAAATGTTTGTTCATCTTTGATGAGGTTGCCCAACTATCTCTGCCAAAGAGGAGGACTAATATTACATAATTTAATAATCTTTTATTTGTTTCTTACAACATTTTCCTGTTTCTTAAGACTGTGCTTGCCTTTAGGAGCCATCTTTTCCCATTCCAATACGCGTTCGGATTTCGATGTGATAGGTTTTGTCTTTTCTTACAACATTTATTAGATATTTCAATTTTTTTAATTACTTCATTTCGAAATCTCCAGTTTGTAGTTCGCATGTTGGGATGTCCCTCTTACTGAAAAAAAATTTTTTTACAATTAATGTTTAGTCATTTCTTCTCGCTTTTTTTTTACTTCCTATTGTAAAAGTTCCTGTAGTTTGCTTTCTGTGGATGCCAATACTGATAGCAGACACCGAAAAGAAATGACAAAATCTCCTACAGAAGGTAGCGACGGTGATGAGAAGAAAGGACGAAGCATAAACTTCAAGAAGACAGAGAGCATGGTCGCTAGTAAGAAGATGAGCCCGAAATGTGAACGGAAGCGCGAGAACGCTACAAATAAGCAAAGGCGGAAGTTTAAATATCTAGGAAGCGTCTTGACAGAGGACGGTAAGTGCGACACTGAGATTCGTAGGCGTATTGGGATGCCCAAGGACGCATTCCAAAAGCTGGTCAGATTATTGCGAGACAGGAGGATTTCTTTAGTAACAAAGAAAAGAAAACTGAACTGTTACGTGACATCTGTCCTTTGTTAAGGTAGCGAATGTTGGACAATTTCCTATAAGATGAAGAAGAGACCCGAGGCGACAGAGAAGTGGTTCTACAGAAGGATGTTAAGGATATCATGGACCAAGCGTGTGAGCAACGATGAGGTCTTAGAGAGGTTGCAAACAAAGAGGAGGCTTATACTTAATATCAGGAAGAGGCAGCTGAAGTTTTTGAGACAAATAACGTGAAAGGAGGGCCTGGAGTGTCAAATAGAGGGAAAGAGAGACAAGGGAAAACAACGCGTGACATACATGTGGATGACAGAACGTGGTCTGGGGGAAAAAGCAGAGGGAAGGAACTTGTTGAGAGCTGCAAGGGATAGAGGGAGGTGGAGACCCATGATCGCCTACGTCCTGAAAGGACATGGCACATAAAAAAAAGAAATATTATGTTAGCTGCTATCTTCTCTGCGCCATATCGCGCCAAGTCGTACGCGATGAAGGCTCTTCACAACTTCCTACCCTCAAGCTTCTAGTAAGTGTTGCCGTTTCACCATCCCTCTAACTACCTGTTCTGCAATCCATTTACAAAACCTAGTTACTTAGACTTCCCGCACTGTACCTGTTGACAGTCCTAGTTATAAATATAAGCCTTGATTTTGCTTGATCTTAATTCAAATTTCCTCCTTACACTAGTTATGTTAAAAACGAAGAAAATTCTTGCACAAATTATTTTCACACCAAATTATTTGTAAGCAGACAATATCTCATCAACAAAAAAAAGAAATATATATGATAGAAGAACACTTATCATTTTCTGTTTAACATATTAAAAACTCAAATCGATAATAAATTCTCCTCACAATAACAATAACAACAACAACAACAACAATAATAATAATAATAAGTAGTTGTACCCTTGAAAATTTAACGGTCTTGCATTTGTAATTTTCTGATGAGTCATAATTTTTTAGATTAATGGTTGAATAAGATCTTTCTGAGTTCTGCAACTTTAAAATACCCATCAAAATTCCCTTATTGCATCGTTGAATATTTGAGATTAAAAACTTCATGAAAATGATGCAATCATATGTACGAATATAGGACATTTAAAGAAATAAGTGGGTACAAATTAAAATATTTGAATAATCTTTTCATATAGCTGAAGGAGATACGTTCAACAATAGGTAATCCAATAACAACGGATAATCCTCCTCTATCTTCTTTCTTTTTCTTACTGAAACACAACAGCGTCTCTGATATGTATTCTCTGTCCTTCCCCGATTTCAAAACGGAATAGCCCATTATTTATTAGATAATGGCGGGGTGTATCGTGTGTAGGTGAGGAACAAGCAGAATTTTGATACGACATTCAATGACCTGTACCTTCATTATCCAAGAGGTCATTGTTCTGTGCTGATTCTTATTCATTATTGGGTTGGTCAAAAAGTCCGTTCGAGTTTGTTGACACTAAACTTTAAACAATCTCTCAAGTAGCTAACTCGTTAGCTACTTGACAATGCCGTTGGAGGATGATCATCTCTCAGTTTCGTCTCTATCTACGGGAAGAGTGCGACTCAGTTATGGTTCTGTCTACTGAACGACACGTATCTGGGAAAAAATATAAACGTTAAGGCGCCCGGTCTCGGGAAACAGTTGTCCGAGGCTGCACCTCCGCCATTGCACTAGACATTGGGAGGAAATCGTTAGTCATACCGATGCCAGCGCAACCGATGATTGCAGGGGATGGGCAATTTTTTTACGCGGTCGGGTTTCCCACGTTGTGTCTCATCTCCTCTCAGTGGGAAAACCGTAGTACATAAAATATTACTTGATACTTCAACGTAGTTCGACACAAACTTACGACCAGCCGGATTGTATGAGTGTGACATTCTCCAAACTCTCTCTTTTTTCATTATATATACCAGAAATTTGTAATGTGCATTTATGATTCTAAGTATACATTTCTTTTTTTTATTATGGATGTTATTAAAAGATCATCGGTACTCAAAGTTTCCGAATATTAGGACATTAGTCCTAGCAGATATTTGCATAATACTGATAATTCCACAGCTCAAATCAAAGGGCACATACATTAGACAAAAGCTGTAGTTATTTCGGCTTTATAGTTTTATTAAAACTTTTTGAGAGTTTTATTTTATAGCCTTTATTCGGTGTCGGTTTAATTTCATTAAACTTCTCCGTCATGGGTAAGACGATAAACTGCATCCGCGTCCTGGGTAAGACGATAAACTACATCCGCGTCCTGGGTAAGACGATAAACTACGTCCAACAGCAAGGGCTCTGATCAGGAGGTTTTGAGGAGCGTGGAACCACCTTATAATTGCTTCGTGTTCCTAGGTCCACCCTGACCCGGAGTGGTAGCATCTGTTAGGGTCCCAGCTATGGGCAAATAGTTAACCCCCAAAACTGGGGTAAAAAGCATTATAAAAGTGTAAAAATAGGTTTTAATAACAGAAATACTTTGTAAAAAATTATTTCCAGAAATAAATTTTTGAAGAATAAAACTATTACCAGCAATACGTTTTTGAAAAAAAAATTACCAGCAATACACGTTTTAAAATAATATTACCAGCTATACATTTTTGAGGAAACAAATATTACCAGAAAGAGATTATTGACAAAACAAAATATTACCAGAAAAAAAAAGGTGTCGGCATTAAATAACCCATTGATGTTGATATGCCGTAAAACACAACAAACCAAACCATTAAACTTCTGGGAATCCGAGAGAAAGCCTTTATTTTATCCACAGTAATATTCTATTTGCATTTTAATATATGTTCCCTTACCATCTAACTAATGAAGTTGCTACAATGTTATATAGGGACTGCAATTGTTTTATGAATGTCGTACAACGTGTCCGCAATGTTAGTTTACAACGGTTTAAATACGTTCCGTTGTATGTTCGCTAATACGTTACCTTATAAAGTTGGAATTCGTTTACTTGTAACGTTAGATTAACCGAAAATAGATAATACATTCCAGGAAGATATTAGAAAGTGTGTTCGTTCTGGCGTTATGGATATCGGCTCGGAGTGCCGAGTTCGTATCCCTGTCAAATTTGTTATATTTATTTAAACACAAATGCCCTTGAGAAAGGTATGAATCCATCTCTTTTCCTCCCATCAATGTGTTGAATAGCAGGATAGACTGTGTTCTTTAGCCATGGTTGGCAACTAGTCTACTGTAAAAGGAAATGGTAACCAACTACAGGAAATATATTCTGCCACGTCATTCACGTATCGAATGATACATGATCGCCCAAGCGTATATCACGTGTGGCAATTAACAGAATTAAAAAAAAACATACAAAAATAAATTTTATAGACTCCAGACATATTGTTAAGTGAAGAAAAATATTCTGATGTTATAACTGGCCAATGAAGCATTTTTCCACTATTGCAGTTCGTAATGTCGCCATGACGTTTTGACAACGCTGGGAATGAGCGGCTAGTTTGAAGTCAGGAATATACGTTATTGCGACCTTAAAATTCCATCGTATATACATCACATATGCCTCAGCCAAAATCTAACCTGCCTTTAGCGTTACGAGAAGGTTTCGTGTTAGATTGATAGGAAGAACATCGAACGGGATAGTTACAGAAATTAGTTAATTTTAACGGAATGAGACAATTTTCGATTAAAACTGTGTTTTTCACAGAAGAGACGGTCATTCGGTTTACAATCTCCAAGATAGAGCCTATCCTTTTCGCGGCTTCGACATGCAGTGCGAAGTCTAGTGCCAGGTACAACGTCCTCTTGAAAACTAATTCTTCAGTTTCAGATAATGCAATCTAATTGATTACGAAGACACACCTCACAGAGCCTTTGTGAACTTCCTCATCTATAAGTTGAATGCATTCCTTGCCTTTAGCAATTACTTTCCTGGATTGCGTACTAAATAAGGCAATTAAACTGATCAGTGACTCACCCTAAATAGGAAAGAGTTGTGTAATTTCAGTTTTGCTCCTGTCATTCTGAAGAACGTCTCTCTAATGAAGTAAATACTGTGGAACTCCTTCAAAGTGTTTCTCGTAAAACTGACAAGATAAATAGTTCGATATTCTGTAATGTGCATAAAAGCGGTTATCGTTGCTTTTAATGTCCAAGTGATTGCAATGAGAATTAAATTCGTTTGATTAGCAACTGACCAAAACATGTTCATCTCATTATATGTAGACCTTAACTGCTGACAATTTCTACTTGATTATCAGCCCATTGTCATAGAAAAATTATTTGCTATGCTATTCTATAGCAGTGTTTTAGCCAAGCATTTCTATATTAAAATTAATTGTAATGCAATTCTATAGCTAAATGTTGCGTAATGTCTATCTATAGCAAAATTATTTGCAATGCAAACCTATAGCAAACTGTTTTGCAACGCATATCTATCGCAACATAATTTGCATACAATTCTGTAGTAAAATGTTTTACAGTGCATTTCTATAGGAAAATTATTTGCAATGCATGACTATAGAAATTATTTGCACTGCAATTCTATAGTAATATATTTTGCAATGCAAGACTATAGCAAAAGCACTTGAAATTTAATTCTGTAACAATTGTTTGCAAAATATACCTATAGTTTTGAAAATGTTTTTAATGTTTTGAAATAAATTACTATAGGAAATTATTTTGCAATGCATTTCTATTAGAAAATTATTTGCAATACAATTCTATAGAAAAATGTTTTTATGCATAACTATATTTAAATTATTTGCAATGCATAACTATAACGAGATGTTTTGCAATGCAATCCTATAACAAACTTATAAGCATCTACCAGTATCTATGGAAATTTCACGTTTTTCACAACTGAATTTTATAATGAAACATAATTCGCAATTTAATGACTTAAAAAGCTGCTTGCGTGATCCACGTCTACAGACGGCACTTGGAAATTTTCCTATTGCATCGTTAAATATCTGAACAAGAAACTTAAAATATTGCAATAACAATCTTAAGTATGAATGCAGTCCATTATTTAACGAAGTAAGAGGGTAAAAATGAAAGGAATCAAAATTGATCAGGTTTATTATTTGACATAAGCGGCCGTTAAACGCATGATAGAGTTATCGCCACCTATTTCTTTCTTTTTTTTTTGCATTTCTCAATAAATCCAAACGGCGTCTCTCACATAGATTTGCTTCTCTATTGCCACATAATAAAAAGAAATGGTTTGTTATTTCTCTGAGGTAACGGCAAGGCTTAAGACATGTATTACCATACTT
>OZ038475.1:123222277-123294777 GCA_964036315.1 Acanthosepion esculentum
TGTCGTTGGCCTCGCGGATATAATGCAATGCATAATAATAATAATAATAATAATAATAATAATAATAATAATAATACCTAAAATACTGAGTACATATGAGAAATTATTTTTTTAGAGAGGTGCATCGTTTGTGAATGTTTATTTGCTTTTTCCTTCTTCCTTTTCAACTGCCGAACTGAGATACCGTCACTTAAAACAAAATATTCATATCACGATTCTGGTACAAATCAAAGCCGAAATGAATACAAAGTACAAATCGACGAAGGTAAATAGATTGCCTGTAGAAAATCCGGTGTTATATCTTGCAAGGTGAGGAAGAAGGCTTTGTTTGGGACACCACTGGCGGGTTTTATAGCATTCTATTGTCCAGGTCATCTGAGATTTTCTGAAAGGTGTTCTTGAGGCACTGCCCAATGTTCGAAACCGTTCTGAAACACGGTATGGAGATATTGCTATTTAAGGCAATCAGGCAGTCCTTACTTGATATACTACGTTTTTTTTCTCCCGACATAGGTTTATACCTTACAAAATTGGACAGCGACACATCCCGATCCCCGTGCCAAAGTAGGGTGACACCACACAGACTACAGTCATAGTTAGCATCATGCCATGCCAGCCAGATAGCCTGACGGGTGGCATCGTTCTTCGGGCTGGTCTGTGAATTCAGAGTTTCTCCTTCTACTCGTGCTATTTAACCGAGAGGTGGAGAGAGAAAGGATGGATTCATACCTTTCCCAAGGGGTATTTGTGCAAAAAAGAATGTAACTAACTCGGTCGTAATTCGAAATCGGTACAATGATTTCACTTTCCAGATCGTTAACCGTTACACTGCCGACATATTGAATACCACACCCCCCAAAAAAAATCAAATTAGTTCTTATATCTTCTACAGTAAGGTATTTCTTACCGGCATAACGACTATCACAGCGACAAAGAATCGGCCAATCGTCCAAATTTCCGATGGAGTTTGTTATCTTCAGTTTGCGCAAATGTTCTTGCTAAAGACCTGGATTCGCTTCTAATTAAGGACTATCTAATCACAAGACTGATGATAAAACATGCCTAACCATTACCATATCCACAAGGATTAATAACGTTGAAACTATATGAGCGAGTATTCGGCGCAGTGGGATCACGAGCTAGAATTTCCCAAATTATATGTGCGTGTTTTTCTAACTAATTTTCCACCATTACAAGGCTGAAGAGCCATTCAATGTAGAAGATTACTGGATGAAGTGACTTGTATGGGCGTACGAATTAGGAAGTGAAGTTTATGAGTTTACGGAATATAGATATCGATTGACAATGGACTTTAAGAGATTAATATTGTAGTGTTTCAGTAAGAATTCACCCATGTGTCTGTTCATCAAAATAGCGTTTCTGTATGTTTCAATCCTGTGACCGTACCAATGTGGGTCTTAGATGTACAATATGAACTGGTGGGAGTATAGCATTAAAAGTGTCAGTACATTTTCCAGGCCACTCGCGACAGGCTTGCGACGTTGCTTCTGGGAGACCGAGAAAAGATTTTACCTCTTTTAAGGATGGAAAGTAAAGATTAAGTAGTTCCAGACCACACATGGTGCCATTATCCTGTTTTCAGTTTGACGTGACTCTTGTAAATAAAAATCATATTAGGAGACAGAGAGAATTCTTATATCTAATTTGACAATAAACATTCACGATATTTTAGAACTGGTCTTTCTCCAAACTCCAAATATTTGTCACGCTGTGATTGTTAATCAAACTCACAAAGGTTTAATCATTTACTTTAACATGTTCAGTTCTGCAAAAGTTGTATTGGCTGTTTCTTTTTGCTAGAAAAAGACATTGAAATATGATGAAATAGATGACATATAGGTTTAATTTGACAGTCTTTGTAAAAAAGACCTCTTATCAAGTTGATTTCGGGGCCTTGCAATATACAATACAGTTAAATGAATACAGTACTACTTTGCTTACGTTCACGAGGACAGTTTTCGCTATTCCGATGTGTAATTCGGTTACATTATCAGGCGATAAGAACAGTACAGCTTCGTTAAAGACACTGAAACAAGTAATGCGATATTTATGCTCAGAATGATATCAGAAAGGGGAACACAGTTGCAACTTCAGGCAACAGAAATCTGTTTCTACGGATGCTGACAGCACCGTCGACTGAAATCATGAACAACGACGAACTTTTAGAGAAAATGGGAAGAATATGACACCAACACGTAGCTTCTGAAAGACAAGATTGACATTTCTAGAACGCATTAGAAAATTTGACACTCACAGGAAATATCGAAGGCAAAAGAGAAAGCAGCGCTTAACCTACCAAACGGGCTTGTATAAATGGTTGACAGAACAGGGATTAGAAAAAATATAAAAAATATAAAATGTACTAAGGACTATATAGGGAATTGTATATAGAAGTAATTATTACTCTGCCCAGATAGTTACATTTCTACACCGTCTTAGTTTTGTTGCCAACAATATCCACCAAACAAAATCATGTTGAAACAACGTTTTTGTAAGTTTATGTAATTTTGTAGAATCTCCAAAACATGCACATAATATTACAAGGTAACATTGCAAATACTTTTCCTTGTAATGTGTCAAGTGCTCCGCAGAAAATGGATAATAAATTGCAGTTAGATATTAGGACATACATTCAGCATCTAAATACATGATTTTAACTTTCAAAAATACGAAAATACATTTTATACCTTCTACAAATTCAGTTAAGTGAAGTAAAATTATTTTGACCTGTGCGTCATTTATCAGCTACAATAACTCGCATCGTTAACATAACATTTTGAAAACTAAAATGTTCTGACTTTCCTTGTGTAGCATTGTCTTCTGATATCTTGTAAAGGAGACATCTGCAGGACGTTACAGAAAACGTCTCGACGATTATCGTCTTGACAAAAAAGGTGAACTAAGTGGAGCGGATCTCCCAAGAACAAGGTCAATATAGAGTCTGTCTATATTTCTGAGATGTGGTATTATGTACAGTATTTACATTAGTCGGACTATTGTCCTCATCTTTGTCGCCATATTTGTCACAACGTTTCGGCCGTTGTACGCTCCGGCCTTCTTCAGGTGGTTGGAATTTCGAAGCGAACCCTTTATTTCGATCACTATACTCTGACAAAATGGGATTAGCTGAGTGGAGTGGACGATGGGTTCTTGAAGAATGACATTTTAAGACGAAGGTTGACAGGACAAAGAAGGCGTGTTCTTTATAAGAAAGTGGTCACTAGTAGCCTAAACCAGGGAACTGCTCGTTCACCCGCCACGCGAAAGGAACGCAGACACAGCTTAGTCGTTCGCCCGCTTCACAGCGTCTCTCTTTCCTCGGTCGCCTACAACCGGCCCTTACAAAAATGTTACAACTGAATAAAATTTACCGACTGCTACAATTTCGTCTCATGTTTTTTTCTTGGGTAACGATCCGGCCAAAGAATTATTCTCCTTGTATTAGATTATAAAAGTGTTTTTGGAGGTAATAATTATTTCGTGATAAAAGTTACTAATTAACCCACAGCTGGGAGGGAAGAGGTGGACTCATACATTTCCAAGATTATTTTCTGGTAAGTGAATAACGATAAAATTTATGAAGCGTAACTGTAATTGGAACTCTTCTCCCCGATTATGGAATCCAGAAGCATTATCTATTACACCATGCGCACATCCAAGCTTACAAGCGGGTACTCATCTAGGTTTTGACCAGAGTCGACATTGCTTCAGTTGAAATGTGTAGGATAAATAATGAGAAAAGAGGGATTAGTAAATTTGACAATCACAGGGCATACTGACGGCAACAGGGTGAGATGGAAACTGAGTTACCTACCTAAGAGCGTGTGTAAATTGATAGCGGCACAGGGAGTGCGAAGGATAGTTAAAAAGTAAAAGTTGCTCAGAGCTACAAATGAAGGCAGGATATGAAGAGCCATTGTCGCCGACTTTCTGAAGGAATACAGCATGTTGAAGAATAGAGCTATATCTTGCACATAACTACAATAGTTGGAAACTAATTATGATCGCTGCAGGAGAAATGGTCTACAAGATTAGCCAGCTAATAATTACTTTACGGCAAGTGTACAAGATATTAGACGATGTAAAATATGCGATATAACAGAGTTTCTCTACGAGGAATCGTTAAGTTAATATTTCAATGTTGCTTTGAATAAATCATAGAACCTGTAGCAACGTAGATGAAACCAGTGATATATCATTGCCGGTGTAAATAGCTCTCTCTCTCTATTTCATATGTTTGTTTGTTTTTTCTTTCCATTACATGTCGATCCAAGAGCATGCGCAGAGTTACACTCATTGCTCTACATACATTCTTGGGCAAACAACATATCCTTCCTTTCTAAGAGATGCATCAAAAACTCTTAACGGTACAGTTCGTTCAGATAGTGTTAACCGTCCTGGGTATGAAGATAAACTACATCCGCGTCCTGGGTAAGATGATAAACTACGTCCGCGTCCTGGGTAAGACGATAAACTACGTCCGCGTCCTGGGTATGACGATAAACTACATCCGCGTCCTGGGTAAGACGATAGACTACGTCCAGCAGCAAGGCCTCTGATCAGGGTTTGAGGAGCGTGGAGCCACCTCTTAATTGCTGGTGTTCCCAGGTCCACCCTGACCCGCAGTGGTAGCACCTGTTAGGGTTCCAACTCTGGGCAAATAGTTGACCCTCCCAACCTGACTCGAAACAATATGAATGTGTAAAAAAGATTTTAATGCCATAAATACGTTGTAAAACAAAATTATTATCAGCAATATATTTTTGAAAAAAGGAAAATATTACCAGCAATGAAAATCTTGTCCGCATTAAATAACCCATTGAGGTTAATATGCCATGAAACAAACCAAACTATACATTTTTGAAAAAAAAAATATTAGCAGCTATACATTTTTTGAAAAAATTATCAGCTATACATTTATTAAAAAAAGGAAATTTTGTCAGCATAAAATAACCCATTGAGGTTAATATGCCACGAAACAAACCAACCTATACATTTTTGAAAAAAAATATTAGCAGCTATACATTTCTTGAAAAAATTACCAGCTATACATTTATTAAAAAAGGAAATTTTGTCAGCATTAAATAACCCATTGAGGTTAATATGCCACGAAACAAACCAAACTATACATTTTTGAAAAAAATTACCAGCTATACATTTATTAAAAAAAGGAAATTTTGTCAGCATTAAATAACCCATTGTGGTTGATATGTCGTAAAACAAGCCAAACGAAAGATAGTGTTAAGTCGAATGTAAAAACACATCTGTTAATATCACTTTTGTCATTTTTAAAATCGCTGGTCAAAAGCTTTTCTTTTCTTTGACAACCAAATTGTCTGAATTGAAACGGTACCTTAGAACAGTTAAAAAAAGATAAGCTTACGCTATTGATTACTCAATTTACAATGTGAAGTCATTAAGAAAATAGTTCAGCTAATTTAGCTGATATTAAAAGAAATATAAAAAATAACTGAAGGCTTAAGTTACTGTTTCTTTGGCCTTTAATAAGTAAAAAATCCAAACTTTCTGGGGTCTCAGATATTGTAGATAATTTACTTAATAAAACCATGAGAATAAACAAGTGTCATATTAGACAGAATAAATGGGCACCTTGACGTGGTGTAATAGGTAGAAAGTTTGTCTTCCTAGATCAGTTACGACTGAGTAGTGAGTTCGATCCTCATTTGGTGCGTCATACGTTCGGCCTTATGCTACATCTTAGCTGCACTTAGATAATCACTGTTAGACAAAAGAAATTGAGTACTGATTCAATATCTGGGTTGGAAGTGTCCAACCCTCAGTTTTCAAACTTGACTGATTCCAGGATCATTTACGCGGCCATTTGGATGATGAATTATTTCCACCCTGCAGTCCCTTTTCATTAGATGCATCATCGAAAGTCTATCACTATTCTCGATACTTCTATGGCAGATGTTCGGACCAGCTTCATACTTTAGTGCCATCAGTTACGACTTTTACAATCACCACAAGCCAAGTTCCGTCAACACGGCTGAATCGTCCTAATTACTTACTCAGTATTCTCTTTCAATTTCACCTCCTGTAACCCCCAGCATTTCCGCCTTGCGTGGGGTGAAATGATTCAAAATATTCGATCACTTAATACTTTCGTTGTGATTACGCCCTTTCAATACTTAATATGCAACGCGCTTAGCCGGTCATGTGATATTTACAGCCAGTCAGAAGTGCCCTGTTTTAACAAAGAACATGTTCGCCGTCGCCAGAGGAAAGAGAGATATACCACTGTCTTTTGAGTAAAGACAATAGTTCTTTTTTAACTTCCTTTGTTTATTGTTTTTGCAGCAACTGAAAGGGTCCTTAGTTCGTGTATAGTAATTTTTAATAAAATATATTTTTGTTTTTCTGGATTTTCCCTAAAGGTTTTTAGTTATTATCTCTTTTGACAGCAAGACATCGGCAAGGCGACCTAAAACTTATTATCATGAAAGTCATACTTCGCCATTCCTATTCGACTTCACTATTTCGCATCACGCGGGATTGTGGTGTATTTGTGAGTTATCCAACTTGGCTTTTCAAAAAACGTCTGCTACAGAGGAGCTCTTTAAGCTTATAAAAATGCGGTCATATTCTCTCTCCCTCTTTTTAGCACTTGTATCCGGATGTAGTCGGACCTAGATAAAGGACGCTGCAGATGAGGCGTGCTCGGTTCTTTGGTCCTCTTTTGACTTTTTAACACTCTCACCCACAAACATGTATCTATCATAGACGCTTATTACACGCACACACACGCGCACACACACAAACATGCACATTCATCTTATAGATATTTTTTCTACTTTTACGATTGTGTACACATATAATTGCTTTTGTTAATAACATGTATTGTCGATTTTATATATGTATTGTTTTCTATATTTATTTTACCCGGACTCGCATTGAGTCCGCCAATATTCTTTGCGGGATAATTGTTCCAGGAGCGCGTACATACTATAAAATGTTTGTCACACATCACAAACAAAGAGGTATTATTCTCAACATTGCTGAATTATTTCTTCCCAAACAAGATACGAGTATCACAGAATATACAGGGTGACCCCAAAAAAACGGGAATTTTTGAAGTGCGTATTGCCAGACATGAGCAAGTGGCAACACTGCGAGACAGTGACCTTGAGCAAGTAAACATTTCGCTATTTTAGTAACGAGAATGAAATTCACAGTATCCCAGCTGAGAATGCATTCGTACAGGAGGACGCCATCTACAGAATGTAATTTTAAAAAATGAAAATTCCATCATAGTTTCTTAAATGGCATGTTTTAAGGTTTCAATTACTATGAATTAAATATTTTTCTTCCATCACTCTTGGTTTTATTGTATTGTTAAAAATTTCCCGTTTTGAGGGTCACCCTATATTAATATACTACACAATGAAATTACAGAATCTGTCTGACTTTTTTACTTTCGTAGTACATAACACCTACCTCGTGTTGCTGATATAACTGATATGCTTTCTGTCGTTTTTGTTATGATATCTTATCCCGAGCAAGGCCATAATGCCACTAAGATGCAAGGGGTTACTGGGAGTGAGGCATAATGAGAAGATTCTAGTGACGACAAAGGACAATAAAATAACAGGATTCAGAAAGACAGGCGATGCCGATTGACGTTGAGTTAAAAAAAAAAATTATGGATGTAGATAGCGAGAAAAAAAACTATCCAGATAGAAGTTACGGTTTATATCCAGGATTTGTAACAGTAACACGATGAGATTTTCATGTATTCTTCCTTTTATCCATAGTCATTTTATTCCTCTTGTCATCAACTCAATTATCTAATATTACTTTCGATTTCGCTTCTGAAACTGTCATCAACAAACTGTACTTTACCTAGCATAAATAGATATGTATATGTCAAGAATACGTGCGTTAATAAATGCTGGTATGTCTTCTCGTCCTATGAGACTCGCCCAGCTGTGAAAGTTAAATAAATCTGGAGAGAAAACGCATCGCTCTACTTCCGTCTCTATTTTTGCGCATTCACTTAAGTCGTTGTCTATCCGCATGTAAGTTGCTTGTTCCCAGTAGAGATTAGGGATTTTCTGAAAATATTTTGTGGGTAAATCAAGCTTTCCAAACATGCTGCACTTTATCAGATATATTTGTATGAACTATTAAACATATATATATATATATACTACACTAAATCTGGCATATCCAACTTAACTAATCGGAATGATTCTTCCCCTTTCCGCGTTAGCGATTTGCAAAAAACTAACATAGTGTACAAATTCAAGTGCCCTTTGGGAGAATGTATCTCCAATGGATTAAATAATATTTATGTTGGTCACACCACTAACTCGCTTTCAAGACGCTTAACTCTACATTTAACTGATAATTCTAACACTTTTAGACATTTAAAACAACATGCCTGCCCGCGTACTTAATTCTGGAAAATCCTTGTTGACAACACAATTATACTTAAACATGAAAATAATAAACAAAAATTAAAAATCCTTGAAGCTATATACATAAAACGGTTGAAACCTAACCTGAACAAAATAGACTATGAAATCTCCACAAACATTCTTAAATACCTATAATCTATAGCAGAAGCCATTGGTTTATACCAATGGCTTCCCATACTTAATACTTCTCGTTTTCACTCTCGCGTGGTCATGTGTGACGTCACGAGCTACGACGCGCTTTTCGCTTTTAAATAAGAGTTGTTGTTACTTTGAGCTTATTTATATATATATATATATATATATATATATATATATATATATATATATATATATATATATATATATGTTATAGGGATAGATAAATCAAACAACCAGATGTAAGCAGGCGTATACGCGCGTGCTGGTGTGCATACGCAGGCAAGCAAATAAATAGTTATCAATTTTATACATGAGATGTAAACATAATAGTGCTAGATGTGGTTAGACAGACCAAAGATATATATTAATTAGTGCATATACGTGTACCTAGGTTTTGGTGTGCGACTTAGGTTTCGCTGGATTACAGCTCGTCGTGCACAAATTCTATGTTGCTAAAAGTAAACATTTTATTTTTGGGCTACATAGCAGCGTCCCTCCCATAAGCCATTTGTTTACTTTTAGTAACATTGACTTTGTGCCCGACGAGCTGTAATCTATCGAAAGTTAAATCGCACACGAAAAAGTAGGTACACGTATATATACTAATTAATATATATATATATATATATGTGTGTGTGTGTCTCTGTATATATATATATATATATATATATATATATATATATATATATATATATATATATATATATATGTGTGTGTGTGTGTGTGTGTGTGTTTGTGTGTGTGTGCATATATTTATATATATATGTTGTATCGTTAAAGAGGTTACAAACAGATAAATGTGGTACTCGAGTGAAGGAACAGCAACACGCGCGTAGATGAAAGAAGAGGGGTTTATGGTAAAAGAGAATACACTAATGAAAGACAGGGAATCGGGTGGCATGTTAGTAATTCCAAAAGCAAACCCCCAGGTATATCCTGTGGTCACTATATATAGCTACTGATATAGTCAATCCACACTAGGCGATAGGGAGTGTGGGACATTCCATTACAATATATATATATATATATATATATATATATATGTATATATATATGCGTGTGTGTGTGTGTGTGTGTGTGTGTGTTTGTGTGTATCGAAATGCAGTCCTTATTAAGTGCCCCATTACGGTAATCTTGTGCTGTAAAATATGTGTTTCATAAATATCAACATAATATCAATTCTATGAATAATTTAAATGTTATAAATGATACACGCTTGGACGATCATGTTTCTTCTGATTCATCACTAATTTGGCTGATTTTCCCGCAGTGAGTTACTGTTTCTTTCGGCGGTCGATTGGTTACCAACCAAGGCTATAAGATTAAATATTTCTTATTCAAACCGTAGTTATGGGGAGAAGAGATAGATCTATACTTTTTACAAGGATGTTTGTGCGAAGTGAATCACGAACTCGACTGGAATTCGAACTCAGCTCTCCGAGGTTTCATTCCGAGCCGATATCCTTGACACCACAACAAGAGTCAAATATTAGAGGAAATCACCAAGCAGATTCAGTTGCAAATTCTGTCCGAAGAGAAACCCTTGATAATAATATTTAAGATCTCTTATATGGACCCGAAAAGTAAAAAAGAAAACACAAACTAATCAAAAGAAATGACAGAATGTCTGAACGACAACGGATATAATAAACAATCCTATGTGAAAAGAAACAAAAGTCTAGAGAAAGATGAAATAACGCTGGCTTGACTACACATGTCCACACACAACTCACCCATTCATATTTTGCTGAAGAATAAAGATCAACTAAGAGGCACAATATGCCAAGCTACTCTGATTATACTGACTTATAAATATTACAAAGAAACCAACATAACAAAACTGTGTGAAAATTCTGAAACTATCATCATAATGACCTACCTTAAAAAAAGTTTGATAAAAATATCCATATTTTCAACTGACCCCCGTGATAAAATACACTCTTCCATCAAAATCAGTTTTAACCAATCAACACCTCACATTGCAAATCTCGACTTTTCATTGGTCGAGACGACACCAAAATGTGTAACAATTGTCGAAAACATATTTTCGCGCCAAGTTCACTGGAGACTACTTTGGATTCCCAAAACAAATAAAAAGGAGCATTTCGACCCAATTCATCAGTCAGTCACTTAGCTTCAGAGAGATGCCACACGAATCCACGCGTGTCCCTATTTTGACTTAAGAAACTTTTCGCGCGTCAACTGCTGACTCAAACACCAACATTATTCTCTCAAAATTCACTTACAACTTTCTAAGAAAAGTGTTCTTACACACTACTAACATAGAAATTGTATTTAACAAAAGATAAACACAGAACAATCCAAGGTAAACAACTCTAGAAAATTAAGACATTTATACTCTACTTTAATCACGCACACAAACTATTAATATTTTCCATTTTACTCTATTTGACCAGTTCTTTAACACATGAACAATTTTGAACTGTAAATCAATAAGACACCCAATTTATACATGGTCAATTCTTGCATTATCAAACCACAAGTTTTCTAATTGTATATTAATTGTACATAAATGTCTGTTGTTTTTTTATTGAAACTTTAATTACCGTTGTTTCTTATTCAATTGCCTTGTGATTGATTCGTTTTGAATGCCTATATTCTATATTGTTGTGGATTAATATGGTAAACATACCCGTAACCTAACCATCTTAATATTAAAACCTTCTGATAACAAATTCAAACACATTGCAATCCCAACAAGTTATACCAAAATATATCACACATACAATAGATCTTCTAAAATCTATATAACTATAAAACATACGTTTACCCTGAATTATTTACAAAATATCAATAGTTGAAGGCATAAAACTGCGTAAAAAATATTTAGATTTTCGTATTAGATGATGTATATGTGCTGATATGCAAACTAAATATGAACAACCGACCAAACAACAAGAGTAAAATCAAGGCAAAAATGGATTATTACTGACATATGTGGGCTGAAGCTGCCAAATACTCACTTTCCAGTCTTGACAGGGTTCAAAAACGTTTGCACGACCTTTTAGATTATGAATTATTTTCCACTCTCCAAACCCTTTACCACAAACGAAACGTGGCAAGTTTAGAATCTACATGTTCTGAACTTTACAGCGAAGACTCATCATGTCATATACAAAGACCCAAACCATCATCATTCGCTTAGTATCCAATTTAATGAGTTCCATTCATCCTAACATGCTTCGTGGAGCAAACTCCCAAGAGAATGCTTCCATGATCACTAAAATCATAACCTCTTCAAGTCCAGCTTCAACTTACATATACTCAAAATCTACCATTCTTACGTTCATAAAACAAGCCCATTGAGTAAGCCTTTAACTTGAGTAGCTCTTGTGCCTTGTCTTGGGTGAACCATAGCACACAAATATAAATGAGGTTATTCCTTCTTTTTGATTACCTGTTATTTTTTTTGCATCTTAAATGAATTAGACCAAGAATTACAATCAAGTTCAGTCGAGTTCGCGTCCAGCTGCTTAGTTCAATAATTTCTGGACACAGGCAGCAGCAATAAAATAGCAGGTCAAATAACAACCCAAGAAATTATTGAAAAGATTATTTAAATTGACCAGCGAGTTGCGTGAGCGCGAATGGCATGCCACGGATGCTAAAGTATTGATAACGACTGGCGTGAGACGAGATTCAATGGGGGGCTGTCAAATACAGATTTCGGAGTCGCGGAAAAGAAGCGATTTCCATGAAAGTCAAACTTCTGTGGAAGGAATTACAATCCAAGGTTACAAATGTTGCCATTATTACAATTTGTGCACGGATTTTTCAGAAAGACTGAGTAGAATTCTCGTGTTGTGAACCTTTCGAAAAATTTGAAGAATTGTTGGTTATCTTGTTCCAATAAGACTCTGTCGGTAGCAGATGGGATATTCAGAAAGAAATGGTCACTTGAAGGGGAAAAGAACTGTCAGTAAAGGATGAAAACAACGAGAATAAGAGTGGAATTTGTTAGTTTAACGGTAGATCAACACCTTATGGGTCATTTAATGCTGAAATTTATTTTTCTTGTGACATTTGAAGTAATAAGAATATATGTTATTCTGCTTTCACAACTGAATACATGGTAGATGATACTTAGCTTTTGTTTATGTGGACCTAATTACTAGAGCCGGTGATATGTGATTTTTATGGTTATTTTTGCTGGAATTATATTTTGGAATACAGTTTGATTTCTTCAAGAAATTGTGGAATATTATATTTATTTATGTCATGAAACAGTTCTGTGTTCACTGTTTGGTTGATTTCTTCGAGGGCATATCAACCTCTATGAATTATATAATGCCAAAATCTAAATATTTTGAACGCCATTGCATGCCTTCAACTACAGATAAAATATATTGTTGGTCATCATAGAAAAATGTATTGCCGGTAATTTTGGTATAAAATGTATTGTTGGTTATTCTACTATATATAGCTATTGCTGGTAATAAATGCATTTCTTTTCTGTCATATTGTTTTTATTTTGGAGTCCATTATTTGTCCATATACTTCTGTGACTCTGTCAGACGCTACCAAACAGGGAACAAAAGCAATTAAGAGATGGCACCACGCTCCTCAAAACCTCGTATGTATCGATCAGAGGCCTTGCTGTCGAATGTACAGAGTGGTCCGATAGTCTTGTCACCTGTATATAATTTTTTTTTTATTTCAACGCTTTGTGGGTAATATCAAGGTGAGAGTTTCACGTGAACGATACCAGAATACCTATCAGTTGAAGAACGCCGTTCGGAGAGCCTTTGCTACAAGCAACAAACGACAGCTTCGTAAAATATCACACAGGACATGACGCCACATTATTTTGTACCATGACAATGATGGTGTTCCTATCGAACTTTTCGGTGTGTGATTGCGCCAATGAAATTGAATAAACTGAATCCATTTTCTTTGAATTAATATAATACTTGTTATCATTACATTTTAGTAGGGGTGGCAAGACTTTCGGACCACCCTGTAGTTTATAGTCATACCCAGGGTCACCTTGGCGTGGTGTAATGGTTAGCAAGCTTATCTCGCTAGATCAGTTACGACTGAAAAGTGAGTTCGATACTAGTTACTGCATACTTTCGGCCTTTCTTAGAAAATAACTATCGCCATACCCAGCAATAAAGTGTGGAATTCAAGCAATAGCAAATATTATGTAAAATATAATAATGTATCGGCAATTTCATTTAAGAGTTAGCAAAACATTTTATCAACTCCAGAGAGATGTTTCGCAAACTAACATTAATTGCTCTACGGTAGTGCGCTTTTTTTCGCAAGATATCTAATGTGTTTGGTGGAGAATCATTGATTGAGCATTTTTTTAAACTCAGGATTCCGACGTCATTTGTTTTTACGAGGTCAATTCTTTTTATCTACTAAAAATAATCTTTCTCAAAGTCTTACATTTGTATGACTTTTTATTTGTGTCTTGACTGAAGCCAAATAACATTAAGTACTCGAGGCTTCTTAATTTAAATGTATGGTTTGATCGGTGAATGAAAGAACCTATCATTCTCTGTTTTTTTTTCAATTCAGAAATATACTATCACCATACCTGAACGTCATTACTGGAAACAGAGTGAGAGGTAGGGGGGCCTGAATACCATAATAATCACATTTGCTACAAAATACTGTTAGATCTATATAGATCATTATACAAATGATCTATATAGATCTGTCTCTCGTCTTTATCTGTATAGATCTGTCCCCATTTTATAAATGGGGACAGATTACTGCCATTTGCATCATGAGGAACAGGATAATTATATTTAGTAAGAAAATGACGGGCAGCAGCAAAGTCAGGCATGGAATCAGTATGAACAAAAATAAAAACATGTATTTAGATGTATAGTCAAAATATGTAGATATCTTTCAATGTCAGATGACTGTAAGTAGGGTCAATTAGCATGACTGCTCAGGCTCATCTCTGTTTCTTCGACACACACTGAGCCAATCTGAGATTATATTGCAACTGAGCTGAGACTACTATTGTTACAATTTCTAGGAGAGAGTGACTGTTCTGGCCCGATCAACAGTTTTAAACAAGGCCAGTACCCTGAAACTCTCAGACATGATGACGTGTTCTCGTACTAGTAGAATAATCGACTTGCCAATTCATTTTGGAAACACCTGCTAAGGTATATTTGACTAACAACTCAACTATTCTGCGTAGACATTAGTTACTATTTCTGTGTGTGTGTGTGTGTGTATGCGCGTGTGTGTGTGTGTGAGAGAGAGAGAGAGAGGGGGGAGGAGCGCTAGTTATGGATGGAAGAAAATGCTGTCGTCACCATTGTGGAGTCGACATGACTTTCTTTCGGCGTCGGCGTCGCTTGTAGTGTCTCTGTAGGAAGTTGCATTTTAGAACTTGCTAATCAAACACCCAACCTATTTGAAATTCACGGGTGAATTCTTGTAAACACGTGGCTAACCGAAGTTGATGAACCCCGTTCTTTGTTGCGATTAACCTCAAGCTGGGGACGAGGGAGATAGGTTCATATCATTTTAAAAGTAGTAGTGTAAATGCGAACACAAGGGCTTTTGGTTTTGAACACATAATACTAATTTCCGTCTCGATTACGACTCTTTTTGGGCTGGTTTTCATATCCTTTTGCAGGATATTACTGCTTCCATCTCCGGCATTGTTGATTTAGTCATTTTCTTGCTAAATGTATATCTCTGATAGCACTTTAGTTTTTATAATGGTTGCATATCGGAGTTTAGTTTTAATCTAAAACTGTTTTTGGAAGTTCCACCATTCAATTTGCATTAAATATGCTTTACATGAACTTAAAATGTCAGAGCTAAGAAGTCTGTTATTAAGAGAATAGTAATTAATAAAATCTGGGAGACATTAATAAAGAAAGAGTGATACAGATATGAAAGCAAGTCTTTAAAAAAAGGAAAAACAGACGCCTCAGTGAATTCAGTCAAGCATGTCAAATAACATTAGTTTAATCAGCAAATAGACTAGATTTAAGACTATAAATTATTGGGTTGGTGCAAAAATAATGTCGTTTTTTGACGTTCAACTTCATGTGAGAAAACGACATTATTTTTGCACTAACCTAATAACAATTCAGAATTATCCCATGGCACAAAAGCTTAGTATATTAAAGCGTTTAGTGACATTTTGTTAATCGAGTTTATCCCATGCAAAGCAGTAAAGCCATTAAAATGCAAGAGGTTACAGGGTGTGGATGAATTAGGAAGCATTAATTAACATTAGAAATATTAATAATGAACGGGAAAAGGAAAGAATAATAATGGCAGTAGATAGCGATTGACATTGCATTTAAATATTTGCTGATTAAAGTTGGAAAGCATGGAGTCGGAAGAGCGTTCCACAAGCGATAACTACGAGAAAAAACTGTTAACATAGAAATTAGGATTGTATCAAGCCAGCTCAACTGCAAATTGTTGAGATCTCGATGTCAGTCTAGTACTGCGCTTAAATTGATAAAGTCTAGGTGCTATTAGGTTGGTGCAAAAAGTCGTTTTTTGACGTTCAACTTCAAAAGATCATAACTCCTTTCATAATAAACTTTATTAATCAAAATAAGAACCATTAGAATCGACACATTTTTGCCAACGAGAAACAAGTTTATTTATCCCATTAGCATAGAAATCCGGAGTTCTGGAAGCGATGAAGTCATTGAAGGCCGATTCGGCATCATCTCGGCCTTTGAAGTATTTTTCGCGCAGGAAGTTGTCCAGATGCTTGAAAAAGTGATAATCGGTGGGCGAGAGGTCCGGTGAATATGGCGGATGAGGCAGAGTCTCGTAGCCCAATTCGTTCAGCTTCTGCAGGGTCAGTTGAGCAACATGCGGGCGAGCGTTGTCATGGAGGAGAATTGGTCACTTCATATTGACCAATCTCGGGTGCATACGTTGGCGCTTCTGGTGCATTTCGTCAATTTGTCGGCAGTACTTCTCTGCCGTAATCGTTTCGCCCGGATTCAAGAAGCTGTGATGGATGAGACCGGCCGCAGACCACCAAACAGTCACCATAACCTTTTTTTGGTGCAATTTCGGCTTCGGGAAGCGTTGTGGAGCTTCTCCGGCATCCAACCACTGTGCCGAACGTCGCCGGTTGTCGTAGAGGATCCACTTCTCATCACACGTCACAATCCGCTCGAGAAATGGGTCGTTTTTCTTGCGCAGAAGGAGCGTAGAAGACACCTCAAAACGACGATTTTTTTGATTATCGTTCAATTCATGCGGCACCCATTTATCCAACTTTTTTGACTTCCCTATTTGCTTTAAATGGCGAACGACTGTTGAGTAGTCGACCTCGAGTTCAACAGCAACTTCTCGTGTGGTTTTGCGAGGATCGGCTTCAATTAAGGCTTTCAAATGTTCGTTATCAACCGCAGTCGGCCGGCCGCGACCGTCTTCATCTTCGAGGCTCTTATATCCGGGTTTCTCTTATATCCGGGTTTCTTATATCCGGGCTACACTGTAGTAATAAAACCCGCCACAATCCTTAAATGTGGCGGAAACATCAGTTAGCTTGACGAAATCAATGCGGGACTTTCTTAAAAATATAAACCACTCATTCGTTCAAATACTCACTCAAACACACACTCAAAGACAACAACAAATACTAAAATCACACCCGAAACAAATGTCGCCTCGAATCCAACCAGAGAACTGACGTCTCTACCCACCTAAACGGAGGAGGGAAGGGGAATAAAACTAAAGAAAAAGGGTGAGCAGAAATAAAAAGGGGTCAATGAGTATACACCCTCTAGCTAAGTTAACTTGAAAGAAGAAACTAAGGACAAAACGTAAACCATAACTAGCTTAAATCTGGGTGGGGTTACCCAATGTTCAAGGCAGAGAGAACAATATCCTGATGCCTAACCGGCATCAAAGTGCCAATCCATCACACAGAGTGGCAAACTTACAGCAGAGGGAAAGTGACATGAGAGTAAGCTCAATTCCTGGGGTGGGGTGACAGTGCGTCCTTGAAATTTCAGGAAATGAGGCGAACAATAACTGAGCAGTCCGAAAAAATAAATAAAGGTTACCCTCATGTTACCCGGATCGACGAGCATATGATGGAAGCTGATTGGTTTGTTTTGGTTTGGTTTGTTTTACGGCATATCAACTTGAATCGGTTATTTAATGCCGACAGGATTTTTATTATTTTTTCCTTCAAAAATGTATAGCTGATAATATTTTTCCCAAAAAATGTCTAGCTAGTAATATTTTTCCTTCAAAAATGTATTTCTGGTCATATTTTTCCTTCAAAAATGTATTTCTGGTAATATTTTTTCCTTCAAAAATGTATTTCTGGTAATATTTTTTCCTTCAAAAATGTATTTCTGGTAATATTTTTTCCTTCAAAAATGTATTTCTGGTAATATGTTTCCTTCAAATATGTATCTCTGGTAATATTCTGTCCTTCAAAAATGTATTTCTGGTAATATTTTTCCTTCAAAAATGTATTTCTGGTAATATTTTGTCCTTCAAAAATGTATTTCTGGTAATATTTTTCCTTCAAAAATGTATTTCTGGTAATATTCTGTCCTTCAAAAATGTATTTCTGGTAATATTCTGTCCTTCAAAAATGTATTTCTGGTAATATTTTTTCCTTCAAAAATGTATTTCTGGTAATATTTTTCCTTCAAAAATGTATTTCTGGTAATATTTTTTCCTTCAAAAATGTATTTCTGGTAATATTTTTCCTTCAAAAATGTATTTCTGGTAATATTTTTTCCTTCAAAAATGTATTTCTGGTAATATTTTTTCCTTCAAAAATGTATTTCTGGTAATATGTTTCCTTCAAATATGTATTTCTGGTAATATTCTGTCCTTCAAAAATGTATTTCTGATAATATTTTTCCTTCAAAAATGTATTTCTGGTAATATTTTTTCCTTCAAAAATGTATTTCTGGTAATATTTTTCCTTCAAAAATGTATTTCTGGTAATATTCTGTCCTTCAAAAATGTATTTCTGGTAATATTCTGTCCTTCAAAAATGTATTTCTGGTAATATTTTTTCCTTCAAAAATGTATTTCTGGTAATATTTTTCCTTCAAAAATGTATTTCTGGTAATATTTTTTCCTTCAAAAATGTATTTCTGGTAATATTTTTCCTTCAAAAATGTATTTCTGGTAATATTTTTTCTTTCAAAAATGTATTTCTGGTAATATTTTTCCTTCAAAAATGTATTTCTGGTAATATTTTTTCCTTCAAAAATTTATTGCTGCTAATAATGTATTGCTGGTAATAATTTTTTTTCGAAGAATTTATCGCTGGTAATAAACCTATTTTTACACTTTCACAGTGTTTTGACCCCAGATTTGGGGTTAACCATTTGCCCATAGTTGGGACCATAACAGGTGCTACCAGCCGTGTCAGGATGAACCTGGGAACACCAGCAATTAAGAGGTGGTTCCACGCTCCTCAAAACCGCCTTGCTGTCGGATGTAGTTTATCGTCATACCCAGGACGGCATGGAAGTTGAAGTGCACACTGTGATAATGACAACAAAGATGAGAACAACACACTGCATGGAAATGATGTGAATACGACAATGAATATATTTTCTGCATAAGAGAATGAAAGAATTTTATTCACATTTAAAGCATGAATCCATTGCTTTCTACATTCTATCGCATCGCCAGTTGCTCATCGTGTCGTCTCTGATTTTAATTCTTAATTCGTCAATACTACACTCACGACAGCAAAAACGACAGACAATTTCCTCTTTGTATCTAGCTTTATTATATGAAGGACAATAGTTGTAGAATCGTTCCTATGTGAAAGCAATATCGAGATGATCAGGAGAAGGGTATATCATCTCCTTGGCTAGAATATCATCTCAACGTGTTTGCTTGCCTCTGTAAGGTATCTGAGTGCCGGAGGTACGTTGGTTCTTCAGATTATTACTGCCGTCTCTCTATGTTCGCGTCTTTTTGATCTCATATCAAAAACTTAAAAAAAATGTAATCCATCACTCTCTGAATTTCACGCCCATTGGGTTTTCTGACAGTTTGCCATTTTCGGCCAGCCAACGCATTCGGTAACACATGACAATAACATTTCTTCTATTTTATGTAGTGTTACTTGGAATAAAATATTGCTGAATAAATATTGAGTAGGTTTCTATGTTATAACAGAACTTCGTAGAGTTTTTCAATTTTCTGATTCATTCAGAACGATATCAAGTTCTTGACTGATTGATTTGTTTTCTACGGTTTATCAACCCTTTGCAGATTATTTCATTATAAGAATTTTTTGCAGATAATAATAATTGCATATCATACTATTTAACCAAAAGGTGGGGGTATAAGAGGTGGATTCACACTTTTTCTCAAGGGTATTTGCTTGTAAGTGAATATAACGAACCCAATTGGAATTGAAACTCACTTCACAGTTTTTCCGACTGCTAGCCGCTATTCATTACATCAACAGCACATCCAAGCTTACGTCTTCGTACATTCCCAAGCGTCCACCCCTCTAGATATTGATCAGGCTTGACGTTGCTTAACTTAGTTGATTGATATAAAAGCAGAGTTTGAACGTGAAATGGCCGTAAACCACCAAGTTCTTATAGGATAGAATCATGACACTGTCTAGAAGATGGCGAACGGTAGGGGAAGAAAATGGCGTATGTGTTGCTGGATGCATCTATATACATATATCTAAATATTGTCCTTGAAAAAATTCAATTACATACAGTACATTTGTTTTGATCCAGTATTTTAAGGGCAAGGATAGCGGAAGTTAAAAATGCTTACTACTTTCAGTATTGACAGGATTTGTTAAGAAAAAATTCAGTGGAATTAAGATTTAACGCTATACAAGGGACATCGTTTTATTTTTGGGTTTTTTTTTTTACAAATACTTATACCAAGGTTATATACATTCTAAATTTTTATCGTCCATCAGGAACAAAGGCTTTTACAGTCCCTTCCAACGCGATTGGAATTATATATTATAATTTCCATCTTTTAGATAATATTTCTCTACTGTATTTCCTATACATAATTCTCCATTCAGCCGACCTTTTGCTCCACACACAAGCAAAAGCACACGCAAACGCACACAGACACACACACTTATATATATATATATATATATATATATATATATATATATATATATATATATATATATATAAATATATATAATATAAAAGGCTCAAACACTAATATTCCATGGTTATAATTTATTACATTGGATTGGATTACGATTCTAATGTAATAAATTATAACCATGGAATATTAGTGTTTGAGCCTTTTATATTTTATTCTTACTCTGTCCTGCATATTGAGTTATATCTGGATTCTATCCTCTTGGTAATTTATGTATATATATATATATATATATATATATATATATATATTGACCACTAATATTATATATATATATATATATATATATATATATATGTTATATCTTTGTTCTTGTTAGCCATTTCCTCATTTCTATGACATCCTTTTTTTGTTTTTGATCCGATTAAAGTTTCTATTTCAGTCTCTGATATTTAACATTACTCTATTTATTATACCTTCCAAGTCAGTTTTCTAGCGGTTTTTATTAATTTCCCGTCTTCGCGCGTTATAACTAGCAGTAGCCATTCATCATGAGATGTAATTTTTAAATACTAGATTTTCTTTTTTTTTGCAAGCTTACACGTGTTGGAATTCTCACAGTATTTCGCATTGTTGAACTTATCGCTAACAGTTTTTGTCGAGATTTACTTTACAAACTCGTCGTCTCGTTCAATTTCGCAAACCAGTCGATGAAATTTGAATAAGCTGATTTGTTTTGAAAATACTTTGATAAAAAAAATCTTTTTCGGTTTAATAATTTCTTTAATTTCATAGGACTTCATGGAAATCTATATTTTTTATGAAAATTTATTTTTTCCTTTTTAACAGCGAAGAATAAATTAGGATTTTTTACTGTAGTGTATGGAACATGCAACTGGCCATGCGTAAATATTTTTTTCTTTCCACCTTTTTTTAAGTGTTGGACCTTGTGATTTGTTTTATTTTTCTCGCAAATGCAGAACGAACTGAAAACTGGATTCTTGTACACAAAAACCAAAAGAAAAGATACAAATAAAACAATTTTATTAAATAAATACAGTGTTACCCGGATATAAGAGAAACCCGGATATAAGAGAGATTTTATCTGCTCCCAAATTAGAGCCTGTGTTAATGTATATAAAATAGACCAAACCCGGATATAAGAGAAACCCTGATATAAGATAGATTTTCTCTGGTCCCAAATTAGAGCCTGTGTTAATGTATATAAAATAGACCAAACCCGGATATAAGAGAAACCCTGATATAAGATAGATTTTCTCTGGTCCCAAATTAGAGCTTGTGTTAATAAAACAAAATAGACCAAACCCGGATATAAGAGAAACCCGGATATCAGAGACTCTGTCTCCGGTCCCGACAACTCTCTTGTATCCGGGTTACACTGTATTTATGTTAATCATTAAATTGTTTTTAAAATACTGGGTCTATTTTATATGTTAAAAAATGAAACTTTTAATTTGTCCAAAAATTTCATGAAAATTTATTCTACGCACCAACTTTACTTTGTACCAGTTTGCATTTCTCCCCAAAATTTGGTTTCGATTGGTCAATGTATGGCTATTTTAGAGGTTAGGACAAACGGACAGACGAAAGAAAATCACAATATTTTATATATAGATATTTGTAATGCAATTTTTATGTTTCTGGATTGATTAAATGCTTTCTACTCGATCGTTCTGCACCTTTTTCTTTCAGTTTCGTGCTCTCGGCCTTAGCTATAAATTCAGATAAGAAAAAAATTTAACATTCGAAGAATTTTTCTTCGCAATGCAAAATTAATAAAACCTACAAAACTCATTTCTTAGGATATTATTAGCTGAGTCATAACTTGTAGGAAGGCTTTAAAGTAGTTATTTATAATCTGTATACACTATACTTATTATCAAACATTTCCATTCCCCAGGACAATTGATATATGTTTAGATGCAGTAAACAGTGGCATTTACCAAGAAATTAATATGAGAAATATTAGAGTTAGTCCTCATAGTAAAAATATAAGAACATTTAGAAAAAATCTGATTTTGACGTTACTTTCATCAAATAGCATCATCAAAAATGGATTTTATTTCAACCAAATCTACATAGTTGAGGCAGAATATAATTCATATTAGACATTGACGCTTTTTAAAAAATGTATTTGTATCATTTTTCAGATTAGATTTAATTAATGTTAGTTCAGTTGTTATTTTATCTTCCCTAAATATTTTCATGGTAATTATCGAGATGACCTTTCCTGTACATTATTTACATTATTCAGACTATCTTTGTCGCCATGTTTATCACAAAGTTTCGGTCGTTGTACGCTCCGGCCTTCTTCAGTTGGAATGTCGAACTGAACCCTTTATTTCGCTCACTGGGGTAGACTGTTCTAGTTCCAGGTGCCATGTTTAATGGATGTCAGTTATCAGTTATCTCCTGTTAATTTTCCTCTGAATGTTCACCACTGCCTTAACTGGGTATTGAACTCACACTCTTTGGGTCCTGTTACTAGATCTAACCAACGTTTTTATCCACTGTGCCATGTGTCCTTGAGTGTATGAATTTCTGGGTATTATAATCCTAATGTCTTCAGCAACCATTTTTACCAGTGCTCATATTGCAATTTTTTCTGTTATCATTGCATATTTTTATCAGAGCTCATATTGCAACTTTGTTGTTATTATCGCTTTTCTCTGGCACTCCTTATTACTGGTTCCCATATTGTATTAATTTCTATGCTTGGTCGGCTCAGGAGATTTTTGTGGCCTAGCATATGTGCTGATTCCTTAAGTTTACGAATTTTCCAATGGTGTTCCTTGTCTATGATCTCAACCTGATCCCCCAGAGGGCGGTGATCTCCCTTATCTCTCCATATGTGGTCAGCCACGCCTGATTTTTCCACTTCCCCTCGTGTTACAGCTTTCTGGTGTTCTTGAAGCCTCATCTTAAGGTGGCGACCTGTCTCTCCTTTATATTTCCTTCCGCAGCTGCACGGGATAGCGTACATACAGTCTTTAGTCATGTTCTCCTCTATGGGGGGGTCTTACTCGGGAGAGATATCTGCGAAGTGTCGTCAAGCTTCAGTTCGACATTCCAAACACCTGAAGAAGGCCGGAGCGTACAACGGCCGAAACGTTGTGATAAACATGGCGACAAAGATGAGGACAATAGTCCGAATAATGTAAATAATATACATAATACCTCATCTCAGAAACGTAGACAGAGACCTTTCCTGTAGTTGTTATTTTTATTCCCCACCCCACAGTCATATTGTACAGATGTGAACCAGTTAGGATTTCTTAGAGACTTGAGGTATTATGCCGGTTGTAGTAAGTATGAAATGTAAGAATGTGTTGTTATGGTGTAAGGAATAATATGGCATATTTGAGTCAGTAATCGTGGCTCGCTAAGACAAATTAAAAACCAGCCTTATGTTTTCGCCCTTATTGGCCTTGTGCCACATATTTGTATTTTTCAAAATAAATATTACTTTCCCCTATGGTACGTTAGGAATTTAAGCACAATACTATATTGCTCTCATTATTTTGCTGTTGAACAAGCTGGATATAATTGTGTGTTCTTTGCTGTTTCTTTACCCGCATTTCTCGCTTGTGGAACCCGCTTCCGGCTACTTGCTTTCTAGCCAACTTTGATCATTAAAAAAATTCAATGCAATGCCAGTCGTTCTCTACTGTTTTGTTGATTCATCTTCTGTTATTGTTCTCTCTCCTTAATAATGTTTTTCTTTTCTCTTACACTTTCATGCTCATGAACCTGTTGTGTCATAGTGGATTTATTGACCAGTTTGGGGTGAAATAATTAAAACATATTCATTTCTTTTAAGATATTTCGTATACCATATTTTTTCAACCCCAGTTGAGTAATAGATGATTAGCTAAAGATGTTCGGTCGTCTATTAACCTCAGGTGATACGTAGATCTGAGTGTATTATCTTCAGGAAAAATTTGTATCTATTAATCTCTCAGGGTCATTCCATTGCATTGATTGTGTTGACTAATTTCAGTCAGTCAGTTATGTCCCATGCGAAATACACGCTTAGACGACCATGTATCTTTCGTCACATGATTGACAAGACAGATTTTTCCTGCATTAGGGTGCCATGTTTCTGCAGTAGACCATTTGCCAGCCAAGGCTATAGAACCCGGTCTGTCCTGCTATTTACCCATAACTGGGGAGAGGAAAAGAAGGAGAGTCATACCATTCCAAAGGGTATTAGCACTTAAGTGAATGTAATGGATTCGACAGGATTTTGAAATCGGCTCTCCGATTCCGAGATCCGAGCCGTTTAATCTCAAGTTTCTTTTATATTCGTATCTTCTTTTTGTTTAAATTTCGCGATATTTCGCGCGATTCATTTCTGGGGTCGTTGTTTACATCACATTTCGCAGACGCGTGTATCTGATGTAATAATAGATGCATGTTTTACTAGATTAAATTTTTAATTGACTTCGATGTGACCTTTTGTTAAGCTGAAGAAATTGATAACTTGGCACGGTTGTGGGACAAAGATTATTGGAAAACCGGTTCTGTATGAGTATTTATTTGATATTTTAATAGCGCAGCTTGGTTTGTAACTGATATTTCAGAGTAGAAGTCGCTGTATTTTCGGCTGTTAAATTCTTCACTTCTGTACACTGTCTCTTCAGGGCCTGCGAGATCATAGCTCTCCCCAGCTCTCCCAGCCTTTATAGCTCTTAGTAATTTTTTTGTTTCACCATCACTCCCAGACACTTTTTTGCTATCCATTTACACAAGCTCATCAGACAGGTTACTCGCTTCCTGCTTTTCTCCTTGGATTCATTATGTATTGCGAGTATCAAATTCTCCAAGCCCACTTTCATTATTATGTGCCCGTAACATTTAATTTTTCTCTAATATATAAAAAAACATAGAATAAAAATTCCTTTTTCTTCGCATTTTTTTCTTAAAACTTTCTCGTTACTCACATGTCTAGTCCATGGTATTCTTTTCCAGGACAACATTTCTGTCGTCTCCAATCTCTTCAACTGTTAGGCAATTGTCCAACATTCACTGCCACAGAGGAGGACCGATATTATATAACAGTTTAGCAATCTTTTCTGTTCTCAAAACACAATTAATCACAACGTTACATTTTTCTTTCAGTGACTGACACCCATTTTTCCCTAGTTTTTTTATCCGTACATCACTCGTAACTAATCATACTGGTCTTATATTCTAGATATATCCTGTTAGTTGTATTTGTTACACAATTTGGAGTGAGTGATAAGTATAGCGTTCTGAGTATGACGCCAGTAGTGGAAATAGTAGTCGGAGAATAGTAACGCAACAATCCAATTCTTTTAGGTTTTACCTTGAAATAGTTCTGCCTTCATTGAGTTCTTTCGGTAAAGCAAGAGGTTATTGCAATTTTGTTACCACAGATGTAGTCTCATTAATTGTTTCTTTCAGTATCTATATTGTTTTTTAACGACTTCTACCTGGCTTGAAGGCATTAGATTGAGATACTGTTTCTGTAGATACGATTCGACTTTTACGATGTGTGTCAATTTTGTTACATTATATGTACACCTTATTGTTAGCATTAAAATTGCATTTTTATGTATATTCAGTCCTGGCATCACGATTTCAATTACTTTCTCACTGGACGATACATTTTCCATGCATATATTCAAACCAGTTTTTCTCTTTGATACGTGAACTTCATGAATTTTAGCGTAGTGCTAGTCTGATTCCATCATTTTATTGTTAACTCTTGCAATTTTCGTTTGGATAATTTTCTTCCTACTTCTTGTTTTCCTTTCAATTACAATCTTAAAAAAATGTAAATTAGTTCTATTATTGTTCGTTGTCCTCAATGACGTATCCTCAGTTTCTTTCACTCGAAGGTAACTAATTGAGTCTTAGTGATTTTATCACCATACTTGGAGTGAAATAAATCTCTCTCTCTCCATATATATATATATATATACATATACATATACATATATACATATATATATATACACATACATACACACATACATATATATATATGGGCATTTTATATGTTTATATATGTGTGACATACGTTTAAATATATCGAATTTAATAAATACATACACACACACTCTCTCTTTCAAAATCTCTCTCTCTCTCTCACTCTCTCTCTCTATCTATCTATTTATCTATCTATCTGAAGAAGTACTTCACAAAGCAAAATATACCAATGACCAGACCAAAATATACGTAGGGTGTAGTGAAGGCAGCTTCAAGACGAGATGGTATAATCACAAGTCATCATCCAAGCTAGAAAGACTTAGAAATTCTACCAGACTAGTCAGTCATGTGCGTGAATTAAAATAAATAATAATAAAGATCCGATTATAAACTGTGAAATATTAAAAAAAAACAACAAAAAAAACAAAACAAAACAAACTTTACAGCAATCACAGTAATATCTGCAATCTTTGCCAGGAAGAAAAGTTAACAATAACATTTCCAGACCAGAAAAAACTTCTGAATGAGAGATCAGAAATTATGGCACGATGCATAGAGACTAAAAAGTTCCTTTTAGAGTTCGTACGAGCCAGGATGAAAGTATGTACGTTTCATATAACCCACCTCAAATACAATTTCAAAACCCTTGCTTCTTCCATTAGACTTCACGTTGTGCGTTTATTTATTTTTAAATAATAAAGCGTTAGGAAATTATTTAGCCAGAATCACCTGAAGATACCGAAAGTTCGCAACCAAGGTAGCGCGATCGGCTGATCCTTCTTTTAATTTAAAAGCTCTGTATGTTAAATTTTTAATTTATTTTCTTTTCTTTATACGTGCATTGAGCACTTTTTAATACTGCTGTTTTCTGGTCTGATTCAACTTTTATTAGTGACATTTTTATAATTATATATATATATATATATATATATATATATATATATATTTGGTTTGAGGTGTGAGTTTGTAAACAGTGACTATTTAAGCTAAAATAGCATGACTCTTCGGCAGAATTGAGTCACTGTCAGTCACTGTGTGTTTATCTAAATCTAAGAATAAACACTCTAAAATTCACCTTCTTCCCCGCCGTGCGCCGACGGCTTAGTGGTAGAAGTTCCGACTGACGCCAATTCAGTCGGGTTTCGATCATAGCTAGAGGCAACCGGACGTCTAGCCACACTGATGCGAAACAGTCTGTCTGTGGATGACAAAAATATATATTATAATAATTATTATTATAATTATTTTAATTATGTATATATATACATATATATATGTGTGTGTGTGTTTGAGTATAAATATTCAGCCACATTTTATGCATGTTTCCTTAAATAATATTAATTATTAATTTAGTTTTTTCTTGGGAACTTACACATATGTGGAGAAACTGACCATCGTTGATTCTTCACAAACTCAACAATAATAAAATTAATGACACGAAAAATATTTAATTAAAAATAAATTACAAATGATTCCATTTTGTGTCGTATATATGGGAGTATACAAGTCTATAATTGTTATCGTCCAGTATCCTCGCACCACGGTTATAATCCAAGGTTAGGACCAAGGAAGAACAACACAAACGGAAGAGGATGAATAACAAAGATATATTAAACAGAATAATAATACAAGAAGTTGAAGGTGTTAGCTTGACTGTCAGTGTGGTTTAGAGTGAACTAATATTGACTTGACTCGTTTGGTCTCGACTCGTTCCTCGATATTTAACAAACCTCCCACGTGGCTCGAATGTGGCATAAGGCCGGTTTAATGTGGTCTCCCCGAGCCCGTAGGTTCGGCCAAAAATATGCCCATTTAGAACCCGGACGACATTTTGTCCTTCGGCAAAGCCTCGTCCGGGTTCCTCTTTGCCAAAGCAGAGAGTTCGACGAGAGTCGCGCACAGTCAGAGACTGCGGCTCGACTCGTTCCTCGATATTTAACAACCCTCCAACGTGGGTCGAATGTGGCACAAAGCCGGTTTAATGTGGGCTCCCCGAGCCCGTAGGCTCGGCCCAAAATATGCCCATTTAGAACCCGTATGAACGGGTTCAGGGACTGTCTACCTCCCCGGACGACACTTTGCCCTGCGGCAAAGCCTCGTCCGGGTTCCTCTCTGCCAAAGCAGAGAGTTCGACAAGAGTCGCGCACAGTCAGAGACATGATTTATTTGCACAAAAAGTACAAATTGTGGCACAAGGCCGAAAAAGGGGAGGGGTAAAGGCTGGTCATTACTTACTATCCTATACCTAGCTAATCAGATTCGCGACCCATTCATACATTACAATTATCTCATTCACCACAAGAACTCATCCGTCGCCATTCAAACCTTCATCCACCATAATACCACATCCACACCAGGGGAACCTACAAAAAACGCGCCCCACACCATAAAAATTTGGATGATAATAAAATACATTAAAATTCTAATAATGAAAAGATGAAAGTGGGGAGGGAGATGAACCCAATAACAAACTAAAAATTCAACAAATATTTAAACTAAACATAATTCGTGTTAGTAGGGCCCGTCCAACCCTCAAAAATAGAGAGGCCGCTGTATTCTGCCCAGAGGACAGAATCAAGAAGCACTCTCGCTAAGGGAGTGGGAAAGAGATAAAATAACTTGGACATGGGGAAGTAAAAGGCTGATCCAGTTGAGATGAAAAAGGAGGCCAAAACAAACTGGGGAGGTTGGGAATCTCGACTTGGATCATAACTGAAAAGATAGCCGGGAAACAGGCCGGGAACAACACTTACTCACATTAACTAGGTACACTTAAGCTTGTCTAACCTAACCAAGGGGAGGGTTCCACAGGAAACCACCCCGATGTAACTTTGGTTGACCTAGAAAAGGAAATCAAGGCTAGCCCCGTTCAAACGAACCAAGCTCGCCGCTTTTACCCACCTTTCGCTAAAGACTGTCGAATGCAATCGTTTTCTATCAGTTCTAATCTTCATCTTGAGCTGGTGCTCAAAGAATCGGATCAGATCCTGATAAGAAAGCTGATTGCCTCGCAAGACTTCCTCCATGCGCGTCGTCCATATCACCATTCGGGCCGTGGCTAGCAGCATCAGAAACACCATTCGTTTCACCCCGGAATACGGGGGCGACACATTGTCACACGCGTATGCACGATCAATGGACACGAGATCTTCGGGAGCGAGACGAGCCGTCAGCTCGCCGACATGGTCCCATAAGGGGCGGACCCGGGGGCAATGGTAGAAGGCGTGCGAAGCCGTTTCTTCTAATCCAAGGCCACACCGTTCACAGTCTGGCAAGTCCGCCAAGCCCCATATGAAAGCCTTGTCGTTGAGAGGCAGCCGATTCCGAGCCAATCGCCAGGTAAGCGAAAACTCAGGGTTACTGAGATAATCCGCCGCTGGCGCCCAAGACCAGTAGGAGCGATACTCCTCCTCCGAACAGTCGAGCGTATCACGTAGAGGATCCTTCGCGCGACCCTCCACTAATCCCCGATAGAAGACCTTCCTAGGCCGTGAAAGGTCACTGGACCGCGGAATAGCCCTCAAGGCTGACCGACACTCGCTGAGGAAAAGCGATTCATCTCGAGACCTACAATGGCGCTCGGCCTTCGAGATGGGGGGATTGATTGTAAGGCTAGGGAAGGCGTCCCTCACAATCCCCTCCAGAATCGGATCTCCTCCAGTCAATGCGCGGCGTAGGAAAGCCAACCGAGAGGCACGGATGTGACTCTGCAAGTGTGGCATTCCCAGCACCCCATGACACGGACGTTTGGTGCAGGCTCGTCTGTCGACCCTGTTCGCGCGTCCCCTCCATAAAATGGAGGATAGCGCTTGCTCGAGCGCCTTCTTCTGGGCCTTACAGAGAGGAAGTACTGACAAGCGATAAAGAATCAGGGGGAAAATGTATGTAACACACACCTCCGCCCTGCCCTTTACGGACAACCTCCGTCGATTCCAAGTCTTACCGGCAGAAACGACCTTTGCTAGTACTTCAGACCAATTTTTCTTCAGCTGGAGGTCGGGTCCAAACCACACTCCAAGAATGCGGACAGGACCGTCCGTCCAACCGAAGCGGCCCGGAAGATCACGCCCCTTCCAGGCACCTAACCGCAAGCCGGAAGACTTGTCGCGGTTTATCTTGGCCCCTGTCACCTTCTCGTACCGATCAAGCGCCTTCTGCACCGCCTCAATATCGTTAAGGGACGACACGAAAGCGGATACGTCATCGGCGTACGCGGAAACCCTGGCTCGAGCCCCTCCAGGAACGGCGATCCCGCGTAGGGCCGGACTGCACGCCTCGTCCTTCAGCCGGCGCAGGAGAGGCTCCAACGCCAAAGCATAAAGGAGAGGCGACAGCGGACAACCCTGACGAACCGACCTCGACAGAACAAAAGCGCCCGACAACTTTCCGTTCACCTGTACCACAGCACTGGGGGAGCGATACAGGAGGCTAATCCAGCGGCAGAAGTCGGGTGCGAATCCGGCGGCCTGCAGGACAGTAGCAAGGTAGCGATGGTCGACCCTATCAAATGCCTTGGACTGATCCAAATTGATCAGCGCGGCTTCTTCGTCGTCTTTTACGCCCTCTATGATCGTGCGGATCAAATGCAGGTTGCTCTGAATTGTTCGGCCCCTCACAGAACAAGTCTGCTCAGGTCCCAACAGAGACTCGGCAACTGACTGCAAACGCTCCTGCAGGATCTTGGCCATAATCTTTAACTCTGTGTTTAGCAGAGTTATGGGCCTATAATCATCTAGTTTGCCCCCAACACCCTTGCCCTTTTTCAACAGAGTGATCACACCCCTGGAAATGCGATTGGGGATGGACCCCGACCGAAACCAGTTGTTGAACACTGCTGTCAAAATCGGAACAAAGATGTGCGACAGCCTCAAGTACAATTCATAAGGCAAACCATCCAGACCGGGCGACTTGCCTCTGCCGACCTTCTTCAGTGCCTCGTAGACTTCGCCCTCCGTGATCTCTCCCTCGCAGCTAGCTGCTTCAGTCGGCTCAAGCCGAGGAAAGTCAGCCAAATAGCTGCGAAACTCCTCCTCACGGAGACCAGGCTCCTTGGTAAAGCGGCTCTCGAAATGCCGCCGAAACGCCTCGCACATGTCGTCAGTCGACCGCAGAGTACGCCCCTCCGGGGTTTTGACTTGACGAATGCAACGATCACCACCTCGACGGACTTCTTCCCGACGCAGATCTGCGCCCAGGTTCACAGCTTCGTTAGATATCTTACTTAACTTATGCCTAATTACCTGACCCATGTAGCGCTCGCTATTCGAACGCTGCAGGGCCTCCCTAGCTAGGGCTATCTCTAGGGGATCCCCCCCAGCCTCCGCCCGGGAAAAATTAGACTTAAGTGTCTTCACCTTGTCAGCTTTATCTAGAGCGAGCCGTTTGCTGAAATCAGTGGTGAAAGACCTAATTCTATCCTTAAGTTTCTCCCACCACCTATTCCCGATAACCGCCCCCACTAGCTCCCGCTGCACTAATTTAATTAGCTGCTCCTGGAAGTCCCGCCTGTCCAGTAAAGACAGATTGAACTTCCAGTAACCAGCCATTCTAGGCCTATGTTCTAACGCCACACGGGCACAAACCAGTTTGTGATCCGTGTAGCCTACCCAGTGGAACGTGGGACAATCTAACAAGTCTATGTCGGCTCTACGAACTAACATTCTGTCAATGTAGCTAACTACCTTGTCAGACGGCCAGCTAAGAGCCCACGTCCACATTTTCCCGCTGGGATGATCGACCCGGTATCTATCGACGAGACCATAATCGCCAATCAGATCGACCAGGCAACGATCGCCCCTTCTCCCTCTAGCGCCCCACCCCCTGTCTAACTTGGGGTCCAGGACGGCATTCCAGTCCCCCATTAGAACTAGGCGTGAAGAATCGACTAGGAACGGCCCCAACCGCCGAAAAAAGGAACCCCGCTCCTCCCAGTCGTTGGGCGCATAAACCGCAACGACCCGAAACGAACCACTTTTCACGGCAATATCGGCCACGATTAACCGGCCCTCGGCATCTGTATGCACAAGGTCCACCTTCGCATCGAGAGTCCGTCTAACTAGCAAAGAAACTCCTCTGGCAAGCCGGTCCCCATATGCTGAATAGACGACAAAGTCGTTAGACAGCACACAGGCATCGGTCGAGCAAACAAAGTGGGTCTCTTCAATCGCGGCAACATCCACGCTGAAGGACAGGAGATCCCGAAGCAGGCGGGCAGCCTTGCTCCGACCTCTCAAGCCCTTCACATTCAAACTGGCTATCTTAATAGACATTTGCTAGGCCTGCAAAAAAGAAAAATTACAGCAAATAACCTAAGTACATACAGGGCGGAAATCTGCAGCTGACAGGACCCCGACGGATTGTCCCAGGCTTCCTGTACCCAATTCCGTCGTCATCCTCCCGCCCGAGACAATCCCGCCGACGTCCGTGGGATAAATTAATTTTACAGCCCTATATAAGGAGGGATGGAGCAATACCGGGACCCTCCCAGAGCAAAATTGTCGCAGTTTTTTTAAGTTTTCATTTTCTAGTTCCAAAATTCTCATGTTAGGGAACGCTGCCTTAGCTTCGTATAGATGGTTCCACACTTCTAGTTGGCCCCCAGTTTCCCTTATACAGGTTATAACTCCTGGGGCCTCGGGGATCTTCTATGCTTTTCCCGTCAATTTTCTCCATCTTATATAGGGACCCTAACAGGGCCTTCCTCTGCTTAGCAAGGCCCTTCTTGTATTCGTCCCTATCCACTTTGCAGACCTGCTCCGGGCCTGAAAACGCCTTTTTCTTCTTTTTCTTCTTCTCCCTTGATGGATGAGGGGGGGAAGAAGTGGATGTCTGAGGGGGGGTGGAAAGTGGGCTGATGGGAGAAGTGAAGGGGGAGGGGGAAATAATGCGGGTGGGAGAGGAAGAGTGACGTCTGGATCTTTGGGGTTGCTTTATATCTTCAAAAGAGGCGGGGACGGAGATTGCCCTGGTTCTATTCCTGACTCCCTCTGCCCTACCCCGGTCAGAGTGGCCCTGCGACTGTTCGTCGTCACTTTCCTCCCTTGCTCTTTTGAGGGATGTCTGCCGAGGGGGAGGAATTTCTTCCACCTCCATCTCTATCTCCTGCTGCTTTTTGGGCTGTTTTCGCTGCTGCTGCTGCTGCCTTTCTGGCTGTTGGGGTTTTTGCTGCTGCTGCTTCTTTGGAGATTTTGGTGATTTCTCCGCTCCCTTCTTGGGAGGTTGCACCTCCTTCTCTTGGCTCTTCTTGGGTTGAGGAGTCTCCTGTGTGGCCCGGACATTAGGGGACTTCTTACCCCTCACTACCACCTTCCAGGGTTCCTCCGCCGACTTTGCTGATGATCCCTCGTCTGGGGTCTTCTCCACTGTTGAAGCGGTTACTTCTTTTGTTGCCGCTGTTGTTGTTGCTGCAGATGTTGGTACTATTGGACTCGGTTTTTTGTTTTTTGCAGGGCACTCCTTGGCCATGTGGCCCAACGTGTCGCAAAACCAACAAAAGGGTCGTCTGCCTTCCACTACCACCAGCATCTTCCTCTGCCTGCACATCAGAGTATTCGGCAGGTTTCTATAGTTTTCTTGGTTCACGGTGATCTGTATCACAAGGTCTCCAGTGGCAATACCAATCTTGCTTGTGAGGGCCTTCACTTCATGTACTTCGCCATATAAGGCAAAGAAGGCCCCCATCCTATCCTCTGATACATCCGCTGGCACGCCGTGAACCGTCACCTTGGTCCTGCGAGTACCCATATACTCAGTCTGCAGGCGCAGGCTTTTCGTCAAAAGAACACTTCCTGCCAGCTCCTTCGCCTGTTGCTCCGTAGCCAGCAAGATGTCCCACAAGGCATTAGTTCTCCTTGCGAGAAGCTTGGGATTTAGTTTTAAAGCCTTTAAGGCTTCTTCCATACTGTCCCTGCTGACTCCAATCAACTTCCGCGTTTTAACGTCCGAAGTCAGCAGAGATATTGTCCTTGTCCGGATGTCCTTGAACGCCTCCTCAATGGTCAGAAATTCAGTCCCCTTGAAGGAGTCTTCAAAAAACTTCCTTTGCTCTTTGTAAAAATTGGCATCTTTTGTCATCGGCCTATTTTGTGACCAGGCCGTTTTACTAGGTGACACCGGGTCGTCAACCGGTGTTTTGTTGTTAATATCCACCATGGTAGGATTTTAAAGTCCTACCACGGCGAACGAAGATAAGGAAATATATATGTTCAAAAATAAATAAAACTGGAAAATAAAACGGGGCAAACAAGGACAATATATAATTCAACAAAAGAGAAAAATGCAAATAAAAAGCGGGGGAGGGTAGCAAAAGAAAACAGAAAAGAAATAAACGGAAACTGTAAAAACTTAAAATATACGCTAAAACAAAAAATTAAAAAAGGGAATTCAAAAGAGTTTTGAAACTGAAAAAGTAAAAAACTAAACTTAACTTTCACTCTTCAGTGCTAAAATATCCAAGCGTCTGGGCAACTGGTTCAGTTCGCGACCAGCTGACAGACAAAAATAAAACAGGTTGTAACTTAATACAAACTGTGACCAAGACAATACCACGCACAGTCAGAGACATGATTTATTTGCACAAAAAGTACAAATTGTGGCACAAGGCCGAAAAAGGGGCGGGGTAAAGGCTGGTCATTACTTACTATCCTATACCTAGCTAATCAGATTCGCGACCCATTCATACATTACAATTATCTCATTCACCACAAGAACTCATCCGTCGCCATTCAAACCTTCATCCACCATAATACCACATCCACACCAGGGGAACCTACAAAAAACGCGCCCCACACCATAAAAATTTGGATGATAATAAAATACATTAAAATTCTAATAATGAAAAGATGAAAGTGGGGAGGGAGATGAACCCAATAACAAACTAAAAATTCAACAAATATTTAAACTAAACATAATTCGTGTTAGTAGGGCCCGTCCAACCCTCAAAAATAGAGAGGCCGCTGTATTCTGCCCAGAGGACAGAATCAAGAAGCACTCTCGCTAAGGGAGTGGGAAAGAGATAAAATAACTTGGACATGGGGAAGTAAAAGGCTGATCCAGTTGAGATGAAAAAGGAGGCCAAAACAAACTGGGGAGGTTGGGAATCTCGACTTGGATCATAACTGAAAAGATAGCCGGGAAACAGGCCGGGAACAACACTTACTCACATTAACTAGGTACACTTAAGCTTGTCTAACCTAACCAAGGGGAGGGTTCCACAGGAAACCACCCCGATGTAACTTTGGTTGACCTAGAAAAGAAAATCAAGGCTAGCCCCGTTCAAACGAACCAAGCTCGCCGCTTTTACCCACCTTTCGCTAAAGACTGTCGAATGCAATCGTTTTCTATCAGTTCTAATCTTCATCTTGAGCTGGTGCTCAAAGAATCGGATCAGATCCTGATAAGAAAGCTGATTGCCTCGCAAGACTTCCTCCATGCGCGTCGTCCATATCACCATTCGGGCCGTGGCTAGCAGCATCAGAAACACCATTCGTTTCACCCCGGAATACGGGGGCGACACATTGTCACACGCGTATGCACGATCAATGGACACGAGTTCTTCGGGAGCGAGACGAGCCGTCAGCTCGCCGACATGGTCCCATAAGGGGCGGACCCGGGGGCAATGGTAGAAGGCGTGCGAAGCCGTTTCTTCTAATCCAAGGCCACACCGTTCACAGTCTGGCAAGTCCGCCAAGCCCCATATGAAAGCCTTGTCGTTGAGAGGCAGCCGATTCCGAGCCAATCGCCAGGTAAGCGAAAACTCAGGGTTACTGAGATAATCCGCCGCTGGCGCCCAAGACCAGTAGGAGCGATACTCCTCCTCCGAACAGTCGAGCGTATCACGTAGAGGATCCTTCGCGCGACCCTCCACTAATCCCCGATAGAAGACCTTCCTAGGCCGTGAAAGGTCACTGGACCGCGGAATAGCCCTCAAGGCTGACCGACACTCGCTGAGGAAAAGCGATTCATCTCGAGACCTACAATGGCGCTCGGCCTTCGAGATGGGGGGATTGATTGTAAGGCTAGGGAAGGCGTCCCTCACAATCCCCTCCAGAATCGGATCTCCTCCAGTCAATGCGCGGCGTAGGAAAGCCAACCGAGAGGCACGGATGTGACTCTGCAAGTGTGGCATTCCCAGCCCCCCATGACACGGACGTTTGGTGCAGGCTCGTCTGTCGACCCTGTTCGCGCGTCCCCTCCATAAAATGGAGGATAGCGCTTGCTCGAGCGCCTTCTTCTGGGCCTTACAGAGAGGAAGTACTGACAAGCGATAAAGAATCAGGGGGAAAATGTATGTAACACACACCTCCGCCCTGCCCTTTACGGACAACCTCCGTCGATTCCAAGTCTTACCGGCAGAAACGACCTTTGCTAGTACTTCAGACCAATTTTTCTTCAGCTGGAGGTCGGGTCCAAACCACACTCCAAGAATGCGGACAGGACCGTCCGTCCAACCGAAGCGGCCCGGAAGATCACGCCCCTTCCAGGCACCTAACCGCAAGCCGGAAGACTTGTCGCGGTTTATCTTGGCCCCTGTCACCTTCTCGTACCGATCAAGCGCCTTCTGCACCGCCTCAATATCGTTAAGGGACGACACGAAAGCGGATACGTCATCGGCGTACGCGGAAACCCTGGCTCGAGCCCCTCCAGGAACGGCGATCCCGCGTAGGGCCGGACTGCACGCCTCGTCCTTCAGCCGGCGCAGGAGAGGCTCCAACGCCAAAGCATAAAGGAGAGGCGACAGCGGACAACCCTGACGAACCGACCTCGACAGAACAAAAGCGCCCGACAACTTTCCGTTCACCTGTACCACAGCACTGGGGGAGCGATACAGGAGGCTAATCCAGCGGCAGAAGTCGGGTGCGAATCCGGCGGCCTGCAGGACAGTAGCAAGGTAGCGATGGTCGACCCTATCAAATGCCTTGGACTGATCCAAATTGATCAGCGCGGCTTCTTCGTCGTCTTTTACGCCCTCTATGATCGTGCGGATCAAATGCAGGTTGCTCTGAATTGTTCGGCCCCTCACAGAACAAGTCTGCTCAGGTCCCAACAGAGACTCGGCAACTGACTGCAAACGCTCCTGCAGGATCTTGGCCATAATCTTTAACTCTGTGTTTAGCAGAGTTATGGGCCTATAATCATCTAGTTTGCCCCCAACACCCTTGCCCTTTTTCAACAGAGTGATCACACCCCTGGAAATGCGATTGGGGATGGACCCCGACCGAAACCAGTTGTTGAACACTGCTGTCAAAATCGGAACAAAGATGTGCGACAGCCTCAAGTACAATTCATAAGGCAAACCATCCAGACCGGGCGACTTGCCTCTGCCGACCTTCTTCAGTGCCTCGTAGACTTCGCCCTCCGTGATCTCTCCCTCGCAGCTAGCTGCTTCAGTCGGCTCAAGCCGAGGAAAGTCAGCCAAATAGCTGCGAAACTCCTCCTCACGGAGACCAGGCTCCTTGGTAAAGCGGCTCTCGAAATGCCGCCGAAACGCCTCGCACATGTCGTCAGTCGACCGCAGAGTACGCCCCTCCGGGGTTTTGACTTGACGAATGCAACGATCACCACCTCGACGGACTTCTTCCCGACGCAGATCTGCGCCCAGGTTCACAGCTTCGTTAGATATCTTACTTAACTTATGCCTAATTACCTGACCCATGTAGCGCTCGCTATTCGAACGCTGCAGGGCCTCCCTAGCTAGGGCTATCTCTAGGGGATCCCCCCCAGCCTCCGCCCGGGAAAAATTAGACTTAAGTGTCTTCACCTTGTCAGCTTTATCTAGAGCGAGCCGTTTGCTGAAATCAGTGGTGAAAGACCTAATTCTATCCTTAAGTTTCTCCCACCACCTATTCCCGATAACCGCCCCCACTAGCTCCCGCTGCACTAATTTAATTAGCTGCTCCTGGAAGTCCCGCCTGTCCAGTAAAGACAGATTGAACTTCCAGTAACCAGCCATTCTAGGCCTATGTTCTAACGCCACACGGGCACAAACCAGTTTGTGATCCGTGTAGCCTACCCAGTGGAACGTGGGACAATCTAACAAGTCTATGTCGGCTCTACGAACTAACATTCTGTCAATGTAGCTAACTACCTTGTCAGACGGCCAGCTAAGAGCCCACGTCCACATTTTCCCGCTGGGATGATCGACCCGGTATCTATCGACGAGACCATAATCGCCAATCAGATCGACCAGGCAACGATCGCCCCTTCTCCCTCTAGCGCCCCACCCCCTGTCTAACTTGGGGTCCAGGACGGCATTCCAGTCCCCCATTAGAACTAGGCGTGAAGAATCGACTAGGAACGGCCCCAACCGCCGAAAAAAGGAACCCCGCTCCTCCCAGTCGTTGGGCGCATAAACCGCAACGACCCGAAACGAACCACTTTTCACGGCAATATCGGCCACGATTAACCGGCCCTCGGCATCTGTATGCACAAGGTCCACCTTCGCATCGAGAGTCCGTCTAACTAGCAAAGAAACTCCTCTGGCAAGCCGGTCCCCATATGCTGAATAGACGACAAAGTCGTTAGACAGCACACAGGCATCGGTCGAGCAAACAAAGTGGGTCTCTTCAATCGCGGCAACATCCACGCTGAAGGACAGGAGATCCCGAAGCAGGCGGGCAGCCTTGCTCCGACCTCTCAAGCCCTTCACATTCAAACTGGCTATCTTAATAGACATTTGCTAGGCCTGCAAAAAAGAAAAATTACAGCAAATAACCTAAGTACATACAGGGCGGAAATCTGCAGCTGACAGGACCCCGACGGATTGTCCCAGGCTTCCTGTACCCAATTCCGTCGTCATCCTCCCGCCCGAGACAATCCCGCCGACGTCCGTGGGATAAATTAATTTTACAGCCCTATATAAGGAGGGATGGAGCAATACCGGGACCCTCCCAGAGCAAAATTGTCGCAATTTTTTTAAATTTACATTTTCTAGTTCCAAAATTCTCATGTTAGGGAAAGCTGCCTTAGCTTCGTATAGATGGTTCCACACTTCTAGTTGGCCCCCAGTTTCCCTTATACAGGTTATAACTCCTGGGGCCTCGGGGATCTTCTATGCTTTTCCCGTCAATTTTCTCCATCTTATATAGGGACCCTAACAGGGCCTTCCTCTGCTTAGCAAGGCCCTTCTTGTATTCGTCCCTATCCACTTTGCAGACCTGCTCCGGGCCTGAAAACGCCTTTTTCTTCTTTTTCTTCTTCTCCCTTGATGGATGAGGGGGGGAGGAAAGTGGGCTGATGGGAGAAGTGAAGGGGGAGGGGGAAATAATGCGGGTGGGAGAGGAAGAGTGACGTCTGGATCTTTGGGGTTGCTTTATGTCTTCAAAAGAGGCGGGGACGGAGATTGCCCTGGTTCTATTCCTGACTCTCTCTGCCCTACCCCGGTCAGAGTGGCCCTGCGACTGTTCGTCGTCACTTTCCTCCCTTGCTCTTTTGAGGGATGTCTGCCGAGGGGGAGGAATTTCTTCCACCTCCATCTCTATCTCCTGCTGCTTTTTGGGCTGTTTTCGCTGCTGCTGCTGCTGCCTTTCTGGCTGTTGGGGTTTTTGCTGCTGCTGCTTCTTTGGAGATTTTGGTGATTTCTCCGCTCCCTTCTTGGGAGGTTGCACCTCCTTCTCTTGGCTCTTCTTGGGTTGAGGAGTCTCCTGTGTGGCCCGGACATTAGGGGACTTCTTACCCCTCACTACCACCTTCCAGGGTTCCTCCGCCGACTTTGCTGATGATCCCTCGTCTGGGGTCTTCTCCACTGTTGTAGCGGTTACTTCTTTTGTTGCCGCTGTTGTTGTTGCTGCAGATGTTGGTACTATTGGACTCGGTTTTTTGTTTTTTGCAGGGCACTCCTTGGCCATGTGGCCCAACGTGTCGCAAAACCAACAAAAGGATCGTCTGCCTTCCACTACCACCAGCATCTTCCTCTGCCTGCACATCAGAGTATTCGGCAGGTTTCTATAGTTTTCTTGGTTCACGGTGATCTGTATCTCAAGGTCTCCAGTGGCAATACCAATCTTGCTTGTGAGGGCCTTCACTTCATGTACTTCGCCATATAAGGCAAAGAAGGCCCCCATCCTATCCTCTGATACATCCGCTGGCACGCCGTGAACCGTCACCTTGGTCCTGCGAGTACCCATATACTCAGTCTGCAGGCGCAGGCTTTTCGTCAAAAGAACACTTCCTGCCAGCTCCTTCGCCTGTTGCTCCGTAGCCAGCAAGATGTCCCACAAGGCATTAGTTCTCCTTGCGAGAAGCTTGGGATTTAGTTTTAAAGCCTTTAAGGCTTCTTCCATACTGTCCCTGCTGACTCCAATCAACTTCCGCGTTTTAACGTCCGAAGTCAGCAGAGATATTGTCCTTGTCCGGATGTCCTTGAACGCCTCCTCAATGGTCAGAAATTCAGTCCCCTTGAAGGAGTCTTCAAAAAACTTCCTTTGCTCTTTGTAAAAATTGGCATCTTTTGTCATCGGCCTATTTTGTGACCAGGCCGTTTTACTAGGTGACACCGGGTCGTCAACCGGTGTTTTGTTGTTAATATCCACCATGGTAGGATTTTAAAGTCCTACCACGGCGAACGAAGATAAGGAAATATATATGTTCAAAAATAAATAAAACTGGAAAATAAAACGGGGCAAACAAGGACAATATATAATTCAACAAAAGAGAAAAATGCAAATAAAAAGCGGGGGAGGGTAGCAAAAGAAAACAGAAAAGAAATAAACGGAAACTGTAAAAACTTAAAATATACGCTAAAACAAAAAATTAAAAAAGGGAATTCAAAAGAGTTTTGAAACTGAAAAAGTAAAAAACTAAACTTAACTTTCACTCTTCAGTGCTAAAATATCCAAGCGTCTGGGCAACTGGTTCAGTTCGCGACCAGCTGACAGACAAAAATAAAACAGGTTGTAACTTAATACAAACTGTGACCAAGACAATACCACGCACAGTCAGAGACCGCGGCTCGACTCGTTCATCCCCTCTCTCAGAGAGGCGCAGTATTTATAGAGTCATGAATAGTCCATTATCGTTATGGGTAAATTCCCATAACAATAATCATAATGATTTTCTCATGGCATGGCCAAGCTTCAAGATAACCCGAAGCTTTCACCGCTGATGATTTATATGTGCATATATTTATATACTGTTTGATGATTTTCGATAACAAACAAAAAATATTTTCGGTTTTTACCTTATCATTTCCTTTCTTTTTTTCTTTCTTACTTAGAGATATTTTGAAATAATTAACAATCATGCAAATAACAAATTGGAGATTCCTAACTCAAACAAGTGTTGCAATTTAAATATCTAGCAAGTGTTTTAACAGAGGACAGGAAGTGCGACATCGAAATCCCAAAGTGCATTGCGATAATAAATTATGGCTTCCAAAAGCTAATAAAAGTTTAAGAAAATGAAAAATTTCGTTAGAAACGAAGAAAAGTGTACTGAACTCATATGTAATATCGGTTCTCATGTATAACAGCGAATGTGGCAAAATCTCCAAAGAGATGAAGAAAAAGGCCTCAACAAAAATATGGTTCCACAGAAACTTGCTGGGAATACGATGGACTTACATGTGAGCAACGACGAAGTTTTAGAATACTTGGAAAGAAAAATAACATTTATAAGTGATATCAGAAAGCGATAACAGAATAATGATGAAAGACGGCTTGGAAAATTTGACACTCACATGAGATATTCAAGGAAAGCGGGGCAGAGGGAAACATTGCATAATCTACCTAACACGTTGGCAGAACAATGTTTAGGAGAGATAACAAAGGACAACATTTAGTAAGAGTTACAAAAAAACAGGAAATTGTGGAGAGTCATGATCGCCGACGTAGTGAAGGGGCGATTATTATTATGGTACAAATAATAATAATAATAATAATAATTAATAACACAAAAAATATTAAATTAAAAATAAAAACCGAAGGGAGTAGCGGAAATATTTCTTCTTCTTCTTCTTCTTCTTCTTCTTCTTCTTCTTCTTCTTCTTCTTCTTCTTCTTCTTCTTCTTCTTATTATTATTATTATTATTATTATTATTATTATTATTATTATTTCCTTTGATATCTGGCGTTTACACATTTCTTTCCGGGTCCCGCCCAGGGACCTAAGGTTAGAAATGGCATCATGACACTTTCCACTGCAAAAAATAAAAATAAAATAAAATAAAAAAATAATTACATAGATAAAGCCCTTCGTAAAGTGTGGGCTGTACTTGTCAGAAAAATGTATCTCTTTGAGGCATGGACTTCCAAGGATTCCTTCAATCAGCCTACTGGAATCTTTTCCAACCAGTCCAAGGGCTCCAACTACAACAGGAATTGTTGATGTTCCCATGTGCCACATTTTTGAGATTTCTATTTCAAGGTCCTTGTATTTTGACAGTTTTTCGAATATCTTCAAAGATACATTGCAGTCTGCAGGGACTGCCATATCAATAAGGAGGCCATATCAATAATAATAATAATAATAATAATAATAATAATGATAATAATAATAATAATAATAATAGGAAGAAGAAGTATTTCTGCTTCCCTTCGATTGTCATTACATGAAGTTGTGATATGATAAAACCGCTCCGAAATGTAGCAATCTGTGTTGATATATGAAAGCAAATAATTCATTGAAAAATAACTTAGTATTATAAGTAGTAAGTTATTTGGCACTATGAATATTTCTTTGCGCGTCATTGAAGTGCAAGATTTAGGAAAGATACACTGTGAACTAAAAAAAAAAGAAAAACTGATGCGTAAAGAGGCTCAGCTAAAAAGACGCCATGTCTGATAAAAGGTTTTTTGTAAAGTGAAACCGAAGAAAAGTAACATCCAATCACTAACGAGGTGACCTCATCATAGATCTCTTCTCATCACACGATAAGACCTCCATTGTAACCCGAGTCTCATGAATAGAACTCATGCTGTGCGCGTGATTGCATTTTATTTCAGTAAATAAAAGAGAGAAAAAAGTTTTCTAAAAAAAAATCCATTTGATTGCCGGCAAATGCCCTCAGAGTGAACCAAAGGCGTTAAATCCTTTATCACTTAATGTAGTATTCACGGAATTATGTAATAAAAAAAACAAAAAACACAATCTTATAAATTGCAGCGACGGATCAACAAGAGAACATCTGTAATGTATAAAGAAATATACCTGAATGGCTCATTACACTTAATTCGCTAGAATATTATACAAAATCACGAATGTTTCACTTCTTTTTTTATTTTCTTAAAAATTCCGTTGCATCATGACGCTTACACGCTTTATACAATTAGGCAGAATTCGATGGTGGGTTAACTTGGGTGCTGACCGCTTTCTGTGCAGGGTCTGAAAAGGGCAAACTATTGCAGAAGCAAATGAGCAACACAATTATAACTATCTAAGCTGTTCACATGATATACAAGTATTGGCTGGTATGTATTTACGAAGGCGAGCTTTATCCAACACCTAGCCAGGTTAATCACACCGTACTACTACTAATAGTCTCTAAGACAAGCTTAAAAACGAGCACTATTCAGAAATGGTCATTTCGCTTTTTCTTCTACGCCTGTGACCCAAATACAAGTCCCGGCACGATTAAATTATTTCTTTCAATTCCTCCTCAACAGTGCTAATTTTTGCGACACTTAAGTTACTTTTCAAGGTATATTCTCTGTGGAAAAATAAATTTTGCTCCAGTTTAAATCACTTATATTATTATTTTATGAGTTTCAAAATACACACTATATTCCAGACCCCACTTGTATTCGGATCGACAGAGTAGAAATCTAAAAATTATTTCAAGCTTCAATTCTGTCGTATTCAGATTTTTAGTGGTGATCACTTCTTTTCTTTAATTTTTATCAAGTTCCCTACTCTATTTATAGTTTTCTATTCTTTTTACAAGGAACTGTTTTGATCGTAACAGACGACAGTACTCTTTCACTATAAAAAGTAATCTAAATTTCTGTTATGAGCTGTAACTCTTCACTACACGAACGATAATGTCTTTCCACTGCTTATTAACCTTTGTAGCTTCAGGCGGTGCATGCCTTCTTACTATCTCTCTTATGCCTTGTTCTGTCATCCATTTACACAACCTCGTGCTGTGTAAGACGTTAAACTACATCCGCGTCCTGGGTAAGACGATAAACTACATCCAGTAGCAACGTCACTGATCAGAAAGTTTTGAGGAGCGTGGAACCACCCCTTAATTGCTGGTGTTCCCAGTTCCACCCTGATCCAGGGTGGTAGCCCAGTTAGGGTCCCAGCTATGGGCAAATAGTTAACTATTACCCAAAAAAAAAATTATTACCAGCAATACAATTTGGAAGGAAAAATATTACGAGAAACATATTTTTGACAAAACAAAATATGACCAGCAATAAAAAATGTTGTCGGCATTAAATAACCCATTGAGGTTGATATGTCGTAAAACAAAATAAACCAAACCAATCTAAACCAAAGAATACATATTCTATTCATACGAATCTATCCTAAAAATGTTGTTGGCATTAAATAACCCATTGAGGTTGATATGCCGTAAAATAAAATAAACCAAACCAAACCATTTACACAACCACATTTGACATCTTACTGGATCTTCCGCCTGCATCTTTTTCCCTCAGTATATCTAATGAGTCTCATATTCTTTAATTTCTCTCTCTAAATTATGAGTCAGAGAAATGTAGATTATTTCTCCTTTAAATTTCTCTTTTTAAATACACGTTTACTTTTTGTTTCCATTTTCCTTAAATCTTCGTTGTTGATCACATGCTCCATCCATTCTATTCTATATATATATTGACAATATGAAAATAATATCATAAAAATATCAAAATAATTACAGCTACATCCCAACCTATTATGGATATGGTCAGAAGCAAAAATACCCATGACAATAATCATTCTGAAGGAGGTATATACAGAATAAAATGTCACAAATTCTTCTAAAAATGTATTGGGGAAACCGGTAGAAATTTAAAATAAATTTTTAAAAAACTATCTATGAACCAAAAAAAATGATTTTATACACCACAATTTATCAAATGAATTCGTCATAGATAGAAATAACTTCAACAACAATTTGGATCTAAAAGAATGCCACACCAATTAAAAGAGAAAGTGACTGACTGAGACGGAAATTTCTCGATAGTGCCGCGTATCAAAATATAAATCTGCATTGTGGATTTAAAAAAATATCTCCTTTACTGAAAAAATTACTCTTTCCCGAGTCAACATATATGATTATAAATATTTTGAAAAATTAAAAGAAAACAATGAAAATCATAGTTTCCATTTATTTAAAAATATATAATACATACATTAATCTTAATCTAAATTAATTTAAATACTAATTGCATAAAATAAAATTTAGAAAATTAAAAGAAAAAAATCAATAAAATCATTTACTCACTTTTGTTTATTAGACATTAAATTACGTCATTTAGGATCTTCCATAATTTACCTGGACTTTTCAGTTAACCTGATGAATATTTATGGTCGTCTCTTAAATATAATTTCTTTTTAAAACTAATAACAATATTACTTCTGTTTATAAATGCTGGTTGCAAATAAAATTCTTTCAATACTTTGAGAGATTTCATAGTTTAAATCTCCACAAACATTCTTAAATGCCTATAATCTATAGCAGAAGCCATTGGTTTATACCAATGGCTTCCCATACTTAATACTTCTCGTTTTCACTCTCGCGTGGTCATGTGTGACGTCACGTGCTATGACGCGTTTTTCGCTTCCTTGGCTCGTAAATAAGAGTTTGCCGTTACTTTGAGCTTATTCAAACAGAAACGGCGGTCCATTATTGTGGTTTCGTATATGTGTTGTTTGATTTATTAAAATTGTCATCTTTGATAATGGCTTATATAAGCCGAAAGCTTGGATTGTATTCAAACATGTGTCAATATGGTGTTTTCCTTTCGTCTTTCAACGATAATGTGATTAAGCTTATCAAACAATACGAAAGAAACTTAATTAAAATAAATAGACAAAACTTGTCTATATTATTTAATGAAACATGCATTAATGAAACATTGCTGCCGAAATATACACAATATATATATATATATATATATATATATATATATATATATATATATATATATATATATATATATATATATATGTGTGTATATATATATATATGTATATATATATATATATATAAGAATTTCTTCCACACAGAGAAATTAAAGCATAATAAAAAAAACAAAAAAAACAAGCAGTATTGAAATAAGACGAAGAAAAGGAATTTTTATTTTTTCATATCGATCTCCTGTCACAGTACAGCTCTGGTAATATATTTTATGTTCTTGTTTATGACGCATAGAAAATGTGGATGGCTATCACATCTGATCAAAGCCGCAACTGACTATACGTATCAATGGGCTGTCACGTGACTCTCAAAGACCTCTTAAATCATCAATCAATATAGTTGCCTGCTATATCTCTACACATAGACATAGTAAGCCTTTCTATCGCGTTATTACGACTAATTCTATTAACCAGATGTGACATTACAGCACTGACTAATTAGCCGTTAACTATACTTACATTACTACATATTAATCATTGCATGAACTGGTAACAATTGTATGATATCTGTTGGATTCTAGGAATTTTAATTGCAAACAATGTTTTAAAACGGCGATGAAAAAAAAAATTAATGCCAAACGAAAAATAAAAAATAAATGTTCTTCGCTTGATATTAAAAATTTGCTTCATTACTACTAACAATAACATACAGCAATTACAGCATTTCGTAAGAAATCGTTTCCAAGAGGCATGTTCCTATCCTTATCGATTCTGGAATATAATCTCTGTAAAATGATATTGAAATTGTACAGGAGAAAAAAAAAATAAACAAACAAACACTCTAGAGACCATCTGTTCCAGTCAATCAGAAATAAGTTGTGCGCGATTTTCCTGACAAAATACCGACAATTACTGCCACGTCGAATCTTGACTCCCTCTGCTTACTTCACACATGCATCTGCTGTCGTCTGTATTAAGCAATGTTTCAGTATAATTAACGAGACTCTAACGACTGTGAAAGTCGATAGTCCGGCTGTGGCCAAAAAGGCGATAGCAAATCAAAGAAACAGCGCAGCGATTGTAATTCGATTTTTTGTAGACTAAAAGAAAAGGAAAAAAGAAAAAAAAACTGTGTTGTTGCAATTCATCACCTCGTCACTGTTCGTTTAATCACTGTTCATTAGTAAGAGGTATTAATGATGTTAAATGAAAACTCTGATTTTGCGCATTTTTAAAATCATTTTGTCTATCTATCTATCTATCTATCTATATATATATATATATATATATATTATAATCACGATATAATATATAATATATTGTATGTCTGATGATCCCAAAAGCATGAAATCTGGGGTCAAAAACTCATATCCATACAACTTTCTATGTTTGGTCGATCACTGATATTGAGCGCTATCCACTAAGCACATCGGGTATAAAATATATATTATAGATATATAGATATATAGATAGATAGATAGATAAAGATATAGGTTATAATAAATAGGTAGATAATTTTTAAACAAGTAAAACCTATCGACATACTTTTAATTCTCTTCTTTCTTTCGTTGAGTACATGGGAATACTGGCATTATACACAAAGAGAGGCACAAATAGACCCCCCCATATATATATATATATATATATATTATATATATATATATATATATTCTCTAAAGATATATCATTTTATATAATTTAATATTTCAAATAACGGTAATTAGAAACAATATTTGTAAATCTCAACCCGATGAAAATCCTAACGGATGAAACGCCTCACAATTTTTTCTAATTTGTTATATCGTTTTACTATACATACATACATACATACATACATACATATATATATATATATATATATATATATATATATATATATATATATATATATATATATATATATTTATATATACATATATATCTATACATATATATATATACATATACATATATATATGTATTCCAATATATCTATATCTCTCTCTCTCTCTCTCTCTCTCTCTCTATATATATATATATATATATATATATATATATATATATATACATATACATACATATATATATATATATATATATCTTTTTACTCAGAAAAAGCGTTCAAGTGCATCAGCCTACACAAAGACTGTTGTCGCAATTGTGACTAAGTTGATTCCACTTCTGGACACCAATTCCAATAGAACGAGGAAGCTGTAACAATCTGAGTTCATCTATATCTCTCTCTCTCTCTCTCTCTCTCTCGTTATATATATATATATGGCGCAAAAAATTATCTATTGAGTATCTCTCTCTCTCTCCCTATATATATATATATATATGTTGAGTCTTGACTCATTGTTGAATCTCGCCTATTGCATGGAATAATAATGCAACACAAAATGTACTTAGAACAAGAATGTATTATAACAAGAAAGTGTACACAATAAGTACATATAGTATTTCTGTATATTTCTGGGAAGACGTTCCTGGAGAATGTGTTGACTAGTCGCAGTCGATCAGAGTCTCTAGTTGGATCTCGTGATTCCTTCTCTCGTCTTCCGGTACCAACCACTATTTATATAGTTGGTAGTCACCTATGCAGATTAGGTGGATCCCACCACAACAATATATATATATATATATATATATATATATATATATATATATATATATATATATATATATAGTTATTACAATTAATTTTGGCGTCATATTCACCTATTTCTGATTTTGACAGCCTTCACACTTAAGAATCCACTAACTGGAAGAAGACATTTTTTATTATGACATTTAGCAATTCTTTTATTTTCCTTAGCTGCACGCTCAAGACAGAAATCTTCATTCCTACCAAATCTCAAAGGCACTGCATGGAATTGAGTTCTGGTGATCTTGGAGAGCACTTGAAGGCAGAAATCTCATAACTCCATCAAGCAACCCGTCAAATGTTTGATTTGTGACACGCCCCATTGTCCTGCTGGAGTTGGACACAATTCCTAGGTAGGCTGCGGAATTTAAATAAAGTGTCCAAATATATGACAAGAAAACATTCCACAACCATTAAACCTCCGTCATCCTGGACCTTTGCTAAAAGACAAGATGGATTCACACATTCCCGTTGTTCTCCCCAAATTCTCATCCTTACCGTCTTTATTCATTTGTAGCCTGAATTTATTGTTGTTTTGCTGCTGTACACCATCTGCTTCTTCTGCATACCTCCGTTTTAAAGTGTGGTTAGTTGGACTAATCTCGTGCCGCTGTTTATGTTTCGAGCTATCTTTAGTCTTGTTATTTTTTAGTACTGCTCAGTTATTGATCGCCTTCTGTCCACCGATTCATTAATTTGGATTGAACACACAAATACTAGGCTGCAAAATTCACGAACGAACGTGGACGAAATGCGAGAAATTTACTCGACTGAACCAAAATTATTGAATAAAACCTATGTATCGACTTTATCTCCGCAGTTGTAAGGATCTGAAAATTAAGTTTGCGAATGATAGACATTGACTAAACCTGCTCGGAACGCAACATGGCGCGCACAAATGAGGACTGAACTCATTGATACAGCAGCAATGACTTTCTTGATGAATTACTTATCCAAGCCACTGCAAAATGGCTGACTTGTTAAATTAATGGTGAGAACGGACCGATTTAATCTCTTATGATTATGCTGAGGTGGTTTTCATAACTATCTGGGAAGTTTTGTAACCGACGACTGAAATGACACATTTACATCTGAAGGCAAATTGAAACAGAAATCATTTCCTTCAAAGAACTAAACAAAGTAGTAAGCGACAAGAAAATTTCATGAAGAACAAAGAAAACAGTGCTAAACTGTTATGTCATATCAATCCTTCTACATTCCAATAAAATATAAAGAGGAGTTTTCAAACAACAGAAATGTGGGTCTACAGAAGCAGGCTGAGAATTTATTGGATGGGGCAAGTGAGAAACAAGGATGTTTTAAGGAAAGAGATATTTGAAATGTCGGTGATGCATAAAGTGAAGAGAAGGTTTTCAGATTTCGACACTCAGAAGATATATTACATCTTAACTATAGAGACTTATGCACAGAGAAAAATCGTCCTGGGTATGACGATAAACTACGTAAGGTAGCAAGACCTCTAATCGGTAAGTTCTGAGGAGCGTGAAACCATCTCTTAACTGCTGTTTCTCCCATATCCACCCTGACCCGGGGTGGTAGTAACTATTAGGGTACCAGGTTATAGGCAAAGTGTTAACTGCGAAACTGAGATTAAAATTTCTATGGAAGTATAAAAATACGTTTTTATAGTAAAAATACCAGCAATACATTTTTGCAAAAAATTAAATTTTGGCAATAAATGACCCATAAGGTGTTGATATGCCATTAATCAAACAAATACACAGACAGAGCAGAATAACTCCTACGGAAGGAAACGAGTAAATTCGACAGTCATGTTGATATTTTAAAGGATCGCCTAATCCAGATCAAAAGAATCGCCTAATCCAGATTAAAAGAATCGCCTAATCCAGATAAGAAAATCGCCTAGTCCAGATCAAAAGTATCGCCTAATCCAGTCAAAAGTATCGCCTAATTCAGATGAAAAGAATCGCCTAAACCTTATCAAAAGAATCGCCTAATACAGTTGAAAAGAATCGCCTAAACCTTATCAAAAGAATCGCCTAATCCAGATCAAAAGAATCACCTAATCCAGATGAAAAGAATCGCCTCGTCCAGATCAAAAGAATCGCCTAATCCAGTCAAAAAAATCGCCTAATTCAGATTAAAAGAATCGCCGAATCCTTATCAAAAGAATCGCCGAATCCTTATCAAAAGAATCCCCTAATCCAGTTCAAAAGAATCACCTAATCCAGATCAAAACGTATTATTCGGAAGCAGTACAAAAATATACAGGAATGCCTCGATTAATGGAGTTTCGATTAATGCGTTATGCATTACTGTACTAAAACTTGTATATACCAAAATTAGATAAGTGCATACATAAGAATGGATTATTCTTCCGTTTAACCGCAGTAATTGAAAACTGATTTTTTAAATAGTTACCGTTTAATCAAATATTTTCTAAAATGTAAACATCAAAAATGGGTAACTACATTTTGTTTGTCAAGTTTTACGTTAGCTAAATAATTATAGTAGTGTTTAAAATACATTCGAAGTAGATAAATTTTATAATATAAGCCGAAAAAAATACATATAAGAATATCTTTCTTTACTAAAAAATAAATATATTGATTATTTTCATGTTTATTTTGAAGGTCTTAAAAGTAAATTTCTGATTTGTTGTTAAATAAATGAACGATTTAATTAGATACAGAAATTTACATTTATTAAAAAAGATCGAAATATAAAAGATGTACCTCCAGTTATATGAAGAACAGAAGAATAATATGTGGCAAACCATTCTAAATATGTCTTTCATAAAAACTCAGATTAATAAACATTAATTCATACCATTTTTATTATATCTTCTTATAAATAAGTATAATATAATTAGAAATACGCAAATTAAAAGTCAATTGTGAATGAGATTAAAATTTGATGTACAAATTACATCATTTCCTATAAGTTATATTCTACTAATGCGTTTTCGATTAGTGTGTATCTTGTAATGTACAAATTAGCTGCACTAATCGAGGTATCCCTATACCATTAAGAGGCAGAGAGAAACACCTATCCAACGAACATGTTTAAATGAATGTCAGAATATATAGTGGAGAGAACATGGATTACTTCAGAATACAAAATATAGGAAGTAGTGGAGAGGCATGATCACTCACATTCTACCAGGGAAAATACATATAGAAGAAGATCCGGATTTATTGGTAAACTATCTGAAGTATTCTACTGTAGTCGAAAAATCTCTGCTATCTCTGCTGTTTTTATGCCTATTAGTTCCATTAGAATGCCTCCGAGTCATTTTCTTTCGTCTCCTCTACATTTTCCGTTGAACAGTTTTCAACGTTGCAAGACCGACGTGTGGCAGATCACGTGATCTTAGTTTTCACTTAGCAGACGATACTTTTACTGAGACTGAAAGGGGTTATTATAAAAATTTTCCTCATATGAATATTTATGTTTAAAATTCACTTACAATATATACATATTTTATAGAAAAAGAAATAATCTGATGCGTGTATGGAGGGTATTAATAAAAAAAAAGATTGTGGAATATTGTTAGAGATTTGCAAAGCTAATATACTTATTGAATTATGAATATATAGAATTATTAAACATGTTAATATATATATATATATATATATATATATATATATATATATATATATATATATGCTATCATATACATATATTATTTGAATATAAATGTATGTAAATAAATATTTATGTATTTTTATATGAATATATATTTTGTATATATATATATATATATATATATATATATATAAACAGATATGAATATATTTTATATAAATAACTACATGTATATATATAAATATATATATATATATATGCTATCGCTATCATATATATATATATGTGTGTGTGCGTGTGTGTGTGCGTGTGTGTGTGCGTGTGTAATTTGAATATATATACGTAAATATATATTTATATATTTTATATGCAGGGTGGGTGAAAAGAAACTCCCTCTTGAAAATTACTTACAGCTTTTGTTTTTGCATGAAACATTGTATTCCTTAAAATAGTAGAATTTCTTTGCTAATTTTTATTTCAGACTGACAAATTTTGTTCGGAATGGCACAATGGCCTGGCACTGCTTGCGCATGCTCAGCTAGTATCCCGTTACAAAGTGTGGCAGTCCATTGTACAAGTGCAGACATAGTGGTGCTGTGTTGATGGTCCCCGTGCTTCAGAAGATGTCAAAACCATCAGAAATTATCATTCCTAGCTGATAAGTTCAGAGGGTCTGTGATAAATACCCACAGAATCCAGATTGGAATAAAATGTGCAAAAGACAGAGGAAATGATGAAGTCAGCTGTGTATATACCCAGACGATTACAAACAATGGCAGACAAAGTTGGTGCCTTGTAGAATCTTAACAATGTACTTTACTTCTACCGGTATACTTCCAAAATCTAAACATATTTTATGAAAACTGACCAGTAATTATGTTATTGACAATGTTAAATAAGGAGTTTCTTTCCATCCACCTTGTATATAAGTTTCGTTGTATAGTTTAGACATGGTGATTGCGGATAAGTATTTTGATGTCATTATTGAAGGAGGAGAGAAAATCGTCGAGTTTATACATATTTGTTTTATTACCAATTACTTTCGACATATCCACATCATCATCAGGGTATTGTTTATTATAAAATAAATACTATAGCATTCATTATTGTCAGAGATAAATTATGTTATCTGAATGTTAAATTTCTTACAAAAAGTGTGTGACCGCTGAAACTGTTTAAAGTGAGTTAACTAAGTATGGTTTGGAAAGTTGTTTTTTACACAATGAGTAATAAAATAAGAAACTATTATCGTAAACCTTGGCATTTCAAATTATCTATTATACACATTTTAAACTATTTGTGGAGTATTCATAATTAATATATATATATATATATATATATATATATATATATATATATATATATATATATATATATATATATATATATATATATATATATATATATATATATATACGAGGGTCATTCAATAAATAAGGTGAATTATTCGATATAAGGACTTCTAATACAGATAGAAGCTTACTTCTTTTTCAACGCAGGGTATAAAGTCTGTGCCACTGGATGAACATGATCAACCAAAATGTTCAGGTAATCTTTGCTGTTGATTCTACCACGCAGTGCAACTATTGGACCGAGAAATTTCCATCATATAGCGGCCCAAACTATCACTGATCCACCACCATGTTTCACTGTTGGAAGAAGGCAGTCAGGGTTGTAAGCTTCCTTGGGCTGCCTCCACACATAAACTTGTCCTGAAGTTGGGAAAAGTGAAAAAGTGGACTCGTCTGAGAATATGACTTGCTTCCATTGGTCTGCAGACCAGACATTGTGCAACCACTTCTGAAAGTTGCGAGTGGAGAGAAGAGGTTTCCTTACGGCGGCTCTTCCATGATATCCAGCCTTATGGAGCTCACGACGAACTGTTTTAGTAGAAACTGGACTATTCAGATGATTATTCAACTCACCAGTCACTTTGGCTGCAGCAGTCCAATGATTTTTCGCCACATTGCGTTTTAATGCACTTCGATTCATGTCAGTAAGTTTGCACGTCCGGCCCGAATTGCTATCCTTGCTAGAGATTTTACCCTTTTTCTTGAATTGCGTCATAACTCTTGATATGGTAGCTCTTGAAAAAGCTAACAGTTTAGCAAACTTAGTGATCGAGGCTCCTGTCATGCGCGCTCCAACAATTTGCCCATTTTCGACCTCAGAGAGGTCATGCATTTAGCTTAAATTTTACTAAATTCTAAAAATAAATAAGCCAAATACAGTAAATTAGATAAATGAACGTATTTACAATAGATATAACCTGCAATTACTAAGTTTTAGTTAACGTCCTAAATATGTCTTTGAGATATAGGTTCCAAATATTTTGTCCAACCGCTGTACATACACATACACACACACACATACATACATACACACACACACACACATATATATATATATATATATATATATATATATATATTAAGACATTTTTATATTTATACATTTTTTTATAGATACAAATATTCAAGTAAATGCACTGTTTATAATAAACAGTATTAAACAATATTTACCGGCCTAAATGTTCGAGAAATTTTAATAGAAAATATTTGTCCTTCGACAGGAATCGAACATGTATCCTATACGGAGGACGAATATTTTCTATGAAAATCTCTCGGACATTCAGACCGTTAAATGTTGTTTAATACTCTTGATTATAAACAGAGCATTTACTTAAATATTTGTATCTATAAAAAGAATGTATAAACATAAAAATGTCTTAAAATAATTGTCGGACTTTGTCCATTTCATAATATATATATATATATATATATATACACACACACACAGAGAAACACATACACGCACACACATTATATATATATATATATATATATATATATATATATATATATATATATATATATATATATATGTATATATATATATATATATATATATATATATGGCTATTTGAAACTATACTATTTCAGTGAAATCCGATACTTTCAAAAACCCTAATATGTCATAAGCATTTGGCTCATTCGTGAATATATCTTTCTTCTTTACAAAATTCCTATAGGTTTATGTTGATTTATTTTCTTTTACACACCTATTTAAAGGGTGATGCACATAGAATGACAAATGCGTGTAGTAATATGGAAGATAAACGGCTCGAAATCAGAGACAAATTTGAAAGGAAGTTTCATACGGAAGGTCCAACGAACAAGTCTATTCGTAAGTTTTAAAACTTCTTTATACAATTTTTTAATAAAAAAGACGTTGTTAATAGAATTTCAGAATTACATGGAACTATGCACGATGACAGGAGAAAGGAACGTACAAGAGAATTCGTATTCGTTAAGCATTTGAATAAGATTGGTAGTTAACACGAAGGGCGTCGAACATGTGAGAGATTTCACGTAGATCATTCCACAGAATCCTGAGAATTAATCTGAAAAAAAAAATGTTTATCGCATCAAGGTTTTTCACAGATTACAAGAACAGGATTATCCACGCAGAGTAGTGATAAGCGCTGAGCTTATTGATCCAATTAATGATGCTAACTTAATAAAGAAAAATTTGGTTCATTGATGAAGCGACCTTCCACGTGTGCGTAATGGTTATTCGTCATAACTGCCGCATTTGGAGAAGAAAAAAGCGACTGAACCTGTCGAAATGGAGAAAGATTCACCAAAATAAAGGTTTGGCTTGGTATGACTATGTCAAAGGTGTATAGAACTTTATTCGTTTTAGAGAATATAGTTACAGAAACTGCGTATCTTGAAGTCTCCGGCAATCCACGGCTAACAAAAACCACCAAGTTCATTGTCTACCTAACTGTTGTAATCTCTATTCTCCTGTACGCCTATGAGAAATGCGTACTCTAGCGAAGAAACATTCGCGAAATTGAAAGATTCCATCAAACGAATTTTCGTCGAGTCTTGAAGAACACATGGCAGAACCAGATAACGAAGAACGAATTTCTCCTCCGCGCAAAGATGGAGAGACTAGAAACCATTAACGCTCTCCACAAACTTCGATGGAACGGAAACCTTGACCGAATGCTAGACATCCGCCTACCCAAACAAATCCTCTTCATGGAGTTCTTATCTGGCAAGAGACCACCCGGAGCTCCGCGTCGTCGATTCAAAGATCAGATGAAAACACCTTGCAGATGACAGGAATCGATACGTAACGTTGGGAGACGGACGCTACAGAAAGAACCAATTGAAGAAAAGTACTCCACGAAAAAACAATATCCATCGAAAACACCAGGAGACGAATCGAAGAAACAAAGAGAGCCAATAAAAAATCCAGAGCTCTCCATACCCTGAACACTCCTTCCCTGTCATGCGATTGTTGCAGATGTTTATTTAGATCCTGCATAGTAATGATTTCACACAATGAAATGTTAATGAGCACGCCAATACACCACAAGCTCCACCAACAATGCTGGATCTTGAAGTGCTTGAATATTTTGTTAAATCTCAAATTCTTACAATGACATTCTTGACACTAGTTTTCTTCCGGCACAATAACCATTATTCAAAGATTGTATCGTGATTTTCTTAGACGTTTTCCCCATCGCTGGAATAGTTATGGGGGAACACGACCATGTGCACCACGTTCAGTCGATGTAAAACCATTATTTTATTTGCTTGGACATTCAGAACATCTAAGGTGAACACTGGTAGGAAAAATACGAGGTTTGGCTGTCATTAAAAATCATATTACAGATGCAATTCAAAGAATAACACTTCAAATGCTGGAAAGTGTGTTCAAGGAAGCATTGATCGCTTCCAGATTTGTAGAGAGACTCGTGGCCCGAACATAGAGAACTTATTTTGTGCAGCATATACCTTGAAATAAATATATTTTTCATATTTGAACATTCTTTTCATAATTGCAATTACTTCTCGAATTAGAGAGTAAATTTTGAGATAAACTCTATGTTTACATATATAAATATGCAAGGTATATATAAATAAATAAATAAATGTTTATATGGTATAAATATATTTATACATTTTATATATGTACATAAATCTATTTTTATTTTATATGTATATTTATGCATATAAATTATTGTATTATTTATATATATATATATATATATATATATATATATATATATTATATTATGTTGTATATAGATATATATTATTTATATATATTATGTTTATATGTTATATATATATTTCCTTACATGTTTGCATTCATAGATTTTATATATATGTGTGTAAATGTAAATTTGTATATATTTTTTATATATTTAATTATACTTATATTTATATATATTCGCTTGTACTTCTTTTATATATATATTTCCATAATATATATATATATATATATATATATATATATATATATATATATATATATATATATATATATATATATATATATAATTATGTGTAATTATAATTTGTAATATATATAATATATATTCTAATAGTTTGCTTATCTTTTTTAAACGGTACTTTAGTTTCATGGAAGGTTTGTCTAATCCGCAGCACATTATCCTACCAACTAATATCATTGCCAAATCGTTTTTTTCTCTCTCTTTCTCTTTCTCTCTCTCTCCCTCTCTCTCTCTCTCTCTCTCTCTCTCTCTCCCTCTCTGAATCTTATTTTGTTATGATCACGTAAACGGTTTAAGAAATTGAAAATTATGATTACAATGTATATTATTGTAAGTATTTAATAATCTGATCGCCTCAACGTGGTGCAATGGTTAGCGAGGCTTGTCTATTTCATTTCAGCTAAGTTCGATCTTCACTACGCGATCTATGAACATAGAATAAGCTGTGCTAGGCGTAGTTTCGGCCTAAACAGCTAGTCTCTACGAAGACAATACATTAACCTAAATATTCGAGTCAGATTATTAAACAATCTTCTCCGTTCACGTCGTTCATTTTGATGTCATGCATAGCGTCAAGCCTTTTCAGAAATATCTAAACCATCACCTGAATACAACCGATTTTTCAGATAGTTGATTAAAGATATACCGAGTGTAGCGTATAGGTGTCAATGAGAACTATCCTTCTCCAAACCTCGTTGACTGGCGCTACACAATCGCAAACAAAGAACTATACCGGAACAGGAAACAGCTAACTTTCTATGACTTTCTATAACGGAAGCAACGAAAATGGATAGCACATGTAACTTGGAGAGGAAATAATGATATAATCAAGATGTTGATGTTCCACAGCACCTTAAACATAAGGCAAGGAAAGAAAGCCCCCATCGATTGTGGAAAGAGCAATAACTGTTACTGGACTGGAGAAACCTATTTAGAAGAACAATTGTCACTAAAAGTTTACATTCTTCAAGTTTTATTTTCTCATTATGTGTCACAGAATTGTCATTTGGTTTATATTCAAATTAACCAATGTTTTAGAGAGGCAGTCCTTATTTATTAAAATGAATTTCTAGAAAGCGATTCTCAGCGATACGCTATCGCGACGTTATGTATTTTTTGCAATCGCATAATTATGACAAACAGCAGTCCGTGTAGTTGGTAATTACATTTGATGTCTCCATCTGATTAAATTAAAAATTACCAGTAAATAATTATCATTGCTGCTGTACAAGGTGAAGAGTAAATTTCTTTTCCAGAATAACGTCGCCAATGGAGAAATTCATTTAATTTAAATCTGTTATATTCCAAAATGGAATAAGGTGTAGGTAGCCTGGCGGTGATTAATGGAAAGCAAATTATGTTTGTAGAACATCGGCTAGTGTAAATCTTTCGATCCTCATTGACACTATCTGTCTATATTTCTGAGATGAGGCATTATGTAAACTATTTACATTATTCGGACTTTTGTCCTCATCTTTGTCGCCATATTTATTACGTTTCGGACGTTGTACGCTCCGGCCTTCTTCGGGTGGTTGTAATGTTTAACTGAACACTTTATTTCATTCACTGAGGTAAACTGTTCTAGTCCCACGTGCCATGTTTAATGGATGTCATTTATCAGTTATCTCTTGTTAATTCCCCTCTCCAAGTTCTCCACTGCCTTAACCATAGGAGTGTGAGTTCAATACTCGGTTCAGTTCGACATACCAACCACATGAAGAAAGCCGGAGCATACAACGGCTGAAAAGTTATAATAAATATGGGGACAAAGATGAGGTCAATAGTCCGAATAATGTAAATAGTGCTCATTGACACTGTACTGTTGTACCACTATGCAAGACTACGATTTATTTTCTGTGGGTCGTGTCCCTTCAAGACGGTGGTGATCATGACTCTCCACGATTGCCTATAATTTGTAGCGCTTAAAAATATATATTAGTTATTGTTATGGGTCCTTATCTATAACTACAGAATGAACTCTTCCTAACACTATGTATACTACGCCTCTCAAGAAAGAGACGAATCGAGTCGAGCCGGTATTAGTTCACTCCAAACCAGACTGACAGTCATACTAACACCTTCCACATCTTGTATTATTATTCCGTGTAATAAATCTTCGTTATTTCTACTCTTGTGTTCGTGTTGTTCTTCCTTGGTCCTAACCTGGACCATAACAGTTATCTATTCTAATCCTTATTTAGACATCTATTTATTCAAGCTTGCTAGGTAGGTTATGCGTTGTTTTCTTCTATCCTTCCTGTCTTGAATATCTTTTAATTTTTAACATTTCCAAGACCTCTTTCTTTATGCTTAGTAAAGATGTGTAGTTTAGAGACGAAACATTGAACAAAAGACCGACCAGGTATGGGCGTTTTGGGTAGTATTAGTTTATTCAAATAAACTAATATAAAAAATGCTGGACTGTTTCGATGAAAAATGAAAAAAAAAGTGCATTCTATATGCAAAAACTAGAAAAGGCCCAAAACAAAACAAAGTCTTGGAGGTTATTGGCGCAAAGACACTCACATGATTAAACTAACAATTTAAGGAGTCGCCCAGAGTCAGGATCTTTTCCTTTAGCTGCATAGTATGTGCTTCTCTAAGGCTCCATAGATTTTTAAATTAAGAATTTGTCTCCTTGACTGTTTGCCAACCACGGCTATAGAAGCCAGTCTGCCCTACTATTTACCCATAGCTGGGTGGGAGGAGAAGAGATGGATTCATATCTTTCCCAAAGAAAATGAACTAGACTGAATTTGAACTCGGCTCTTGGATTCCTCAAGCCGAGCCGCAGTCCATTACTCTACTATGCCCCCTCAAATCTAAGAAAGTACCAACACGGAAAGTAAAACTCGTAAAATATCGGTATAAAGGCACGCATATTAGTAAACAAATAATTTAGCATCTACATATTTAGTGACCTAATATGTGTTATATAGGAATAAAGTGTCGGTGCCGACACTTGAGTTTGAACATAGAACGCCAGTGGGCAAACACAAGCGATCCCATTATTGAATTAAGTAGACCACGTGACCATAGAGTAAACGCATATATGTAGAGAGTAGCTGACGATTAACGATCTGCTATTCTACTCTATCCTTTATTACTATACGGATCGCCATTTCTAATCTATCCTCTATTACTATTCGGACCGCTATTCTCTCCTCTATTCACTATAATATTTCTCTATTCGGATCACTATGCGGTGGACTATTCGAGCGAGTATTATCGAGCAAGTACTATTAGTGCGAGTGATATTCGAAGGCGACTGATAATTATATTGCTATAATTGTATCTGCGATTACAAAGCCTCTACTACAACGAGTATTACGAAAGTGACAACGAGTATTCGTTGACATCACAAAATGGCATCGTGTGTTCGTCAGCATCACAAAAAATATGAAAAAAAAAATAATCGTAAGGACTTAACAAATTATGCTATCGTTGTTTTGTTTTTTTTTATGTGACAATATCAGTATTCATATATCATTTTACCGGACATACTGCGAGAGAAGCGCTAGATTTCTGTTTTTATTATAAGGGTCGACTGGACAGTACATTTGCTGACCAAAATATAAATGAAGAAGACACACTATTTACTAGACTGAAAGAAATGCGTGCCAGAATACAACAGCTAGCCGATCTGTCGTGTACTTTCCAGTCAACCTTCGTCAGTAATCAACTTACCCCTATAAAATTAATGTATATTAATATACTAATTGGTTTAGTATAGTTTCCCATTTCGGTTTTCTTGATTCTATAGACATTGAGAACTGCGTTTTTTTTTGCTTAAGTAAGCTCCGAAGCAGACTTGACATATGCAGAAAAGACATTAGAATAATCAAAAATCTATACTCGCAGCAAATCCCTTCATACGGATAGAAAATGAGTTCAGTTGAAATAAAAAAATTAAAAAGGGGGCGTAAGACAAGGATTTGTCTTCTCACCGGATTTATTCAATCTATATATTGAGACAATTCTTAGAGAATTAGAAGCCCTACCATGATACATTATTGGCAGCCACAGTCTTAACAATTTAAAATATATAGATGACAGTGTTGATAACAGACACAGAAAGGAAACTACGAATGCTCCTACAGAAAGTAGGGAAAGAAAACCAAAAGAAAGGACTAAGTATGAGGGTCATTCAATAAATAAGTTGAACTTTTCGGTATAAGGACTTCTAATACAGATAGAAGCTTACTCTTTTTTATTCTATTTTGTTTTACTTCTTTTTGACATGGATTTAATTTCTTTTGCAGATTAAAAAAAAACTTTGAGAGTTTTGGCGATTAACAAAGATGGCCGACCAAGAAGCGTGCTCCAGGATTGAACAGCGGTCAGTTATCAAGTTTTTGGTTGCTGAAGGGTACAGTTGAAATTCATAGGAGAATTTCAACTGTGTATGGTGCCACATGTTTCAGCCAAAAAATGTCTACAAGTGAGCTAAATTGTTTAAAGAAGAACGGAGCAGTGTTGAAGATGAAGACAGGTCTGGGAGACTTACAGAAGTGAGCTCTCCTGAGGTGATCGAATCAGTCAATGACCTCATTCAGTCTGACAGAAGGGTGACAGTGGATGAAATTGCAAGGACTTTGAGCTTATCTGTTGGGACAAACGCAGGGGTCATCAGTCAGAAGGAGTCATCTTGCATCATGACAACGCAAGGCCTCACACAGCAGCCAAAATGGTGCAGACCATCAACGAGCTGGGCTGCTCCCTCATCCCCCTTATAGCCCAGACCTTGCCCCTTCAGACTTTCACCTGTTTGGTCCCTTGAAAGCGTTCACGAGAGCCACGAAGTTTAAAAGTGACGATGAAGTCAAAATTGTTGTTAGCGACTGGCTGAGACACCAGTCCAAAGATTTTTACCCTGAGGGAATACGGAAGCTTGTGCACAGATGGGAAAAGTGTGTGATAGTGCTGGGAGACTACGTTGAAAAATAAAAAATAAAGTAAGCTTCTATCTGTATTAGAAGACCTTATCCCGAAAAATTCACCTTATTTATTGAATGATCCTTGTATAAACGACAAGAAGAGAGAATACATGGTTATCAGCAAATTACAAATCGGCGATACTAAAATCAAACATGTACAGGAATTTAAATATCTGGAAACGGTTCCATCAGTGGACGGAAAGTGCGAAATTGAGATCCGAAGACGTATTGGGATGGCCAACGACGCATCCCAAAAGGTAAGCAGATTATTAAGAGACAGGAAAATTTCGAATGAAACGAAGAAAATAGTACTGGACTGTTACGTGATGTCTGTCCTGTAGTCTAGCGAATGCTGGCAAATCTCCTTAAAGATGAAGAAGTGACTTGAAGCAACAGAAATGAGGTTCTACAGAAAGATGCTGAGGATACCAACGGTCGATAATGTAAGCAACACCGAGATTTTGAAGAAAATGAAAGTAAAAAGAAAAGTTATGCTAAACATCAGGAAGAGAGACTTGAACTTTCTGGGGCACGTAATGAGGAAGGAGTGCTTGGAAAACCTGATACTCACAGGACAGATTAAAGGAAAGAGGGACAGAGGAAAGCAGCGTCTAGAAATACTTGATTAACTTGAGCAAATGGATGTTAGAACAGGGTCTGGAAGAAATAACAAAATGACAAAACATATTAATGGGTACGAGGGTCAGGATGATGGGGATGGTCATGATCACCTAAATCCTGTAGGAACACGTCACGTAAAAGAAGAAGGTGTCTTTCTATTTTCTTTTTTTTTTTGTTTTGTTGACAAGCTTGGTATTGGTAGAGCAAGTTTCAGCACTTTCCCTTCACGCATTATTTCATTTCTCCTGCTTTAATAAGAAAAATGTTATTTAATGAGTCACATGCGGAAACATCCTAATAATAGTAAGAACTTAACAAAAAATGTCGTCAACTTTTATGACACGGTTAAACGACTATTAGTATATAAATCTACTGTCCATAAAGTTGGGTCAGTTTTCTATAACTATTAATTTATCAACTGATCCTTATCGATTTACTGTATATTGATTTTATTATTGGAAATATATATTTAAAGACTCATATGTGAGCACGTATTAATAGTTTTGGATGGCATATGTAGACTGGTGTATATATATATATATATATATATATATATATATATATGTGTGTGTGTGTGTGTGTGTGTGTGTGAGTGTGTGTGTGTGTATACCATCTAACCACTGCTGTGCAAACAGCATCAGTGCCTCCAAGAAAGCTTTCTACAGACGATGCCTGTGGTTATCTGCACGGAAAACAGAATGAACCAATGAAGATCAGTTTTCACCTTCGGCTGCTTAAGTTCATTTCGTACAAATGCCATTGGGTAAAGTTTAAATCTTCTTTGGCTTGACAATATGCCAGCGCGTCTTGTCACTTGTATACCGCAGTGTCTAAGAGCATGAATGAGTTATTTAAAGCGGCGCTCTGCAAAATCTTTGGCCCGGACCGGCTTTATGCCGGACAATCTTTCCGCGGACCGCTAGTGGCAGATACTTGTAATTTAATTGCATTTCGATAAAAAAAAATTGCAATAATAACAAGTGTAATTTATTAAAGGAAAAAAATATTATAAGAAATAACAATAAAAAATGTATAATATTTTGCCTCTCATGTTTGGGCTTCAGCCTGACTACGCATTTCGGGTTTAGTTTTTCTGATTCAATACCTATTACATTATTATAACATCAATATCAACTCACCATAATCTCGAACCAATATAGAATCTGTGTAGTATCTGAAAATTAGTTGGCATTAAAAAAATTAGTTCAAAATTATTGCAAATATATTAAAATATACATTAACTGTAAAATGTACTTATAGTAATGACAGATGGTAAGGGTTGGCGTAAAATAGACATTAATTATAAAATGCACATCGATCGTATTGAGTTGATGAATGGTGAATAATAGACAAATCATTCAAAATTAAAGTCCAACACTCAATTTAATTATTATATAATTTTAAACAAGTTAATTATTATTCGCTGTCCGGTAGCAAATGATCCACAATCCGGTACTGGTCCGGGACCAGACGGTTGGCGACCTTTCGTTTAAAGGAGTGACATAATATATAAACTTAACAGAGAGTAGCTGCAAGTTTTTTTTTACTATCATAAACCTTAACAGTATATATAAAAGTTATATTTAAAACGAACACTTGTTATACGAAAATATTATTATTATTATTATTATTTTGTTATTATTATTTTGTTATTATTATCATTATTATTATTATTATTATTATTATTATTATTATTATTATTATTATTATTATTATTAAGGCGTTCGATCCCCAGGCCGGTAACATAAATTACCAAATTAAAAAAAAAAACATGGATATATTTATATTTAAATTCGTATACACACTAATTTTAACTAAATTAGATGTGGTTCACAAATCGCTTTGGTTGTCTCATCGTTCAAACTGAAAAAGCAAAACAACAAAAAAAAAAAAAACAAATAAAAAAAATTAAAAAAAAACGACACACGGACATAATGCTCCCCAACCAGTCCTAGTGATCATGTCCAATTGGTTAACTTCAGGCAAATGACAAATAAATCTGTGGCACGGAACAGGATATGTACTGAAACCGACCTTAAATCAACAAGACGGAACATGTACATTTTAACACCCCAATTATCATTTAACGTCAGAAGCCATGAGAGTGATGTCTGGTGTAGCATTACAGCATTTATAATTATTATTGAGTGAAAAAGCAACACGCTAAAAAGGCGACGCTTGAGTTCTAATATACGATTGACAATATACCTGTCATGATACATTGTCTAATACGTATATAATAATAATAATAATAATAATAATAATAATAATAATAATAATAATGATAATAATAATAATAATAATAATGATAATAATAATATCGTGATTAGAGACCGCAAAAACAAAATGTGCTTCCTTATTGGCATGGCAGACCCTGCAGGCATCAATGTATCTTTGAAAAACTTCCAAAAAACTATCAAAATACAAGGACCTTGAAATGAAAATCTCAAAAATATGGCGCATGCGGACATTAAAAATTCCAATTGTAGTTGGAGCCCTCGGATTGATTGGAAAAAATTCCAATAGACTCAGTGAAGAAATATCTGGTAGCCCATTCCTTAAAGAAATACAAAAATTGTTCTCGCAAGTACAGTCCGCACTTTACGAAGGGCTTTATCTATGTAAAATATGTGTGATGATGCCATTTCTGACCTTAGGTTAGGGTCCCGGAAAGAAATGAGTATATACCAGAAACCAAATGAAATAAAATGATAATATTAATAACTATCCCGAAATGCAAGATCTGCAGAACATGTAATGAAAATGTCGGCCATATTGTCTCAGGATTTCCGGAACTGGCAGAAAAGGAATATACCCACAGGCCTAAAAAGGGAGCGACATATGTGCACTGGAGGATATAAAATAAGCACAAAATCGAAACAACTGAGAGATGGTATGAGCCCTAACCAGACACATTTATCCCAAATAATTATGTAACTACCCTCTGGGACATGCCAATTCAAACTGACAGGGAAATAAAATCCAACAGACCTGATATTATAATAAAAGACAAGATGTGTATGCTTATTGACATAGCAGAACCATATGAGAGAAATGCCTCCATGAAAATTATCGAGAAATTGTCTAAATACAAGGGCCTGGAGATCAAGATTAACAGGATGTCGGGAATAAAGACTTAGTCTGTACCAATATTAATCGGGATCTGCGCCTCGTGAGAAACGGAATGGACATTTTTACTAGAAGTGTCCCAGGTAACATCAACATTCAAGTTGCCCAGTATATCGCCCTACTAGGAACATCCGATAAACTAAGAAAAGTGCTATCAATTAAATGAGAATTCTCCTATAGGGCGTAAGGACCATAGTTTGTCCTTCAGCTCCACAGAATACAAAGCAGGAAACATACAACAATAATAATAATAATAATAATAATAATAATAATAATAATAATAATAATAATAATAATATCGTTGTTGTTTAGAAGAAGAAAAATAAGAAATATCATCATTGGAAAAAAGAACAAAAACAAACGAATGAAGTGTTATTCGCCTCCAGCTACTTATTAAAATGTGTCAATGTGCCAATGAGACAAAATCAGAGAAATCTTAAGCGACGTAATAAGATTAGAAACTTCAATGAGTTATAATGTCACTAATTTTATGCCTTATTTATCTAAAGAATACAAGTAGAACAAAATGCTTTAGAAAAGAAGAAAAACGTCTCTAATATTCAATTAGCCATTACATTAGTGGCATTACTTGTCTCGTTTTAGCTTTCTTCCAAACAACTTGCATGAATTAAAGAGGAGTATTTCGAAAAAAAGAGCATCTGTTTATCATCAGCAGGAAAAGCCCACCCATGAACGGTAGATATGTGTGCAATAATGAAATCGTTTATCCCTTTGCTGTTTTGCGATATTTAAATGATGACGTTTTAACCATGGCTCTTTATATCTCAGTTTGCCAGTTTTTTTTTCAGAACTTCCTTTCCCTCCTATAATATATCCTTGACCGGAATTCAACGCTGTAGTCCAAGACTATAGTTAAGTAGAATGGGCGGGAAATTTTAGACATCAGGAATTTCCATATTACAAATACAATAATAAATGCTTAGTGAGCAAAATGTTCCCCGGAAGTGAACTGTGTGGCAAGTTTTGTCAATACGTTTCACATTTAAAAGTGATTGTTTTAACAGCGAGAAAATGACCCCAGATTAACTTCGATATTAAATCTTTCACATTTGATGTTATCAGTTGTTTAGAAAGTTTTAGCTAATTGTAAAATCTTTGTAAGGGTATTAAAAAGGATTAGAAATGGTTTATATTAATAACGAAAGTAAATGAAATAAGTATGCTTTTGACGCGTGTTTTTGCCCATAGTATCCTCCCATTAAAACCAACCAGATCGATATTTACGCGCTTGTCATAGAGCTGTAGGTAGAATTTGCTGCATTTTCGGTTAACCTGCATTTCTTTAAAGAACACTTTAAATAATTATTTTATATCTTTTTTAAGTAAAAGATACATTTTCAGTCGCCATTGTGTGTGTGCTTTTATTTTTCAGTCATTCTTCAAGTTTTTATTACTACCAAAATGTTCATATTTATGTTTGGTTTGCTTTTTGTTTATTTTGTTCTACAGGACATCAACCTCAATTGGTTATCTAATGCCGACAAGATTTTTTAGTATAGTTTCATATAAATAGTATATGTTTTCTTTGTAAGAAATCCGTTTGTAGACTGGGTTTTATTGATGTATTATTGAAAAGAGGGTTTTTGTCGAGAGTCAAATATTTTGCTGATAATATTTTTTTCAAAAAATGTATTGCTGAAATATTTACTATAAAAATCTATATTTATACTTTCATAGTGTTTTGACACAATTTTGGGGGGCTTAACTATTTGCCCATAGGTGGGACCCTAACAAGTACTACCATTCCAAATCAGGGTGGACTTGGGAACAACAGCAGTTAAGAAGTAGCTCCACGTCCCTCAAAAACTCCCGATCAGATGCCTTGCTGCCGAATGTATTTTATCGTAATGCCAGAACAATCAGATTTAGAGTCTTTTGTTTACAATACATTTTTCTAAATTATGAATATTTTGAATGCGAAACATTTTGCTTTCACCATTTACCCATGACTAGATTTTTCAGATTTCCAAAAGTGGTGGAAGTTAGTTTCAGTTCAAGCAATAATGAAAAAAGAACAATAACATTCGATATTACAAAGACATGCTATAATATCTGTGTTCTACTTTTATTATATCACCCCCAAGCAAGGCTGGAATTCCATTAGTACGCAGAGGGTTACAAGGTGGGTAAGTGAAAGAGAAGACTGAGTATAGGGAGAACTGAGGAAAGGACAAAAGATGAAAAGGATTCAAGAAGACAGATGGCGATTGACGCTGCATTTAGATTTTTGGAGTTTGTAATTACGAGGGAAGCAGGTAAACGGAAGGATGTTCCAGTGGTGGGGAGTGCGAGAAAAGAAACACTTGGAGTAGATATGGCATCTGCATTTGGCTATTTCAACTGAAAAAGTTGATCCTATATGGCAGTATAGTATCACTCTTGAATTCATGTAGTAAGGTAAGTACAATGAAAATATTTGTAGAAGAGAGAGAGAGAAAAATTACGTCACGTTGGTCACCCATAATTGTCCAAAATAATTTTCCAACATGACAACGATGCAAAAAAAAATTATTATTATGTTAAAATTACCGCGATTCCAAACAAAACGAAGAGAATTTTGGAAATTATATTAAAGAAATGGGCATTCTAGCTGGAGATACAATCCAGTTGGCATAGATTTATCGTCTTTAAAAAAAAATGGAGTTCAACTGAAACGGGTGTATCCAATAAATATAACATTTCGAGTAATAAGAAATGATACTGGATTATAATTAATGTTCATTAAATCATTAGGGTTTACTTTGTTTCCGCTTCGGATACAGAAAGAAAAGCTAGCTTAAAGAGATGCAAACAAGATATGTGCATTTATTTAATAGGCTAATTGAATTTTACTTGACTCTGAAAGTCTTCTATCACTGAATGGTTTGTAAACCACGTCGAACTATACCACGGTTTCTCTTATAAGCATGACGCAATTGCGCACACTGCCGGAAGGCAGTTTTTTCAATAAGACTCTTGAATGCAATGGCCAGTGCACAGATTGTCATTGTTTATAAAACAATGATAACAGCACAAACAGTTTTATTCACTAAATAAAACGTTTAAAGAAATAAGAAATAATACCGGATTATGGATACAATCCATTAATGCAGTATATATCTTAAACTCTTCTCTCATGTACCGGACGTCTTATGAATTGAAGTGAATTTTTCTAATTGATCCCTTTAGCTTTATGTTGAAATAATGATCCCTCTTCCTGTTGTGACTTCCTGATCCGGTTTTCTTCTCTACCCTTCCATTTTAAAAACTTTTAAACCGTTCTATTGATTGTTCTTGAATGTACTTTGAAGATGAAAGCCAGAGTATGAATGTTGGTATCATTACTGAAGGCCTGAATGATATTTTTCCTTTCACCATTTCTAAGCTGTGAAGACACTAGGTCTGACACAAAACAGTTTTAACCGGGTCTCTTTTTAGCTGAATAATTCAAAAGGTTTTTCAGTTATTCTTACGATAAATGATGTCAAGCTGGCTAAACTTCTTATCTGAAAACTTGGGTAAAAGAAACCCAATTAGCTTAGTGTTTTTTAAAAATATTGAACATTTTGGGGATGGATGATTATAGCCATGGTGCTACACAATTTTTAAACTTTTGCTGTTATACTTGTTATATATATATATATATATATATATATATATATATATATATATATATATATATATATATGGAATTATCTTATCACGATTATTATTATTAGTGTAACATGTTTTTAATTCTCTGATATATATATATATATATATATATATATATATAATTTCACAACATGCACAGTAGTAAATACACTAGGGGTTATCGTGTGTGAAATAAGAAGAAAAAAGATAAACATTATTTAGGAGCGAGAACAATGGAAGAATAATCAAGAAGACGGTAGATAATGATTGACATTGCATGTAAATTTTTGAAGATCAAAGTTGGATATATTTAGCCGCAAGAGATTTCCACAAGTGAAAAGTGCGAGAACGGAATCTGTTAGCATATAACCTACGATTATATCTAGTCAATTTAACTGTGAATTGATTAAACCTTGCAGCCAGTCTGGTACTTACTATAATGTTTACAATGGCTGACTATTATAACGACACCAATCTTCTCTTTAATTGATTTTCTTTCCAGCTGTGTCTGCGAAATATTCTCCGATGTCTCTTTGAATGGGCATGCGTGAGCGTACAGTCACATCGACATATATTATGTGTATAATACTTGTAATTTTTACAGGGGGCACAACGACTACACTTTGATTGTAAGCAGAAATGCCGATTAAAAGTCGACTCTTTGATACTGCACAGAATTAGTAATCTCTGTCTAGATAAGTCCTTGGTTTTCGCGAATACTATACTGGATTGATACACCAGATTCAGATTCTGTTAAGAAAATTACGTCTTACTCGGATAGCTTCTTCCTCAGATCTGCTGCATTGTAGAAATGACTCCCAAGAGGTTGTTTTCCTGATGACGACAATTTTGACAACTCAAGACTAGCGTTAGAATTTAGCATTCCTACATAACTTCGTGAACGTCACTTCTTGATTTTCTAACGTTCAAACACCACCACAGAGTAACGCTCTAATTTGAGTTGCTTTCAGGACTTGTATGGGGTGGACATTAGTAAAAAGACACACACACACATATACACACACACACATCGAGTGGGTCGTAGGTTAATGCAACTTTAGAATTTTGGTTTGCGAAGAGATTTCGCCATTTTATATCATTAACTTTACTAATCTACTTTTTGTATGAATGATTCATTGTAATATAAATTGAACTGCACCACATATTTGATTTAAAACACACACACACACACACACACACACACACACACACACACACACACACACGTATATATATATATATATATATATATATATATATATATATATATATATATATATATATATATATATATATATATATATATATATATATATATATATATATATATATATATATATATATGGTCGGCTCTCCCGTAGTATTAACCGTATGAGTAATGGTGTAATGGTTAGCAAGCTTGTCTAGCTAAAACGATTGAGTAGTGAGTTCGATCCTCACTGGGTGCCCCCTACTTTCGGCCTTGTGCCACATCTAAGTATATACATATACAGGATGCACAGAGTAAATTGTCACCATTTTATATTTTCAATTTCGCGCATGTGCATTTTTGTTTTTGATTTTGTCGACTGTACCGTATAGTAGGTTCAATTGGGCATCGTCTGCGTGAAAAAGAGCCCTATGACTCAATTCACTTCGCCAGAAATTTGGAAACGGCATGTTGTATTGATTGGTATTCGCGCCGGAAGCTCCAATACGAACATTTCAGTGTGTTTGGTTGTCAATCTGAGGAGAGTGCAGTGGATTCGGAAAGAGTTGGATGAGTCTAATGGTGATGACGAAGGTACTCGCTCTGATCGTTCTGATAAGAAAAGAACTCCCGAATTTTTTGTTAAGTTCCTCAGACTCAACACGGAATCCTACATCAAGTGCCTTTAGAAAGTGGTGCTGCCCTAGCTCAAGATGGTGGCTGCTGGAAGACCCTGTGTCAGGCAACAGGACTTTGCACCATGCCACGCAAGCAGGAGAAAATAGTCATGGCTACCAGACAATTTCTGCTACCACATAACTCCTGAAAA
>OZ038475.1:123297277-123372277 GCA_964036315.1 Acanthosepion esculentum
AAATAAAGCAACCTACTGAGGGAAGATAATACGATTCGTCAGTCATGTATACGAATGATACATGATTGCCTACGCGTGTATCACTCATGGCATTGAAAAATAGCTGCTATGCAATCATTTAAATTATTCATAGTTTGTACACGTTAAGATTTCGTTTTCAATACTGGGCGTATCGAGCTTTGTCTGTCAGAATAATAAAGCACTCAATAAACAATTGATTTCTTGATTGTCTTCGCTTTTATTCATCGATGATTTGTGGAGGAAGTATTTCATACATTTACTAATAGTCAATTTTCGCAACGCGGCAAATCTTGAGCTGCCAACACATTTTTAAAAGTTTATAACTTTTTGCATAGATTAAATTGTACTAATTATCTGTAATCTTTTCACAGCCGATCTGCATACGAAGTGCTGAGTCAAAGTGAATCATCAATGGCGAACGGAAATGTCGTTTTCCGTTGTTCGCGACAACCCAGTCGAACGGAATGCTGACCCAAGAAGTGTTAGGTGCAAAGATTAACTGCCAATGCGTCTTTAGCACGGAGTTTTAAGCGAATGACTTCGGAGTCAGTAAATACAGCTTTTTATCCCAATAGTAGACTATATATTTTAAGTAAAATATTTTTGTAACCAAATAGTCGAAAATGCAGACTACAAATTGGACAATTCGTAAACTTAAGGAATCAGCACATATGCTAGGCTACAAATATCTCCTGAGACGACCAAGCTTAGAAATGAATACAGTATGGGAACCAGTAATAAGGAGTGCCAGAGAAAAGCGATAATAACAACAAAAATTGCAATATGAGCTCTGGTAAAAACATGCTGGTAAAGAATGAGTGCTGAGACACTAGGTTCCTAATACCCAGAAATTCATATACAGATGTCCTCAATGACACATGGCACAGTGGATAAAGGCGTTGGTTAGATCCAGTGACAGTGTCAGTTCAATACCCGGTTAAGCAGTGTCGAACTTGGAGAGGGGAATTAACAGGAGATAACTGACATCCATTAAACATAGCACGTGTTCTAGTTCCACGTGGAACTAAAACAGTCTACCCCAGTGAGCAAAATAAAGAGTTCAGTTCGACATGAAGAAGGCCGGAGCGTACCACCTTCCGAAACGTTGTAATAAATATGGCGACAAGGATGAGGACAATAGTCCTAATAATATAAATAGTGTACATAATACCTTATCTCATACAAATTCGAGATTTCAGCATCAAGCTGGTAAAAAAAAAAACTTAAATATCTACGAAGTCTTTTAACATAGGATGGAAAATGTGACATCAAATTGCGATGGGGCATGGGGATAGCGGAAGATGTCACACAAAACTAAACAAATTATTAAATAAGGGGAAAATTTCGTTAGAAACAAAGAAGGGAGAGGTGAACTGTAATAACTGTCCTACTATACAGCGGACAATGCCCAAAATTCTTCTCTTGGAGAAGAGACTCGAAGTAACAGAAATATGGTTTATAGAAAGTTCACAGTAACTGTTCTGATGAACTTTCCTCCATATTAAATAGACTATCAATTTAAGCGCATTACTAGACACCAAAGTATCATTATTTTACTATTGAAATGCCTAGACTCAACCGTAAGTTCTATGCTAATAGTTTCTTCTATCGCACTTCTCGCTTGTGGATCTCTTGCAGCTTGGTACTTCCCTGTCAACATGCTCATGAAACATTTAAATGTTATGTCAATCGTTATCTTCTGTCTTCTTAATTCCTGTTATTCATCTCTCTCCTTAATAGTTTTTTTTCTCATATTCTCTAACACTCGATAATCCATTGAGTCTTAGTGGTTTTATTGCCTTGCTTGGGATGAAAGGATTAAAAAATGCTGAGAATACGTATGAGAAATGGAAACATATGCTTATACATAGAATCTGAACGATACAGTTGAAATTTCTAGGACATTTAGTGAGAAAAGAGGGCTTAGGAAATTTGACACTCACAGGACATACTGGAGGACAGATGAACAGGGGAAAAGGTCGAATAAATCAGCTAAGGAGATTGTCTAAATGGTTGATAGAACATAGATTGGAAAGATAGCGAAAAAACGATATTTAATAAGAGTTACAAAGAAGACGCGGAGAAACATGAAGGACTACGTTCTTGTGGGACACGACGCACACATGAAGAAGACAGAAACCCCACTTGAACTCTTGTAATAACATGGGGGATTTTACAAAAGATTTCAAGTACCGACATTTAAAAAAAATCTAAAGTTTATCTTTCAGTAACAATGGCATAAATTCGAAGGATTTTCTGTAAGGACTTATAAATTAATAAATGTTCTCATTGACAACTTTACGTTTATAATCACTGATGTCCATTGCTTGTTCTACAAATTTAAACTACGATTTTTTGATTTTGTATTTACTGGCAAAATATTATAGAATTTATGTCATAGCAAGGAAATAACTTTAGCTCATGACGAAGTTTTTTGAACAAGTGATTGATTTTATACGAGTAATCAAAAATGGTAAAGATTCCCTTTAGAATAAATTCAAAGTAAGCATCATACTTACTTTGAAAATCGAATTATCCCCTAAAGTTCTCTCTAAAATTTAATCCTTCAAAATTAAAAAAAAATATTAGGAATTTACAAATATATAAGAAAATATGATCGAGAAGCTTGTTAGTAACCATATAAAATGAGGTGGCTAGAGTTGTAGCACTCTTTAAATTATCCGATGACAAAGATACAAGCAAAATACTTATGTTGAATTACAGTAGTATTCTTGTTTTGTTATTCATTTCAAATATTCCTCGAAATAAATGAATAGTCTGATAAGCTTTTTGCAAAACAGAATCTACCATTAACATAAACTAGTTCTATCTAGAGTTTACGCTGAAATACGCAAACACGCACGCACACATTCACACACACAGCCGCTCTGTTTATTGATTAAACAGTATAATAATTTATTTTCGTCTTCCGGCCTGAATCATTGAGAAATCTTTTAAAGAAAAAATTACGCTCTCTGCCAGGATTCGAACTTCTCTCGAGTATCCACTAATATATATATGTATGTATGTATGTATGTATGAGTGTGTGTTGTGTATGTCTCTCTCTTTGTATATGTAATTTACTAAATAATAAGTTTTTAATCCGACATGATTTCATACTACTAAAAAGGTTCTATTTATTGGCTACACGTGATTGAATAGAGATCGCTGAGTGGTATAAATGTGTACCAGTTGAGAAGTCATTAAGTGCTATTATAATTGAAAGAAATGAATATGGGTTCGATTCTTGTGAGGCGCAATTTCATTATTAGGTTCCTCCATGTCCAGACAGGTAGAAATTGGTTCCTCTGTTTAAAAACAGTTTTTTTCTACACCACTGCCCATTAATCTAACGTTAAGAGTAATACATGCACACACACACACGCACGCACGCACACACACACACACACACACACACACACACACACACACACACATATATATATATATATATATATATATATATATATATATATATATATATATACATATATATATATAAATAAAAGTGAACATTGACAATTAGAGGCAACGGGCTGTTTCATGCTAGACGCAGTCATCAGGTCACGAGTGTTGTTTTTTTTTTCAGCTATTTATATATACTGGTCACTGGTGCATTGAGGGTAGTCTATTTTGGCGGTTATTTTACCGGAAGTCGTTTATTTGTTTATTTATTTATTTATTATTTGGATTAAATTATTTTGCTTGTTTTCATTTTTTTAATTTCTTATCTTATATATTTATTTATTTCCTATTTTAATCAGCGTTTTATTAACGTAGTATATATATATATATATATATATATATATATATATATATATATATATATATATATATATATATTCTCTGAATTTTCACTAATCCCACTTTGGTGCATTAAATTCTGCGATTCTATTTCTTTCTAGGCAAAGATATGTCCATAAAGGAAATTTGAGATGTTGCACAAAGGTTTGGTTTCTTATCTTTCTCATAGTTGATTGCATGAAAGTGAAATGCAAATCTATCAGAGAAATTCGAAACTGTATCATTGGTTCTAGTCCGCGAGTTGTAAACAACTTCCTAAATCTGAGTTCTTTTATATTTCTTCTCTCGATATCTATTTTCCTCTCCCTTACTCACACATTCACACACGGAGAAAAAAAAAGCATGAATAAATAATAAATTTACATGTTAGATATTTACTAATTGTAGCTTAGTCTAGTATAAGACCTAGAGGGACTATAGATACTGTATTCTATCGGTTTTCCAGATATGAAAAATTTGCTTCCATTTAAAATTAGCGTTTAAAAAAGGTTGGCTTTTATCTTCCCTCCCCAAATGTGCATAGCCAATGTCCCAAGTCAAAGATTCTCACCAACATATTTGAATGAGTATCTACCTGAAATCGATTTCTGCCATGTATCCTTACTATAATACGTTCAGATACATCTGCGACCAGGGGAAATTGTATTTCAATGGATACGTTGAATGTTGATAAAATGTAAAAAAAAGAAAATCAAAAAGAAAACTATGGCCACTAAGTAAAAAAAATTAAACATTATATAATGTTGAAACAATCGAGAAAATCTCTATGCTTCAGGACGACTAATTTCGAGACATTGACATATAATCCCAACGCTCACATATTTTACAGAGAGGTTTCTTTTTAATCATTTCACTTCAGGCAAGGCGATAAAGCCACTAACACGCAAGGGGTTACTCTGAGTGAAGGAAACTGAGAAAGATTTGCTGCAGAGAAAGGATGATAAAAAAAAACAGAGGATTCAAGGAGGCAAATGAGACAAGATGCTATCTTTTTCTAACTGATATCAATGGTTGGTGTTCGTTAACAGGTAAATACATGATGAGATGATGCTTATTTTTAAGGTATATAGCTACAATGAGGATGGGCGTTGTGGTGTCAGCCATAACTACTCGGAATAAGTAATCGGAGAAACGAGTTCGAGATTCAAGTCGGGTTCGTTACATTCACTTGCACGAAAATAACTTTGGGATGAATAACTCTCTTCTCGTTCCACCTATGTGTTGAATAGCAGGATAGATCAGGTCATATAGACTTGGATGACATCCAGTCTAATGCAGAAACAAAAGGGAAAATCTTCTGTCTAGTCAGCCAAGAAACGAAAGAGACATTAACGTTCAAGCGTGTTTCATGTATGGCACATAACTGACTCTACTACAATGTGGAGGATTTTGTTGTAATATAACATTCCTATCTGTAGGATTTTGTTATATAAAAATCCTGTCTGTAGATGTTTGTAATATAAAATTCCTTTCTGAAGATTTATGTAATATAAATTATTTCTGTAGATTTTTGTAATATAAAATTCCTTTTTGAAGATTTTTGTAATTTAAAATTCCTTTCTGTAGATTTTTTTAATATACAATTCCTATCTGTAGATTTTTGTCATATAAAATTCCTTTCTGTAGATTTTTGTCATATAAAATTCCTTTCTGAAGATTTTTCTAATATAAAATTCCTTTCTGTAGATTTTTTTAATATACAATTCCTATCTGTAGATTTTTGTCATATAAAATTCCTTTCTGAAGATTTTTGTAATATAAAATTCTTTTCTGTAGATTTTTTTAATATACAATTCCTATCTGTAGATTTTTGTAATATAAAATTCCTTTCTGTAGATTTTTGTCATATAAAATTCCTATCTGTAGATTTTTGTAATATAAAATTTCTTCCTGTAGATTTTTGGAATATAAAAATCCTTTCTGAAGATTTTTGTAATATAAAATTCATTTCTGTAGATTTTTGTAATATAAAATTCCTTTTTGTAGATTTTTGTAATATAAAATTCCTTTCTCTAGATTTCTGAAATATAAACTTTCTTTTTGTAGATTTTTATAATATAAAATTCCTTTCTCTAGATTTTTTTAATATAAAATTCCTTTCTGTAGATTTGAATAGTTTTAAGCATATTCTACGCATAATTATTAACAAATTTTCTACTGCTTCTAGCTGTAGGTGGCATCCAATTATTAAGCAAATATAAAACTTTACTTTCGGCCCACATTATTTAACCTCGAAAAGTTGCTGTAAATCATATTTAAATGTTATTTCCTATGTGAATACATAAAAACAAAGATTCGTGAGATCTCAGCGGACATTGTCACGATTGTCAGCAGTTAGTGAGATAAATTCATGAGACCCTGAACTTTTTCAATATCTATAGTACCTTAGTATACTGGAAGGGCTAATTTATAAAAAAAGAAGCTTGTTATGGAAATTACCATTGAAATTGAAGTCTGACAGCCAAGGCGACACTATCAAGTTATTTCGGCTCTTAGCGAGCTTAACACTGAATAATGTTTTGTCCTCGGATTGATAGATAACTTGAAGAATCTTTATTATACTTACATCTCGTATGTACCGTGTCCCGTCAGCATGTTAAATAGCACCATTCTTAACTGTTTTCTATCATCAGAAGTACTTATTAATGTGTTTTTTCGTTCTATTATCCGCCCCATTCCCTATCTTGCCTCCATTTATACAGCAAAGTTAAGCAAGTTAATTGCTATTTTCTACCGCACTTTTGGCTTTTAAAATTGACGGTGCCGTATTCTCCAATCCCCTTTTCCTCATCACATTGAAACAACAGTTCACGCAAGATCACCGAAGTTAAGCAAGGCCGAACCTGTTCAGTACTTAGATGGGAATACCAACTGTTGTAAGCTTGGATGTGCTGGTGGTGTAAACGATAATGGCTCGAATTTTTTAATCGGAGAGTCGGGTTACAATTCCACTTTGTTTCTTTATATCCACGTACTTGCAAATAACCTCTTCTCCCTACAGGTATGGGTTAATTAGTGTGAATTATATCAGTAAAACATTATTATCTAAAAGATCTTACAATTTAAGAATATTTTCTGGACTTAAATAACCTGGGAAGCGTTGATAAACCGTAAAGAATGAATAAATCAATCATTATATGTCGCAAGAATTTAAAATGTCAGTTTTGGATTCTTAATTTATGTGTGTGTTTTTCCATAACATTTTTTTTAAAACTTCCTCGTTGGTCACATGTTCCTTCCTTGGTATTCTCAGCATTCTTCTCTTGAATCATATTTCTGTTCCCTTAATCTGCATTTCTATTTGTGGGACGATTTTTAATTGTATCTACCGAAAGTTCCCTTGTTTTACATTCACTCTATTTTTTGTATTTTCTCAATTCATTTTCATTTCCAGCGACAATATCAAGTTATTTCGGTTTTCAATGGTCTCAATTTCGACTAATTTTGCATCGGATTGAGGTATAAATTGAGACAATTGCGTTACAATTTCTACTTCTATGCGCTGCATACCGTTTGGACTTTAGACCTACGAAGAAAATTCTACGGAAAATAGGAAGTAGAAGGAAACTTACAACCAGAAAGCGACAATTGAAATTTCTTTGATATATAATAAGGAATGGTGTTATGAAGGAATTAAAACTTACAGAACATATTAAACAGAAGAAGAACATATGAAAACATCCAGTGAATTTGTGTTTGTGTACAGAAAGAGGACAAAATGGCTGGTAAAAATTCAAGCTCTCCTAAGTGTTAAAAAATACGAAGTTGTGAAAGGATGTGATCGCCCTTGTCTCGAGTGGACACAGCGCGCAAGAGATTTAATTGTAACATGAATATTATAGTCGAATGGTAAGTTTTAAATTTCTACTTCTGTCATGATCTTTAAGAACTTGTCGATAATGTATCTTCATAACTTATATATATATTTTTTTCTCAGCATTATGTGTTTCTTTATTAAGGCTCTTATTCAATGACTTACAGTCACATTACACTGAAAGGCCTATTCCCGCCCAATTCAGTTCAGTTATGTGCCATTCGTGATACACGCTTAAGTGATCGTGTATCCATAGATAGATGGCTGACGAGGCAGATTTTTCACGCAGTAGGTTGCCATTTATTTCTGAGGCAGAACAGTTGCCATCCAAGGCTATAGAACCTGGCTTGTCCTGCTATTTAGCTATAGCTAGGCGGAGAAGAAGATTCATACCTTTCCCAAGGGTATTAGCACATAAGTGAATATAATGGATTCGATTGGAATTCGAACTCGGCCCTCCGATTCCTCATTCCGAGCCGCTATCCCGTACAATTACCGTAGTTAAAAAACGACGAGCCTGGTCATTACCTAGATGGCTGACCGTTTGGAAATACAAGATGCAGTAAGCTTGGATTTACTTGTTGTGTGATGAATAGTGGCTCGGCATTTTTAATCAGTTCCAAATCCAGATGAGTTGGTAATATTCCCTTACAAGCAAATAGATTTATGAAAGGCATGATTCCACATCTTCTCTCCCCAGCTATCAGTTCATTTAATAAGCGATTATTATCTCCAAAATAAAATAAGATTGTGTTCAAAATATTTAGATTTCTTCATTGAATAACCCAAATACGTGGTGCTGCTAAAAAATAACAATCAACGAAAAGTATCTTTGTCAATCTCATACTCGTATTCTCGTCATTTGTTCAGAATTGACAGGTAGGCGAGCCGCTAATCCTTTTGATATTATGCATCTTGTGAATGGTAAGTTCTGCAGACCTTCTTGCTTCCATATATGTTATATATTATGCCTTTAAATTCCCTGGCCAACATAGAACCCAAGATTTCGTTGCGGTTTCTGTAACAAGCCAGTTTTAACTGAGTAGATAGTTAGCCTACTGCACAACCCCTAATCTGGAGGATCAAGTTTTGAATTCCGAGTTGTCCTTCCCCTAGACCTGTTGCCATGCAAGACTATAGAACCCAGTCTGTACTGCTATTTACCCATAACTGGGCAAAAAAGAAAGGACTCATACCTTTCCCAAGGGTATTAGCACCTAAGTAAATGTAAGAAATACAACTGGAATTTTAACTCTGAAATCCAAACCGCTATCCATTACTCCACCATGCCTCCATAAGTGTCAATAAATTTAAATTGTTTCTACCCGATTGTAAGTAAAAGTCTCTTTGAAGGATGTGCGTGTGTGTGTGTTTGTGTGTGTGTGTGTGTAACGAATGCACGGCCGCAATTTTAGACGGATTTGCACCAAAATTTACATGCACATGCCCCAAGAAAGTTAACAGGACAAGACCGACATTGCATTTCCCAACTCCCATCGATAGTGGAAATAATCGATTTTTTCATGCTTCTAAGATAGTTTTCATGTAGTTTGCGGTCATTTTCTACTGGTCAGAGTGAAAGCCTATAGCTGGCTGCAACGAATAGGCAGGAAGATTCTATTGGCCAGCGTGAGAGCCAACAGCTGACTGACACGAATGTTAACTAGCATGCTAGCATGCAAAAAAAAATCGATAGCTGCATTCGTCACAAGTGGGAAAAATTTAAATCTGCATGGCACTTTACTCCAATTGGCTCATTCGCTTCCTTAAACTCAACGTTGATTCTGATTCCGCTGAACTGGTTTAGGTGTGAAAAAGTATTTGTTGTTAACATTCTTTTTTCATTCGGTTTTTCCAGTTGCGAGTCCTTTTTTAAAGCTGATCGTTTTGTGTTCATTTTGTTTAGTTCTTTTTTCGTAACAGATTTAATGTTTAGTATAGAGCTTAGAAAAAATTCGCAGTGTGAGATAGGCAAGAAGTAAGGCATGTAGCAATATCAGCACGGCAAAGGGCACTCCTTTAAAGGCAAGGAAGGGCAAAAATATTTTAAGTCAAGTGATAGCGATTGCTGTATGAGTCGTACGATCTTTGAATCAAGCACGGGCAACGCCGGGCCATGCTGCTAGTTCTTCTTAAAAGATCCTCGCTTGTGAAATCTGTTTACTATGTTCCGCAGTCTTTGGTAAAACCTTACGGTTGCTTCAAAAGTTTTTCCTTTGAGGGTAAAATTTTCATTATCAGAAAGGAGAGCAAAGATTATATAGCAGTCTATCTTTCCTTCCTCAGTTTCCATTGTTACTTTTATCATATTTTAATACATTACTATGTTTAGGGGAAAATCCTTTGCGAGATTTATTCGCGTCCAATTTTCTTTGTCGCAGTTTCCGTCATCTGTTTCGACTCTATTAAGATAATCAAAGTTCTGCTTTATTTTGACGCCTCACGACTTCTTCTCTTTCCTTTTAATTACATATCATTAATAAAACATTATGTTTATACTCTCAAACAAATAAAACAAAAACAGTATTTTACATCAATAGAAAAACTGCTTAATTTGAACCAGGAATAAATCCATCAGTGACAAACCCTTCTTAGATTCTTAGTTTTGTTTTCAAATAAAAAAAAATCTATATGTTACCACAGTTGTTCTTCTCTGATAAGACATAGATGAGTCGGCTGTAATTATATGTAAATAGAATTTTGAGCTTTTTTTTCCTTTTCTCCATTTGGTTTCTTTTACCCGGTCTACACAGTATGAACCAAATTACACACTGAACAAAATAGTATTGGCTTAAAAGGAAAGCTAAAAGCTTGTAACTCACAGCATCACTGCAGAGAAAAGCTACGGCAGTCGGCTGCTGTGTGCAACAAAATCTATTCATCAGATGTTTTCTTTCTGAACTATTACCTCTGGCCATACAAGCAAAATACTGAAAATCCGTTCGTTTTTCTCTTCTCAACGCAAAGAACCTATTTTAGCGACCGTGTATCGATCTTTTTGGAAACAGCGTAACCCTCCCCTGATCGATTTTATTTTTCGTTCTTTTTTTTGTCTTCGCTGTATTATTATTGCAGATATTGCCAATAGCGAAAGATTTGCATTCTTTAAACCAGTTTATCTCATGATTAGGACTCTTTTCTATACTCTTCTGCAAGTCACAATACAGAAAACGATTCACTTGTATTGGACAAAAATAGACATTACCGTTTTTTAAAACCTGGCACAATCTAATGTTATGTTAAAGAAAAAAACATGTCCTTTCATTATTGCAGACTATGTTATTTTTCCGAGATCTATAAATATAGATTCTTTGTAATTAAAAAAGAAACAAATCTGAAAAACAAAAATATTACCAGCATCTTCTAACGCATAATGAAGCGTCATTCTAACAAAAAGTGAATACACACACGCACATATATATATATATATATATATATATATATATATATATATATATATATATATATATATATATATATATATATACGTATGTGTAGGTATATATATATATATATATATATATATATATATATATATATATATATATATATATATATATATATACGTATGTGTAGGTATATATGTTTTATATAATGTTCATCGTGTACAAGGCCCAAGTAACATCCGATGTAGAGTTTTACAGAATAAGTGATAACAGGTAAACTTTATGAGTATATATGGAGAAGATAACACTAGACTTAAACAGGCTTTATAAATATATATATATATATGTGTGTGTGTGTGTGTGTGTGTGTGTGTGTGTGTGTGTGTGGGTGTGGTATTTTTCTACTTATTTTTATATTTATCATTTCCAATTGTTTAATCGGTTTCTTGATGTTAAGTAGAAATTCATCGGAGTGTGTTTTGTTTTAACCCAAGATCATCTTCACTGTTACATTCACGCCTTTTTTAAAATTCACTATCACAAGAGGATACAGTTACAATAAGTTTGTCTTTGTAATTTACCACTGAAGATGATAGAAAAAAAATGTTCAAACTTATACACTACCCATACCATTCCATCGTATACGCCTGTAAACGAGTTCACAAAATCCATAAAACTAAAAAAGCAACAAAAATTATGCAAAATTCATAATCCTAACCCCTAACACTTCAACTAACCTCAAAAATGAATGAGCCATCTCTCAGACGAGGATCGTTACCATCACCTCCAAGACTATCGGAGATATAATCAGGATGAAAAATGAAACAAATACCAATTCAAATGCCGGAGTTTATCAAATCAAACGTGAAATAACATGTACATTGGGGAGACATCACGCGATATAAAACCCCGCATCCAGGAACACAAAAGGGACTTGCGATTAAACAGACATTCAAACTCTCTCGTCTTACATGGCAAAGACGTGGGACATAATTAATTTAACCAATGCCAGCCTTATTGAAAAAGAACATAAAAAGAGAAAATATTATGAAGACATATTTATAGCAATACTAGCAACTATTAACAAACGTTTAACAATCTACATTATATTTCCATTGTTCTATTGATCCATTATTCATGAATCTAACGTATCTCATTCTAATACATAAAAACCAATGAAGATACATAGAAAACACGCACGAGATAAGCTTTAATGATAAATCGAAGCAAAACATTTCTTTCAAAACATCCTGCTGCGTCTCACTAACTTTACACAGAATGTTTCTCACGTATATTTGAATATTTGAATATTATCTGAAACTTCATGACACGTGACACGTATCTAACCAATAAGAAATAACCAAACACAACATACCATTAATCTGCCTCTCTTTGCTTTTTAACATTTTATTATATTTCTATCTTGATCTCTGACGAAGGTTTAATACAGTGAAACATGTTACATTGAAATCTGCTTCCCACTGTTCTTTACCCTATCATATATATATATATATATATATATATATATATATATATCGTCTCAGATAAGCTCATTCCTAAAGTCTCTTGAGTAGAAAAAATATGGTTCAGAACGCGCTTAGTGCCGTCTACATAATTATAACGCATTATATATTATTGATTCCTTCGGGTATTTTGTATTTATTCATTATTTATTTGTAGTTGATTATTATTATGAAATTTATTTATTTGTGTTTATGCGTTCTTTTGTAGTTTGTTAATTTGTTTATTATTTATTTACTTATTTTTTATTTTATTGTTGTTGTTTTTTTTTAATTTTTCTTTTATTTATATATTTTATTTTTATTGTTTTATTTGTTCTATCTTTTTTCTCTTGTGGTGTTATATGCTTTGTTTAATTTAATGACGTCATATAAAGTATATTGATTTATCTGCGTTCGTGTGATCGTTTATTTAGTAATTGGTGTGGTCTGGGAAGGGCATGATAGCAATTTTCTCTTCCAAAAAATGTTTAGATTTTTTTTATTTATAGTCGTAGACTGATGCAGTTCTCCTTATTTTCCATGATATTTTTCGTTTATTTTCTTTTTAATTTCTCATATTTAATTGGAAAATGTTGTGATATTCGCGTATTTATCGGTAAAGGATGATTTGTGTGTGTAGTTTCTCTGTTTCCAGAAAAATGCCTCCTTCAGTTACTACTAAGTACCATTTTTTGTCATCTTCTGTTTTTATAGTGGCTTGGTATATTATATCGTTTTGCAAGCAATTGCCGTTGTGGGGACCTCCGCGTTTGCTCTGCAGTTACAGATGGTTTGATTTGTTCATTTTTTTTTGCATTGTTTTATGGGTTTAACAATATGATGTTTCGTTTTATGTTCACTTTTTCTGTACTGCATGGTGTGTATGCTAATTTTACCGAAGTCCGCTAGCTTTTCGGGCTGTTTCAGAATATTGGTCTCGTTGAAGATGGTGTTTTAGTAGAACTGTACTAGATTGAGTGGTCTTCTTGACTATTAATGACGGTTGGAAGATGTATGTAAAGTGGTTTGAAGATGTATGAAATGTATTTATGTATTCGATGGGTTTTCTATATGGCTGATTAGTACCTTTTCTTAGGTTTAACGTGCCGTCTAAGATTTGTTTTTATGTGTGTAAAATCCTGTATTTAAAAAAAAATATCTCTTACAATTTCTTAGGTGTACGAGAACCTCGCCCCTTTGAAGGCCTATATATATATATTTATTTGGTAGATTATTTCATTTAACATATGTATGCAACTTCTCACAGCCAAGCGTCTTCGTTTTCATATAATAGTAATTTTAGGTAGTGCTTGATTATTTTTAATTCGTTTTTGTATATTTGTATTCCTTCTTAGGCTAAAGAGATGAAACTATCTACCATCGGTTCGGTCACTAAAGGGTAAAAATCTTTTATATCTAGCTGTATAAATTCGCAATAATGTTTCTGTTTTAGATTACGAAGAAAATCTATGGTTGTTTTTTTCTACTAGTTTACTCCTACCTTCGTCATTAGTGATTTTCTAAGCATGGCGTAGATATGGCAAAAGGCCGAAAGGGTGTGACATTCAGTGAGGATCGAACACACTATTCAGTCGTAATTATTTTAGCGACACACCCTTGCTAACCATTAAACCCCACCGAGACACCCCTAACTTTGTCTTTCGTTCTGAGTTAATTTTTCCTAATATTATTTTACTTATTTTACCTACTTCACTTTCAGTTGGTTTTATGAATCTACATGTTGGGTTTGTTTTGATTTTTATGGTCTTCAAATGTTTGTGATATAGCGATGCAATAATCTTGTCTGAGTCTAATGTTTTAGGCGATTTTTTTTAGCTTCCTTGTTAATATCATATGCTGTAGTTTTGTATGTTTTTCTGTTATATACAGGGTGTATCAAAAACGCATATAGCAACTTTGGTTTTGGATTCCTAACACCAAAACGAGGTAAAATATCCATATAAAAATATGTCGAAAAGGCCATGTCGAATGTGTTCCCCGTGGTCAGGCAGACGGGCAGATCTCGGTCTTCCTCGATTCATAGTTTGTGGTGCCACGGATCCTGTCTCAGCAACGCAAAGATAAACAGCAGCAAAAGTTGGATGACTCGGCTACCTTCGGTCTGGAAACGCAATCTCATACAGCCGTGCAGCCTTGAATCCATTACCATTCGTGCGGCCGTATGTAAAAAATCATGTTTGCCTTATCACAATATGAATATCCTACCACTATTAAACGGAACCCTTCTCAGTGAACTCACTACTCAACACATTAAACGTTGAAGCTAGACTAGCCACAAATGTACACGGATGACAACTCTAACTTAATCTTCATGGCAACACAAGGGCATCTACCATAAGCTTTCTTTCAACTAACTCACAAACGAAGTATTTGCGGACATATGTTTATATGGACTTTTGTCCTTATTTTGGTGTGAGAAACCCGCCCCAAAATTTGTAAAAGTATTTTGGATACACCATATATCTTTATGATTTCCCTTGAAGATATTTTATTCTACCTAAATTTTTTTCTGCTTGATAACATTATAACTTCGAAATGAGATTTTCCACTTTGGCTAACAATGTGTCTGTATTATTGTTACTGTATCCATATTCAAGCGACAGTGCTGGAAAAAATTGCCCATAAAATTCTATGTAGCATTCTGGAGCATTTGATTATAATCTTGGAGTCTCTAAGTCCTTAAATTAGAACGGTGATACAGTTTTTTTCTTCTCTCAGACGACGTATACTTTGCAGGGTAATTATGGTCTAAACGTTTTGGCATAATAACAATACTCTGGCTGTTTTATTTGTTAATTGTAGATTTGAAGAGATATCTCTTCGACAATTATAAATACAATTTGAATAAAACTTGGAAGGATTAAATTAAGGAGATATTTTTCTAGTAGCAGAAACGTAAAATGAACATTTGAAATAAACCAATAATGATTGCCAAATTATACATGTCTCCTGTTTTGCAACAGTATTTGAAACAAGTATCGCGATTATTTACACTAATTCATATTCGGACTATTGTCTTCGTCTTTGTTGTTGTTATCCCAACGTTTCGATTGTTGGACCCTCCGGCTCACACCAGGTGTATATAGATCTGGATAAGGAATTTTGAACTGAACCCTTTATTTACTCTACGGGGCTAGACTGTTCTCGTCAATTGTCATATCTGGGGATATCGTCTCGTTCTTATTTTAGTACTGCTCAGTTATCGCAGCAATAACAGTAGAAATGATAATCAGGAGGCAGGTTAGGTTTAAGACTCCAAGTTCACTATTGAGAAAATAAACTAGTGGATTAAAGCGCTGGTTCGTGAATTTGGTAACATTCTATGTACTTGGATTCAGTGCAGTCGGCGCAGTAGTAGACGATATCTCCAGACTTGGGAAATTAACAGGAACAGTCTATCCCGTAGATTAAATAAAGGGTTCATTTCAGAATTCCCTGTAGTTTACTCAGATAGATATACACCCGATGAAGCCCGGATTTAGATTTTGAAGTTTTTTTTAAATAATTACTTAGTAATATATTCTTTTATTTATTCCAGGAGGCTTTAAATATTACTTATATATTACAGCTGATGATTATGATTTCAACTTTCGTTCATTCTGACAGAGCCTGTGCCAACCTAAGCTATGACTGATTAATGGCCATATATGTAGTCTTCAATCTAGGTGTGGACGCGTAGGCATATGTGGGATCTTTCAGGTTTGTTAATTTGTCCTCGACGATCTAATATAATTTTCAGTGTGCGCCTGTATTTATATTGTATGTCAAATATTCAAAACGTTACGTCTGACTGCCAGTGTCTCACCCCAGCGCTCTTTTGGAAAGGTGTGTAATTCCACTCCTGCCAATTCAGTGGAGGGTGCACATTTTTCCACTTCAACACTGGGGGGATCGGTCACCCACCCACATCGTATCATTGTAGCTATTAGAGGAAAGCGCTGGGAAGATGAAAGTTACTAACTGAGGAATGTTAATTTTAGTATAGAATTATGGAGAAGATAAGGATTCGAGCCTAAAAAAAAGAGCAAAACGTGAGAGGGTAAAAAGAATTGAATATTGTAAATGATATGAATTTTTTGAAAATTATTCTTCGGCTGGGCTAGGAGTTAGGGCGAGAGATCATTTTAAGAACGCTCTCTCTTCCTATCTCTTTACAAGCACACACACGCACGCACGCGCACACACACATATATATATGTATATATGTTATGATACCATATACAAATTTATAAATATCAGAACAATGCAAGGCAAATGCTGAAACAACTCAACCTCACGGTAGACGTCATCGGATCTATATCTATATATATATATATATATATATATATATATATATATATATATATATGTATATATATCATTTACGCAAGGTATACCAGTTTATTAATATCTACCTACCTATCTATTTTCCTCTAGCTTTCACAGCCTACTCTTATCTATCTATCTATCTATCTATCTATCTATCTATCTATCTCTCTCTCTCTCTCTCTCTCTCTCTCTATATATATATATATATATATATATATATATATATCATTTACGCAAGCTATACCAGTTTATTAATATCTATTTTCCTCTAGCTTTCACAGCCTACTCTTATCTATCTATCTATCTATCTATCTATCTATCTATCTATCTTCTTTATTTTGGCAGCAATCCTTTCTTTTATAGGTTTAATATGAATAACACGGCCAAGGGATAATCTGTGACATATAATTAAATGTTTCTGACGTTCTAACAAATAATTGTTTTTATTTAACTCCGCCATGTTAGGCAAAGGCTGAAACATTTTGTGTAACGCGTGCGTTCCTTCCTCGCGAAGGACATCACGTGATATATATATATATATATATATATATATATATATATATATATATATATATATATATGGACATCTGTCTATATTTCTGAGATGAGGTATTATGTACACTATTTACATTATTCGGTCTATTGTCCTCATCATTGTCGGCATGTTTATCACAACGTTTCGGCCGTTGTACACTCCGGACTTCTTCAGATGGTTGGAATGTCGAACTGAAACCTTTATTTGGACCACTGGGGTAGACTGTTCTAGTTCCACGTGCCATGTCTAATGTATGTCACTTATCTCTTGTTAATTCCCCTCTGAAAGTTCTGCACTGCCTTAACCGGCTATTGAACTTACACTCTTTGGATCCTGTCACTATATCTAACTCAAAGATGAGGACAATAATCCAAATAATGTAAATAGTGTATATATGGACAGCAATACTTTTTTTTTATAGAGGTTTCATATGAATAGCAGAGAAAGGACTATTTTGCGAAATTTTATTATTTTATCACATGTTCTAACAAATTTTCTCTTCATCATTTTATGTGCGATTATCCGAACTGGTACGTTTATTAAACACTCCCACCCTTATATATATATATATATATATATATATATATATATATATATATATATATATATATATATATATGTATATATATATATATATATATATATATATATATATATATATATATATATATATATATATATATATTAAAGAATATTATATTCTGACCATTATGAAATTCGCGTTCTCGTGGTGATGATTTAAAATTGTTTATTTAATTGTATCATAACCCACAAAATCTTTCAACACTAATACAGTCCCCACCCCTAGACCTACAACACTTTTACCTCTATATTCAACTTCTCACTCACCTTCCACCCACCACCAATCACAAAATTTTTAAATCTAATGTTATTTTCACATAAATTTTCGCACAGTGAGAAATTAAACAGGGAACGGATTTTTCCACCTACAAGCAAGACTCTAACCGCCTCAAGAACTAAATTGGTATAGCCTCCACCGTCACTCTGTTTATTTCTCGCATCCGCTGATGAAGAACAAAGGCGTGTTTGAAAATTCCGAAATTGGAACCTCAATCGCTGTGCTTCATTTTTGTCACGTGGTTAATATTAATAAATGTTTTTCGTATTGATTACATCGGTACCCTTTCGTTTGACTTTGTTTTATTGACCAAATTATCTACTCTATTTTACACACACACACACACACACACACACACACACACACACACACACACACACATATATATATATATATATATATATATAATTCTTCTGCATCATTTATTTATTAGAAGTGGAAAATTTCCTAATCTCATGACTATTCCAGTCAGCATTTGAACTTGCTAAAATTGTCAGTGTCTTTCTGATTGTTCATGATAGTCTCGTTGTAGTTTATATTGACCTTAAATTTACGTCGTTTTTCACATACTCAGTTCTGGAAATTCTCAAAATTCATCGCTAAAATCGCTTCTCTGTTGTTTCATGTCTTTTCGTCGTATGTCAAGAAATCGTCCAGTAGTCAATGCTATATAGAAGCATAGATATTGCATAGCATTCGAGCGCCATTATTATCATTTTTTTCCATTAATACAATGCTCTGTGTGGCGTAATAGATAACGTCACGGAATGAGAAATTGAAGACCCGAGTTCGAATTCAAGTCGGGTTCTTTACAATCACCTACGCGTAAATACCCTTAGGAAAGGTATGAATCCATGTCTAACTGTCCGAGCTCTGGGTTGAATAGCAGAACAGAATGGGTCCTATAGCCTTTGTTGGCAACTAATCTATCACAGAAAGAAATAATACCTACTGCGGGAAAATCGTCTGCCGAGTCAATTTTGAATCGAAAGAAAATAAAGCCTAAGCATGTATCACGTGTGGCGCTTGACTTGCTTAATATCATGCTCACTTTTTGAAAACAAATTCCTCAATTCCTATTCGTTTTTATTGTCCTGTGTCTGTGACGTCATTTTTTTTTTATGTGCCTTCAGAATATGGGCGACCAAGGCTCACCACAACTGTTTTTTATATGTATTACCAACGTTTGCTTATTTTATTGTCTCTCCCAAGTATACTTGTTGTCTCCTTCTTGACTTTGATATGTCCTATGAGTGCCAAATCTACCAATATTTTCTATTTAATATATCAGAGAAATGTCAACTACTTATTTCTTATAAGCTTATAAGCCTCAGTGCAGTTCTTATACTTATATGCTTATAAGCATCAGTGCAGTTCTTGTTCTTATAAGCTTATAAGCATCAGTGCAGTTCTTGTTCTTATAAGCTTATAAGCATCAGTGGAGTTCTTGTTCTTATATGTTTATAAGCCTGAGTGCAGTTCTTGTTCTTATATGCTTATAAGCATCAGTGCAGTTCTTGTTCTTATATGTTTATAACCCTGAGTGCGGTTCTTGTTCTTATATGCTTATAAGCATCAGTGCAGTTCTTGTTCTTATAAGCTTATAAGCATCCGTGCAGTTCTTGTTCTTATAAGCTTATAAGCATCAGTGAAGTTCTTGTTCTTATATGCTTATAAGCATCAGTGCAGTTCTTGTTCTTATATGTTTATAACCCTGAGTGCGGTTCTTGTTCTTATATGCTTATAAGCATCAGTGCAGTTCTTGTTCTTATAAGCTTATAAGCATCCGTGCAGTTCTTGTTCTTATAAGCTTATAAGCATCAGTGAAGTTCTTGTTCTTATATGCTTATAAGCATCAGTGAAGTTCTTGTTCTTATATGCTTATAATGATCAGTGCAGTTCTTGTTCTTATAAGCTTATAAGCATCAGTGCAGTTCTTGTTCTTATATGTTTATAAGCCTGAGTGCAGTTCTTGTTCTTATATGCTTATAAGCATCAGTGCAGTTCTTGTTCTTATAAGCTTATAAGCATCCGTGCAGTTCTTGTTCTTATAAGCTTATAAGCATCAGTGCAGTTCTTGTTCTTATAAGCTTATAAGCATCAGTGCAGTTCATGTTCTTATAAGCTTATAAGCATCAGTGAAGTTCTTGTTCTTATAAGCTTATAAGCATCAGTGCAGTTCTTGTTCTTATAAGCTTATAAGCATCAGTGCAGTTCTTGTTCTTATATGCTTATAAGCATCAGTGCAGTTCTTGTTCTTTTAAGCTTATAAGCATCAGTGCAGTTCTTGTTCTTATATGCTTATAAGCATCAGTGAAGTTCTTGTTCTTATAAGCTTATAAGCATCAGTGAAGTTCTTCTTCTTATAAGCTTATAAGCATCAGTGCTGTTCTTGTTCTTATATGCTTATAAGCATCAGTGAAGTTCTTGTTCGCATTTAACTTATTCACCTGTCCCGTTCGTTCTATTCTCATCACGTCTATGTTGCTTCTAGTTTCCGCATTATCTGTGAGGGAAATATCCAACATTCCCTGCTATATAGGGTGATTGATATTACAAGGAATTTTGGCACTCTTTCCTTTGTTTCTAACGAAATTCTCCAGTTTCTTAATGCATTGCTTAGCTTTCGGAAGGCATCTTTCGCTTTTTCTCTGCGACTTCGGATTTCGGTTTCGCATTTGACACTTTCCAGATATTTAGAGCTTCTTGCTTGATTTATTTTGCCAATCCCAGTGTGTAGGTTAAATTTTGGGCGTCTACTTTTTGCTGGCAACCGCCTTCTTTTATTTGATTTTTATTAAATTCTTCTGAATTTATTTTATTAAATAATTTTTGGTGTCCCTGCTGCTTTCTTTCTGTGTCAGCATCAACATTGTCGTTTTCAGATATTATATATACACCAATAAAAAAATCCTTGTTGGAATTCTACATCATGTTGGCCTGCCGCGCTGTAAAAGCTAAAAATATCCGGTGAGAAGGGACATCCTTGTCGTTCAGTTCTTCCTATATTTGTGCATTCTGTAAACTTTTTTTAATCGTATACAAGCTGTTTATTCACAGTACGGTTTAGTGACTCATTGAATAACGTTTTTGTGGAGATTAAGATTTCAATATGTTCTTTGTGTCGCAAATTATCGAATGCTTTGTAAATCAATGAAACATAGTTATAGATCTTACTGCATTTCTACTGCAAGCTCCAGCTAAATTAAATATAGCAACATATTAATTTGTCATTGATTTCCTGTGGGTGAGATATTTTAATCTAGGGAAGTAAATGCAGATATTCTCATTGAAATGACAAAAACATATACTTTTAGACAGAGATGAAGAGACTAACATATAAAGAGAGCGATGGTGAGATATGAAAAAATTAGATAGATCGATTAAACAGGCATGCATGCATCGACATACATATATATATATATATATATATATATATATATATATATATATGCATCTACACACACACACACACACACACACACACATATATATATATATATATATATATATGAAGAAATATAGTCTTAAGATGTGCTATATTTATGGGATAAAGTGCTCAATATCAGAGATAGAGCGTGTGTAAATATAAAAGTGAACATAGAAGTCAGCACTTAGAGGCGACTGTCTGTTTCATGCTAGATGGAATCGTCAGGCCACGAGTGCTGTTATTTTTCTCGGCTATTTATATATACGGGTCAGTGGTGCATTGTGGGTAGTCTATTTTGGCGGTTATTTTACCGGAAGTCGTCTATTTGTTTATTTATTTATTTAGGTTAAATTATTTTGCTTATGTTTATTTTTTATTTTTTTGTTTTTATTTTTTATCTTATATATTTATTTATTTATTTTATTTTAATTTTATTCGGTGTTTTTTTTATTACAGTAGTAAAAATTTGTTTATATCGCTTATTTAATAGTTTTGTTTTGGTTCAGGAAGATAATTAAAGCTATTCAATTTTGGGGTTGATTGTTGTAGTTTATTCAAATATTATTTTGGCGGTAACAGTCTTTAATTTGTTTATTACTTCATGTATTTATTTGGATTGATTATCAGGATCGGTTTGTTAGTTTATTTATTTATTTGGATGAATTTAGATCAATTTATTTTACTTGTTATTATTTTATATATATATATATATATATATATACACACATATATATATATATATATATATATATATATACATATATATATATATATATATATATATATATATATATATATATATATATATATCCGTTATATGCATATATAATGCGCATTTATATGTATTTAATTTTAATCATAAATATATGTGATTGTAGGTTATGAATTTTCATATGTATAATACTGACAGGAACATAGATATTGAAAGAAAGAAAACAGGAGATATAGCTACAAAGAAAGAAGGGGAGTGAGCTGGATAGAAACAGGTTTAAATAGGGATATAGAAATGGAAGAAAGGGAGCAAATTGATGGAATGGGATACGAAAAAATGTAAAAATAAATAAAAGAAAAAAGAAAGAAAAACAAAATGGCATAGGTAGATAGATATATAGATAGAGAGAAAGAAAGAGATATGTAAAAACAGAGAGAGACAGAAAGGAATACATATGGAAACGCACAGACACACACACACATATATATATATATATATATGTATATATATACATGTATACATATATATATATATATATATATATATATATATATATATATATATATATATATATATATATATATATAAATGCAATTCTGTTTCGATGGAAAATTCAGACATTCATTAGGTGGTGATCAAAGATAGTTATTAACTATCTTTGATCACCACCTGCTGAGATGTCTGAATATGGCATCGAAACAAAATTGCATTTTTGTAGTGGTCACTGAAATGTTCACATCTAATAACTTATAATAAATAATTATTGCTCTAATTTTGCACTGAGCACTCTTTTAAATTAATATTATGAACTTTTGACTTTATATTCATTTCGTTCTCGTTACATTTGTATATATATATATATATATATATATATATATATATAGAGAGAGAGAGAGAGAGAGAGAGAAAGAGAGAGAGAAAGATATATATATATATATATATATATATATATATATATACATATGAATAAGCTAGGATAGCTAGAGGGAAAGAGATAGATAGATAGATAGATAGATAGATAGATAGATAGATAGATAGATACTGTTGCGGCCAAAATGTTGAGAACGGCATTGTTTTCGTCAGAAATGTAGGTATAAGTTTTTATCAAAGTTGTTTTATATTCTGTAATTTTCACAGACAATAAATACGATATTAATTGTTATTGTCTGAGATTTTGGTGTAATTTGAGAGGATAATAATTTTCTTCAGTACAATGCTCATTCCCCGAGGAACAGCAGCAGCAGTTTTAAATCAGTCCTTTCTAACCAACTTTACCATAGCACGATTTTCCCTCTTGGTCGTTTTTCTTGGCCTACCTGTAGACTGTCTTGCTTCACACGAACCACAATCATCGTAGACCTTAAGAATACCGTGAACAATACTTTTTGACTTGTTAACAATTTTTGCAATACACCCAATACTTAAATTATCCTTCTTTGGAAGCTTAATAATCTGATGCCGAATTGGTAACGGAGTAAGTGGCATTATATTAGCAAAGTACACTGCAGATATTCTTACTAATGTTTAGTAAACGAACCGTCACGTAAACAAATTTAAAATAATTAGAGTTCGCCGGTTAATTATATTAAAACACGGAGTAAAAGCAACCGTTCTGATCATTTTGGCCGCCATAGGTTTTGCAGTACATCCCTAAATCAACCATAACTTTTGTATTATCCTCTCAAATTACATCAAAATCTCAGACAATAACAAATAATATCGTATTTATTGTCTGTGAAAATTATAGAACATAAAACAACTTTGATAAAAACTTATATCTACTTTTCTGACGAAAACAATGACGTTCTGAACATTTTGGCCGCAACTGTACATAGATATGAATAAGCTAGTATAGCTAGAGGAAAAGATATATATATATATATATATATATATATATATATATATATATATATATATATATATATAGAATGACGCGGGATAAGACAGATGAAAAATTTAATAGATATAAACAAACTGTCACATATGTAATAGTAGAACAAATATGTAAATAGATATGAAGAAAACCCGAGAAATACTTCTACACAGTAGAATTGAAGTGTAAAGTCTCATTAAGTATTTTCTTTTGAGAAACCCTTAGTTTCTAATGCTCACAGCACGTTTATTATAACGTTTTGTACGATAACCGTTATTTAAAGCTAAAAAATTCAACATGTATTATGGTTTCAGTAGTCACCTACATAAAAACGCAAACGCACCATAGTTTTCCATTTCTAACATTTCTTCACATTGGATTGGCTGAAATTTTTCAGGTTATCTGCCGGTTGTCAAGCGTAACAAGGGCTATCATCCATATGTTATTAATTTCCATCCAATTTTTGTGCTCGTGTCATGATGAACTTGTAACCTCTTAATAAATAGGCAATGCCAGAAAAAGGCCCAAGAATGTGTGATAAAAACAGTAGAAAAGGTTTTCATTTGTAGCAAATTAAAAAAAAGAAACACTGTTTTGTCGAATCGGCAGAAAAAAAAATCTTTCTGTAGTGTATGTTTTGTTCTGAGGATCTGAAGCAGTAATGTGAGAAATTGCATAGGTTATATGAGGCGAAACTGTCGGCACCGCAAGATGGCGTAATGCTTAGAAAACCTGTCTTGTTATCTTATGGTAGATAAATAGCGACTGTGTAGCGACTTCGATTCTCCCCGGTTCGGTCATATGGCACCGCTAAGCTATTCAGTACAAAGCTGTAAGTGCCGAAAGTAAAGTATATTTTGCAAAAACGGAAAGTAAAATTGTTATAAGTAAAATAATGTAGGATATTACACAAAAAGTCTTTGAGTTATCATCCTATTGTGTTCATATTTATCTACATCTGCCCGTTTATCTGGCTATCATCATAAGTATGGTTCTATATCATATAATTTCTGTTAATCCCTATTGGTAAATATGTCGGCCTCTCCATCTTCGTAATTCAATAGGATTTTCTATCGACATGCCTACCTACCAGGTACGTAACGTCGTTACTCTGTAAATGTAGCCGGTCGACCTTCATGAATTAAACCGTCAACAAAATCATTATCACTCCGAGAAAATTTTTAAAATTTTTGAACAGAATTTCAGGTAACGCTCTGTTAATCAAGGGAGTAAAAAAATTAGATTTCACTCGTGGTTTTGTATGACATAACAAAATAAAATTGTTAAATGTGGCTTACAATATTGCTTATAGTGCATGGGCAAAATATAACGACTTGTGGTATATATATATATATATATATATATATATATATATATATATATATATCAGGTGCTATATTTAGGGAACAAAAAGGCTATAGATCAAAGACGAAGCGTTGGTTAAAATAAGTCGTCACGGCATATCGAATGGGACTAAAATTGTGTTTAAGCAAAAACAGTGATGATATCCATCCTACCTAACTCCATACACCTTATATATATATATATATATATATATATATATATATATATATATATATATATATATATATATATATATATATGATAGAAATTGTTAGGAGGATTTGATAATTATAATTAAGTAATTCATTCCGATATTCCACGGAATATGTGAGCAAGCGGCGCTATATTGAGTCTGATTTGCTACCTCTTCGTCACCGAGGCCAGTTGGAACAGTATATATATATATATATACACACACACAATTATATATATATATATATATAGACACACGCATATTCGTGAGTGTGTGTATATCTCTCTCTCTCTCTCTCTCTCTCTCTCTCTCTCTCTCTCTATATATATATATATATATATATATATATATATATATATATATATATATATATTCAATTCTCGGTAGTGGGTGCGCGCTGCTGATGAGTCCCAAATATAGGAGAAAACGGCCGTCCAGTGCTTTCTGCATTCTGTTGAGGTTTCTGACTCGATGAATCTCTTAAATATAATTATCAAATTCTCCTAATAATTTCAAATGTATATCATTGCTTGAACCGGCTTCCAATGCTCTGGAGTGAGCGGCTTGGTGATAGCAGCCGTGGCTCCAGGAGACACAGTCCTATGGTTAAAGTGAATCTCAGTAGAGTTCCACCACGGATTATGTGAGTGAGCGGCGCTATATTGAGTCTGATTTGTTACCTCTTCGTCACCGAGGCCCCTTGGAGCAATTGTTATGACAACCTAATTCTCGGTAGTGGATGCGCACTGCTGATGAGTCTCAAATATAGGACGAAACGGCCGTCCAGTGCTTTCTGCATTCTGTCGAGTTTTCAGACTCGATGAATCACTTAAATATAATTATCAAATTCTTCTAATAATTCCAAATATATATATATATATATATATATATATATATATATATATATATATATATGCATGCATGCGTAGTTTGTGTGTGGAATTATTTATAAAGAGCGATAGAAAGAACGGTCGATGAGCATGGGAGAATTGTGTGAGATAACAATAATTGCCATTTTCCCAATTAGACATTGGATTAGTTTAGAAATTTGCAATAGTTTAATCTTTATATTTAAATCAGTATAAATACCGTTTGTGTAAACAGCGCCTCTTTAATATATACATACTTGTCTTGCTTTTTCTTTCTGTTAGTTCTCTCAGTGATTTCATTTTTATTTAAGTATTAACATGATGTAGTGGGATTTTTTCCTGCGTTTTTAGGTGACGTTTTGCCTGACATACATATACACAAACAGTCAGATATATTTAAATTTTTTATCTATCTATCTATCTATCTATCTATCTATCTATCTATATATATATATGTATGTATATATATATATATATATATATATATATATATATATATATATATATGTGTGTGTGTGTGTGTGTGTGTGTGTGTGTGTGTGTGTGTGTATATGTATATGCGTGTGTGTGTGATGCATTTACATCGGTGGATATAACGCCCTAAGTTCAGTAGATGTCTCAGGTCTTTCATCTATACAAAATCGACTTCTGAAAAGATAGCCACTTAGTCTAGAACATGTGATTTTTAAGGTATTGTGTACATGTTTTTCAAGTTAATTCATTGTTCATCTTTCCTGCAAAAAAACCTTTATGAGTTTTTTTTCTTTGTGTATTAAGCCATTCATTTGAACTTGCAAATGTCTTCTTTCCAACATCCTTTGTCTATTACACACGCATATCCATCGGTGGACACAATGTGTTCGCATATAGATCGTTTCTTAAGAGACTCGGCTATATTTTATTGAATATTCTGGGAACGGCTTATATTCATGCCATATTTACGATATTAATTTTGAAACAGAATTTTCTATCTGTATTTATTTATGCTAGAAAGCTAACCATGGGTATATAGTACCCAGCTCAAATTTTCCTATTTTTAATTACACTTTTCTGTACCTGATTTTCTTACCTAAATAATACGTTTTTCAGTTCCTATTAATGTTAACTCGAAGTACAAAGTTTGAAGTGTCTGCATGTAAAATATTTCAAATAAAGATTTATATTTATTTATTTTTTTTTATATTTTCAAAAACGGGTATGATATACCCATGGTTAGTAGTGGTATAACTTTAATTGATGGTTAGTTTTCTAGGGTTAATTACGGTGGATATAAAATGTCAAGCAATGCTTATACGCCTTGTTTTAACACTACAAAAATATCTATGACTAGCAGCATGGCCCGGCGTTGGCCGTGCTTGATTCAAAAATCGTACGACTCATACATCAATCGCTATTACTTGACTTAAAATATTTTTGCCCTTCCTTGCCTTTAAAGGAGTGCCCTTTGCCGTGTTGATGTTGCTACATGCCTTACTTCTTACCTATCTTACACTGCGAATTGTTTCTAAGCTCTATACTAAACATTAAATCTGTTACGAAAAAAGAACTAAACAAAATGAACACAAAACGATCAGCTTTAAAAAAGGACTCGTAACTGGAAAAACCGAATGAAAAAAGAATGTTAACAACAAATAATTTTCACACCCAACGCAGTTCTGCGGAATCAGAATCAAGCGAATGAGCCAATTGGAGTAAAGTGCCATGCAGATTTAAATTTTTCTCACAAGTGACGAATGCAGCTATCGATTTTTTTGCATGCTAGCATGCTAGTTAACATTCGTGACAGTCAGCTGTTGGCTCTCACGCTGGCCGATAAAATCTTCCTGCCTATTCGTGGCAACCAGCTATAGGCTCTCATTCTGGCCAGTAGAAAATGGCCGCAAACTACATGACAACTACCGTAGAAGCATGAAAAAATCGATTATTTCCAGTCGGTCTTGGCCTTTCCTTCTAACTTGGAGCATGTGCATGTAAATTTTGGTGCAAATCCGTCGAAAATTGCGGCCGTGCATTCGTTACACACACACACACACACACACACACACACACACACACACACACACACACACATCCTGCCTTTTATAGATAAAGTCTTGTGAATGTTTACAGATATTTGGCAAATACTGTATCCAGCGATTCTTTTGAAAAAAAAAAACATTTGTACCAATGTAAAAATACTCAAAGAAGCACTAGTTGACATGTGCAGACCAGTTCGGATCAATTTGATTTCTTACGATGATTTCCGAGAATCAAATTTTAATTCCGTCCTCAAAATAAATCCTGCTTTGAAAAATATTTTATGATATTGTATTTGTATATTTTTAAAATTTTTGTTAGGTTGACATCGAATTGGATTCATTATTAATCCGATGCAATGTTTATTGTCCTTTTATTCTGATTTTTATGTTCGCTTCTTTTGTGAATATCAGGAGCATGCACATAATATCCTTATTCTTGTATTAATCCCCGATAGTTATTTTATCATTTCACCCCAAGCGAGGCAATAAGGCCACTAAGACGTAAGGGTTTATTGAGTGTGAGAGAATATGCGACAAAGAAAACATTATTATGGAGAGAGAACACTAATAAAAGAACATAAATTAAGAAAACAAAAGATAACAAACTAACATTGCATTTTATTTTAACTATCAAAGTTGACGAGGAAGAAAGAAGCTGGTAGAGAGTTCCACAAGGGAATAAGTGTTGACCATGTTCGTCGTAGTCTATGAATATAGAATGCAGCGCAGTACGTAATCTGTTCAATGAACCAACGTTAAATATTAACACTCACGAGTCAGACACTCTACTGGATCTGACTATATGGCCAATAGCAGCAGCAGCTGGTCCGTAATTCTTCAGTCTTCGAAGATGTCGAGGGTTGGCAGTGAATAATCGGAGAAAGAAAGAAACATGGCTGCCTTTATACACGTCGCATGAATACTTTAAGCTTTCTGATTGGTTAATCTTTCTATTGGTGAACTATAAAATGAGTCAGCTCAATTTGGTTGGCTCACTAGTATATTAAAGTACCCCAAAATCTCCGACAATAAGTGCGAGAGAAGGAACTGTTAGCATAGAACATACGGTTTCATCAGGTCATTCAAACAGTAAAATAATGAGATCTTGCCACCAATCTAGCAGTAGGCTTAAATTCGTTAAGTCTAAATACCAAAGCAGACAGTTTTGCAGAAAGCAATTTATATAGAAAATTAGAGAAAAAGTACAGCGAAGCTACGCTGTGATGGTGTGAAAGTGACTGAAGACAAGATGCCTACTCAGGACCAATAATATTGCAAATTCTTCTTAGGATTTTATGAAGAATCTCTAAATATATAACATAAGTACCAGAGAAGATGTGACAACAATGCCTGGATGAATGGTAGAGTTATAAATATGTCAGATAGTTTCTGTCGGGAAAAAATTTCTAGCACGACACAGAGAACCAACATTCCTAGCGGCAGACCTAGCAATTGATTCAATAAAATCTTTCCATTTGATGTCAGCAGGAGGCATTAGCCCGAAAAGTTGCACCGAGTAATTTTCTTGGAGATTAGCATCTGATAATTTCATACTTCCCGGCATTTACTCACACTTTTTAGTGTGTAAATAATTCCTTTTGAGCAGGTTCACGTCAATTGCGTCTCTGTCTTTGGGCAGAGTGCACTCAGGGGCGACTCCGTCAAACGGTAGAGTCACAAACGAGGAAAATTATACTGAGAGGTGCCGGCCCTAGGGAACAGCTGCCCGTGGCCGCTCCTTCTCATTGCACTAGAGAGAAGGATCGGTGCACGCACGGAGGCCAGCGCAATCGACGGTTGCGGGGGCTCGGGGAATTTTTGTTCCTTGCCCGGGTGCATGCACTCGGGCTCCCCACATTAAACTGAATTTGTCTCACAACCTGGCCTCGTCGGGGGTTGAGTAAATACATACTCCCCGGCATTTCTACATTACAATCATTTGTAAAGCATTTCAATAGCGCGCTTACTTCTAATGGTTTTCTGTGGTGAAATTATTAACACTTCCTTTACAATATAGGCTTAAGATCACTATTTTGACTGATTAATTCTTTACGATTGGCAATCATTTTGGTAATTTTCAATACTTTAGATGAAGAATGACGAGAATTGTTGAAAGACTATTGCAAATTTTGTCAGTTACATTACGATTCCCGTAAGGCACCTGGATTGTAATTATATACTGCATTCATAGCAACAGTGGCGCATTTAGAGCATATGGACTTAACGGAGCTTATTCCTCTCCAGGTTGATTATGAATTCAGAGATTTCTTCCTTCTCGACTTGTTGTCCCCTCATGGAAAGTGCTGTTGAAGTTGGAAGAGACAGATTCATATACAGCAAAATTGTCCAAATCGTGTAACAGCAAAATTGTTCAATTTTTTAATTAAGCTTTGAACGGATGTATATTAGTGTTGTAACCTAGTAAGGGATACTGAATGAGGAATAACCAAAACAGAGTTTGGAAATGAAATGGTAATATTTCTAACATCAACAAAATATAATACTCGCCAGCGGCGTGAAGTAGGTAAACCACTGCTAGTGGTCGACTACATAGACAGCATTACCCCCACTTACAATTCTTTCCAATGTATTTATGAGGTTTGGAACATATACATTAGTGTTCATAGGTACAGTATATAACAATTAAAAATGATTAAAGATGTCTTACTGGAATTCTCCGAAGTTTTTAAAACGCTATTGGACTCTACTTTGAAAAAAGATAATGTATTTAGCTCTCAGTTGAAATGATGACCCCTATTGCAGTTGTAGCTTCATACCCCGAACTTAATCAGCTGGCAATGACAACTTCTGATGGTTTTGACATCAACTGAAGCAAGGGTTCTATATATATTAAATATATTTTGGGATAGACAATTATCGCATGATGCTACACGATTTGGCAGTCCGTTTTAGAAGAACAACTGTGAATTCAAAAACCTGAAAAAGCCAAGAAAATCAATTCCATTATGTTTTCCAAAAAGACGGAAATGTAAAAAAAAAAAAAAAAAAAATGAAAAAGAAAGAATAGTGAATCACGAAATCAGTCCTGAGTATGCCGATGAACTACACCCGACAGCAAAGCATTTGATCGATAGAGATTGGAGTCTTTGCGGAGCGTGGAACTACCTCTTAATTGCTGTTGTTCCCAGGTTCACTTTGACCCAAGGGGTAGGACTGGTTAGGGGTCAAAGCTATGAGCAAATATGAAAAACAAAATCAAAACACCATGAAAGCATAAAAATACAATTTTATAGAATGACCAACAATACATTTATCTATAGTTGAAAGCATACAATTACGTTTAAAATATATTTAGTTGAAGCCATAAAATTGTGTTCCAAATATTTAGATTTTCGGCATTAAAGAGAGGTTGATATGCCACTAAACAAAATCAACCAACCAACATGAAAGAACTCTTTCATGACATTAAACCATATAATATCCGATAATTTCTTGAAGAAATTAAACTGTATTCCAAAATATAACTTCAACAAAACTACAACATATAACATACCTTCACCCTATCTAGTAACCATGCCCCCCCCCAAAACATGTATATGCAGAAAATCTGAGTATCATCTACCAAATATTCAATTGTGAAAGGGAATAACATATATGTTCATTACTTCAAAGCTAAACGGAAAATTAAATTTTGATATGAAATGACCCGTAAGTAGTTGATACCCCGTTAAACAAACATGCATATAGAACTACGAAATTTAGGGTCACCTCGAGGCGGTGTAATGTTCAGCAAGCTTGTCTCGCTAGTACAATTGCCACTGAGAAGTGAATTCGATTCTCACTGGGTGCCCCATACTTTCGGCCTTGTGCCACATCTAAGGTAGGCTTAGTAAATAATTATAGAATTACGAAATTTAGTGTTGTCAATTTTTAAGCCACAAATATGGATCGACCTCACTATAAGTCATGATCTGCTCATTTTGTTCGCTAATCTTTACTCATTGACATGGCACCCACATTTCTCCTTTAGTTAAACAACGTTTAGTCATTCAGTCTAAATGGGTCGCTTAGTTATTTGGAAGCTTAATCGTCGCAATTATTAATTCTGTATTTAGGAATGAGATTTCAGTAAATTTGCGTTCCACCCTTCAAACAGTTGATTGTAAGGAAGACTTGAGTCAAATTAGTCTCTTTGGTGATTCGATGTACTTGCTATTACTCTCTGTTTTGCGTAGGTAGTTTTAATTGAATGGTCAGCAAGTATGTAGCTAACAACTCTAAGTTCGGTTCGAATTCGTTTCTCTTCAACCAAACGACAAATCATTTTCTGTGCCCTAACGACGAATCTCAAAATAAAAGTGCGATTTTAACTTGTACCAGGAAAAAATATACATTTAAATTCTACCAGGGATAAATAGTAAAACTATAAATGCGGGAAATAAAACATGCTGGTCGCACTGGAGTAAAAATCAGAGATTAGCAAACAATGCGATTGAAATAAATGTATGATCGTCACTAAAAGGACAATCAAAATCGTTAGCTACGATCAACAAACTGAACGTGTATATTATTAATAGTGAGTTCATTACTCACTAGGTGTCCTATACTTATGCCAAATTTACGTTTTTTTACTGCTTTAAAAACATATTTCTCAAGTATATATAAATGTAGATATAACATATAAAACAAAGTTATTGAGGGAATCTGCAACTAGCACCCAAGAACACATTGAATAGAATATCCAGCCATCTGAAGAGCAGATCTGAAATATTCCTCTCCACTAATAACCAATACAGTGTCTTTGTATTCTTTGAAAGGTCATTGATTCTAAGAACTTTGTAAAAAGTCAACAACACTTGCTGATGTATAGTTATTCTATCCTGGCTCACTTGTGTACTTGTTGATATGGAGTAACACCTTAGGCTATTCTAACACACTTCTTCCATGCAGGCTTATTTGTCAAGATTTAGTAGAGAAAGATCAATTGAAAGACAAATTAGTGACTCACTAGAAGTGGTAAAAGCAAATACAAGGAAAAATATTATTACTCACTGTTAATTGGTGAATCAAAGAATATAACAACAAAAACAGGTTAACTGGTTATCACTCCAGTTTACGAAGAGGACTAAACATAGATTTAAACAGGGACTAAAACAAAGGAGAAAAATAGTACCAGATAATCAGTAGTATAAAACACAGATTATATTGAGACCCAGCTGTCATTCCTTTTGCTTGCAAAAAGAAAGCTAATTGGACTTAATATAAATTGTCTGAGGCAATCTCAGATATTAATCCAAAGGAATTAAATAAATATTATGTTTACTATTACTTATAATAAAATAATGGATATATAATTGTAATATATAAGTGATTTTAGAAAATTTCTATTAACAATATTTTAACGTAAACATTGTACAATACCTGCATATTACGGTCAGTTCATTTCGTTGATTTAATAGATCATTATTTTTAGAAAACTTAATAATATGTAGCTTTTCATGTAGACACAGTGGACATGGGTCATTTAATGACTTACACATTTTTAAAACACGATTATAACTATCTTCCAAGCGTTTTAACAGACGGCGGAAAACGTAACACAGAAGACTGAAAGCGTATTGGAATAAAGAAAGAGGGCTTATAAAAGGGAAACAAAGTATTAAATAGGATAAATTTTCGTTAGAAAGAAGGAAAACAGGATTACTGAAATTCTATGTAATAACAAACCTACATGGCAAAACTGTCTGGTTATATTCAATTCTTCGAAAACCCAAACTAGTTACATTCCAACATTGCCGATCGTACCCCGGACTATAACCAGTCACGTTAAATGAATGTCTCCTCGGGAAGGCACCTTGCCATGAACGACGACTGGTCTTTACCTCAAGCGAGACCACCAGTGGAAAAGGTACATACGACTCATCGCTAAAGATGCATGAAAAATGGTCGGTTCCATGTACCTCTCCAGTAATTACCTGACTCCTTGTGCTACCATCTACCGTTACAAGAGCCGGATCAGGCCAAAAATGGAGCACTGCTGTCATATCTGGACAGGTGCTGCCCACTTCTTACTTTCTAGTCTCGATAGAGTCCAAATCCTTCACCGCGTCCTTGTTAGTGACTAATTATTTTTCTCGCTGCAACCCATTTATCAAATACGAGATGTAGCAATCCCCTCATTTTTCTATCGCTACTTTCATGGAAAGGTCTCAGACAAACAGTCCTTATTTCCACCAGTTCTAACCTTCAAGGCTAGGACCCGCTATGCCAATCGTATTGTAGCAAACCAACCTCATTCCCTCCGTATCCCCTTGGTGAGAAGCAAGTTCTGAAAAGTCATCTCCATAAAATAAAAAAGGTTTGACGATATTTTTAAATAGTTATTTTCTGCGTCAAGCTGTTGATATATTCACTTATTCTTTAATTCCAATACCATCTTCCTGTAGGAGGAGATAAACTGGAAAATATCAGTCTTCTTAGTTGAACATTGAAGATCTCAGCGAAGGTGAAGATCACATCTGCAGGTGTACTAAATTTATTCTGGCATAATTTAAAATATAGAGAAATAGGGACATCTAATTGTAAATTTATAGATCATTAATAGCGAGCTCGCTTCTCACTGAGAGCCCTATATTTATGCCAAAATTAAACTGTATTCATCAGGAATTTAATAACATAAAATCTGGGATTCATTAGATTCTGAGAAATGGATAAAAGTATTCAAAATTGATGGGTGTACGAATAATTCCGTCGTTGAATGTATGTGTTTCTACGGAAGATTGGGTTTATATTAACCTCGCGACACAGTTTCCGTGCAGTTCCCGGTGATAATTAGTTTTTTTCCACGCCCAGGCAAATTCTCTGAAGCGCCAAACTGTTTAACCTTCCCTTCTATATAATGAACTCTACGTTAGAGCTAGGGATAGCTAAACGGTTTCAAATGGTCCTCTGACTAAATCCTGACTTGTGGAAGTTATCAAAACTAGGAGAAGGACAACTCTGAAATCAAAACCTGCGGAGAGTCGTTTGGGGACCTTGTGGCACGTTGTGCACCAGGTCTCTGTATTCGCCCATTCAAAAAGTGTGTATTGTTCTGCACAAAGCCTTCACCACTACAACCAAATCTCATGTGCTGGTGTCGGTTTCCTAGGAACTGATCTGCTTGACCCTCATACGTCGAATTCGACGGGAAAGTTGAGTATATATATGACCATTTATTCCCAGTCGACAACCACCGCCTGACGAAACACACAGTGTAAAATCATGATTACATTATGTAGCGGTTTATATTATTATTATTATTATTATTATTATTATTATTATTATTATTATTATTATTATTATTATTAAGATCTACTCTGTATTGAGCTCTTTTTTAAAATATAATATTTGGACACAGGTATTAACCTAATTTACGCTTGGACATATAAACAAAACTATTAAAAAAGGGGAAGAAGAGTAAGTATAAGGGAAATATTAAAGTGTTGGTTCGGAAAATATAACAATGAAAAGTAACAACAAAAAAGTCTGATTATCGCTCTTCTCTTTTCAGGGCCAATTGAGGATGAAACATATATATATATATATATATATATATATATATATATATATATATATATATATATATATATATGCAGAACAAAAAACTAACGAAGACTACCAAAATAATATCACTATATCTCAGACAAATTGCATTTAGACACAACAACCGTTTCTGCTGCTTCTGAGGGAAGGCTGCTTAGACTTAATATAAATAGACTCAAGCATTCTCCAATGACAATCCGAAAATGTTCCGCTGACTACTGTGAACAAAAGTTCTTTGTAAAGACGCTTAATCGGACTGGTTATTAAGTGCTGTTCTGTAATTGCAGAACCGGTAGAATTACCAAGCTTAAATTTTAAATTGTTGGGTTTAAATAAATAAAAAATTCCGCTTTTAAAGCGCTAATAAACAATACGGTCGATTCCTAGTCGAGTACATTACATTCACTTACGCACTAATACCCTTGGGTAAGTTATGAATCCCTCTCTTCTCCACCGAGTTTGGGGTAAATAGCAGGACATACTGGTTTCTATAGCTTTGGGTGGCAACCGGTCTAGGTGAAGGAAAACTCTAATTTCAAACCAGCCTGGAGACTATCTTGCTCAAGACGCAGCACTTCTACTACGGCTTCAGAACATGTGGTGCCTCTACGACTCTAACGAGTTATGGGTCTCGTGATCGAATAAACAGATAACATTATTGGAAAGAAGATGTAGAATTATTGTGCTGCGCCGTTCGTCCAGTTGCTTGCTTCTAATATATTACACATATGTTTTTCTTTTTATTTTGTTTGTTTGGTTTTGTTTCGTTTATTTCTTTATTTTATTTTATACAGAAGCGAACATTGACAACTGGTACCAGAGAGAAACAAGTAAATATCTTTGTTACGACGCAGGCTCCAAGGTATTTATTTTTCCAAAGAACAACTTTCTAATTATTCGCTCCATACACATAATATCTATTAATGCTAATCCGTCATTGCACTCTTGGGTAAAGATGTTATCCATTCTTAGAACCATTACACACTTTTTAGTGTAAGAATATAACATTCGTTGGTTGCTAGAATGATCACTAACGCCTTTATTGGAACGAATACCCCAAATTGGTTGCTTACGCGTGAGAAATATCACTTGGCCGATTGGACTGCTTGGAGGAGATCATTTATTGACGAAATTAAAGTTTTTTACGCAGCCTTCGAAAGCCTTAAGATAAAGAAGTTCTATGCCTTCCTTGTAAAATAAAAAAAAAGAAAGAGGTTTTAAAAAGTAAGGAATCTGTCTTGGTTTTTAGCTACGGTTGATTTACTGAGCGTGACGTTAGACGAGAGTTTAGATAACAGATTTCAAAGAAAGAAAGCATAAGATTCTTTGAGACTAAGGTTCCATTTAGTCTTCATAAACAAACAACTATGGTCGATTCTATTTCATGACAAACACGAAATTTAGGTTTTATATAGTGAAGTTGAAATGTTAATTTTGACATTTACTTTTACAAACAATAACACATTTAAGTATTTAATCTATGTATTTTATTAAAGTATTTAATCTATATAATTAAGCATTTTATCTACGTATTTAATCTATGTATTTAAGTATTTTATCTAAGTATTTCATCTATGTTATAGATTCTATTGTATGAAGTTAGACAAAATGAAAAAATATTTTAGTCGACGCGTTTCATCCTCTGGTAAATTTTCTCAAGGGAAACTCCTTGGTAAAATCCTTTAGTGGATGAAACTCGTCGGCTAAGAAATGTTTTCTTTTTGTCTTTATTTGTATTGTTCTTTTACAGATATACTCTATCTGAAGTTCTTACATACTGTGTTGTATTCATATTTTTGTGAAAGTATATATCATACAGATCGTTAAATGAATCATAGGAATGATTATATAATTATTGGTATATATATAATTTAGCCGGGCGATTAGAGAATTAACATTTTGAACATAAAACCCAGGTTCGAATTCCTCCACACACACACACTACTGGTAGGTTACTCAAAGAGACGCCTTCTTGATAATAACGGTCTAAGTGAACGATCCCAGTGTGTGTCACTGTTGGGATGTGCCTGAAACTATACCGAGCTTTTATCCAAGCATTTTAAAGGATATTGGATAGACGGGATTTTGCTAGAACATTTTGAAAGCACCGGATAATTTTCTGAATTGGCGTTCACTGCATACTACCTAGATGAACTTTGAACAGACAGCAATTTAAATAATCGTACGCCATATTTAATAATAGATCGGACTTCGTTTGAACATGGTTCTTGTCTCGACTATCAGAAGATCCATATATATTTGCTTTTCACAAACCAAGCAAATTTAGATTTATTTCAAATGATATTGTCTGCTAATCCTGACGCATGCTATATTCTCTGCTTGATGTTGGTCGTTTAAAAGTTGGCTTTTTGTGATTACGTAATAATATAAAATCATGATATTTTATATGTCCTGTCCGTTCAGAACGTGGGTGATTTGGTAAATCTAACCATCGCTTAATTATTTACCACCCGTCCTTGTCATTGTTCTGCCACTCATTGGCACTAACTCATTGAGTAGGTCACTCGATGTTTCCCTCAACCGATCTTTCTGTCTATAACGAAGTCGGGGTGCGTAGTAAAGAGTGTGTTTCGTTGGTTATTCTTTTATCTTTTAACTGACGTCTCACATGGCAGTAGGTGTGCTATGAAACCTCAGTACGCCGTATGAGTATTAAGTTTCACGGACTGTCCTTTCTGATAATCTAGCGCAGATATTTTAACTTTCTTTTTGTAATTTCAGATTTCCTTGCTGTAGATGCAACTATTGATACGATGTACTCGCTCCACTTCAAATCAGTTGAAAACGTGTGAGGCGAAGAAGGCGCAGTGTGTTGCTCCCCAGGAGTCTAGCGTCAACCATGCTGTTGCCAGACAGAATATATTCTCTATGGTAACACTTAATTTTTTAAAGGTCTGTTCCGCTATTATGACGTGCTTTAGGATTTCTTCTGTCTCGCATTTTCCATCGTCCGATATTAAACTAACCTATACATTTCTGTATATGCTTGATTTGGATAATTCCATTTCGAAGCTTACACTTTGCCCTTTTTTATTTTTTGTTGACAATCATGCATTCCATCTTCGTATAGATAATGGTTAGTCGTTTCTTGTTTCTTTCTAATCACGATTTCTAAGTGATATTGAAATTTTATTTCAATGTCCGTCATCAGCAAAATTTCATATGCGTAGCTTTTATTTAGATTATTGCCGGCGATATCAAACTGCAATTTACAGAATTATCTTGACATCCTACCCTATGTGTTACCATTAAAAAGAAAACACGATTTTTTCACATCCCCGTTAATTTGAAAGAAGGTAATTGATTAATGGCCGTCGTAAAATATGCCACTATACAAATAAAAATCAATTATTAATCATTTGCTTTAATCCATTCATATCTACCGTCCGATAAACGTCACGGTAGATATTTATTTTTTAACATTTTTGCTCCAAAACACTCATTCATTTGGTGACTACCAGATCATTTCTATAGTAATGAGAACTAAAAAAAAAAACAAGTACAGATAAAGTTGATATTAACCAAGTATTGTTACTTTTAGCAAGAGGATAAATATCTATATAAATAAATGTGAATATCAGACTTTTCAACTTTACGCCATGAGGCTGCAGCCTAACTTAATACACCCTTTTGGAATAAGGCCGATTTCGTGATCAAATTAAAAACACTCCGGGTCCGATCCCAAACCACAATCATTAAATTTTGGATTCCCAAATTGGCATTACTGCCATTGTTTTCGGCGAATTTTTGACATGATTTTTTGCGACGAAATTTTCTCGACGATAACAATTTTCATAAACTAGGAATGAATTTGGGAATAATTGAAATGAATTGCGAATCCAGAGAAAGTCCGCCATGAAATAAAAAAATAATTGTTTGTACGGAAATTGAGGAACTACGTACATCAAATTTTCTTTAAATTAAGTGGCAACAAAAGAATATTCATTGAAATTTTAAAAGGAAAGCATAAATATTAATGTAATACATAAATCAATTTTGAGTTTTCTGTAGTTTATTGTTGCCTATCTTATATGGGACTAGTATAACCACCATAAGAAATCTTCGCCAGCAGAGGAACAGATTGCAATCAAAACAGCCAAGGTTGCAGCGAGGACAAGTAAGTCCACTGCAAATGAAAACCCAGATCAAACGGCAGCTAGAAAAGCTTCCAATGCTGAGATTATGCAAAGACTGAGAGACTCTCAAACTCCTGAACAAGCCGAAGGAGCTAGCTTAAATGCCACCTGATAGGGCGATTTTAACCTAGTATAAATATACAATTAGGACTCAGAATAAACTTTTCCAAAAGAGAAACTATGATCGGAACTTGAATGAAAGCAATGATGGCACCAAGCCTGAATCAATCATAAAAATTCAAAACATGGAATCAATATATATTAAACATTCTAAGGATCTAACATATTTTCTCCGGGATTATTCGAACTGGCTCATTTATTAAAAACACACACACATATATATATATATATATATATATATATATATATATATATATATATATATATATATATATATATATATATGAATGGTAATACTCGTTTGGAAAACCTCGGTTAACTCAACTTGTAATATAACAAATTGATGTCCAAGGAAAAAACTGGAAATAAAAAAGAAAGAACGAAGAACATAGTACTGTACGAATCCTCTCGTCAAGTGCTTAAGATCCAAGTCCAAAGAAAAACAAAACAAAACTAGTGAAAATACTAAACGTAAAGTGCTCAACAAACTAAGTAGAGCAAAAACTAAAATAATCCTAATGAGCCAGGCAAATCTACCTAGGTTTCACCCAAAAGGATCTTCAGGGTAAAACTGGCTGTATGTATATATATATATATATATATATATATATATATATATATATATATATATATATATATGTATATATATACAGAAAGAAAGATAGATAAAAAAAGAGAGAGCGTTTCCAGCGTTCTTATGTTTTTCGGTTTGGTGGGAGTGAAGGACTACAAAAAAAAATCGCATAATTTTTTCTATGCCAAGCACTTTTGAGCACCTCTTTATTCGTTTTCTAGGGTGGCCGGGATATTTTCAGTTTTTCTTTTTGTCACCAGAAGCTCTTGAGACAATGAAAATTATGGAAACCTTTTGTACTCCCTTACTCGCACCAAACGGACAAACATAAGAAGGTTGGAAAAAGATAAAAATTTATTAATTCTTCCTTTTCTGCAATATTTAACGAAAGATGTTTAAAAAAAAAGTTGACGACCGAATATATATTAATCAGTTTAAAAAATTACTATAGGAGATACGACAATTGAAAAGAGAATAGGCTGTTTTCGGACTAGTCTTCTGCAACAAAACGTTAAGATAAGAACACGAGTCATGTTCATAAAGCGTCTCGTTAGATCTAAAGTCATGCATGGCGCCAACCCTTACAAAAAATGTCTAAACTGTCAACTGTTTATAACTGCATTCGCAGCGCAATTAAAAATGCCTTCTATCGGAAGAATTCTTTTAGACCTTAAAGGAGAATATCCTTATTTGAACCTCGTGGGCTGGCGAACCAGATTTCCAAACACAGGATTGAATCTGATATCATAAAATTTCATTTGAGAAATTTCACCGACACCAACAGCTAAAACGGAAAATACATGTATCTTGAATATAATGTTTTAGTTTTCCAAGATTAAAAATGATTCTATATAAATTTAATAATGAAATCGATTAGCGTTGAAAATCGATCTCATTTAAAATTAAAAACTAATAATAATAATAAATAAATATCGACTTTTACATGAAGTTTGGACTGGCCTTCTTTTTAATGTATGAAAAGTTTGCATACGAAATAAATCTTAAAATAAAGCAAATCTATCATTTATTTCAACTATAAAATTAAATGAGATCATAAAAGATTAATCATATTACATTTTTTATTAAGGAAAAAGTGTGTGCTTACAATATGAGGATAGGTGAAATTTACACATTTTACGTTTTAATGTTCACAGAAATTCAATTACTCATTTATAAACAAATGTGTGAACAAAATATAGGGAAATATAAAGCCATACAAATTGATGTAATTACCGTAATTTCCCATGTATAATACGCCTTCATCCATAATACGCACACTTAAAATTGTGCTGAAAGTGTGGGAAATATCTTCTACTCATAATACACACCCCTTGTTTGGTAATCAAACCCTATAAATTGTACCTCCCCAGTTTGATTACGGCCAGCGTTTCCTACTCGAATTTAAAAAAAATGGTTTTAAACATAAAATAATATTATTCTAATTTAGTTTTATGACAATTCTTATTTTATTTTACGGCATTTTTTTTAAGATTTTTTGTAGCTGTGCATAATGCGCACCCCCGATTTTGTTTATAATTTTTTAGAAAAAAATGCGCATTATATATGGGGAATTACGGTAAGTATGTTACATCAAAAGCTTTTAGGACGTTAAACTGATTTTTTAAATTGGTGATCGCTCAGAAGTACTAATTGAAATTACTGCAATACTCTTTAATTATTTTTTACAATGTCCCTAATTGTATCTAAATAAATAAAGGATTACCAACCATTTGAGAGAGATACTCCAAAAATGAATGGGAATTCTAAGAAAAAAACATAAATAACGGTAAAAGCGTTATATCTCGCCAACGAGGATGTATTGTCATTCTCACTATCATTTTTCATTAATAAATACTCTACATACTTCTAAAATCTGCCTTTGTGAAAGTATGCAGACATGGATATAGGATGTCAAATATTTATCATCAACGCCTAACCGATCCCACCCTTTATAAAAATTCAGTTAATTCTAAATCCGATCTCTTTATTATCAGGTGCCCAGTCATTATTTGGCAAGATATTGTTTGTAAGTGACGTCCAAAACTGTTAATTAATATTAATTAATATTAATCACAGCAGATATTCACAAGGAGATTGGTAAAAGTGTTTTTGAAGAAAATGTCACATCATCAATTAACACTCCTACATCAAATGTCATGACACCATATCAGCGAGATAAAAAATATCGGCCAAGTGCAGACAAAGTTGACAAGTACTTGTCTCTGTTACGTCTGGTTTAATCGTTTTTAGTAGCTTATCTGGTAGATTAATGGATTGGTTACTTAAACGTCTGTAGTTCAAAACTTTCCATTCAAAGAACAACAGGATAAGATCTCTAAAACTAACGGTACAGATGGAATCAGAATTCATTTAACGCATTTTAAGATTAAATAAACTTGGGGAAAATAAAATCAGGAATTCAAATCGGCAGTTTCAGCATTTACAGAAAATTGCGCGCGTAAAGTATGGTGACCATCAAGAAGAGGAAGTTGAAATGGAATGCACACGTGACACGGTCCCAAAATTTATCTAGCATCCTGCAAAGTACTATCTTAGGCAAAATAATAATAAGAGGTATACAGAGGAAAAATAGGCTGATCAATAGTTGTCAATCATCTTGTCTGTGATAAAAAGATATTAATATATTTTACGATAATGAAATGTATAGGTCTTAGTGGGGATCGTCTTTATACGAACCTTGTGTATTTTTTCTACAGAACCACGATGAAAGAACTGAAGCAAATAACACAAACCACATCACTAGAGGAACTTCATCGTAAATGGATATCACATGTAACTCGAAGAGAAAATAATGGCATAATCAAGATGTTAACGTTCCACACTTCTTCGAATAAAAGAAACGCTTAATATTACCATTAATATTTGTGACGAGAACATATACTATACTTTAATCCGTGTCGAACTGGCTGCCCGGTCAATAAATGCTGAAAGTTTAATAATAACGAAACGGCTTATATTACTTAGGTACAATTACGGAAGTTAAGCAACATCGAACCCGAGTACTACATAGATGGGTGACGGCTTTATAATACCATGTGCAGTACGTTGGTGGTGCGTACGGTGTAATGATTAACAGCTCGTAATTGAAAATCGGAGAGATGAATTCCAATTCCAGTTGGGTCCCTGATATATTTAATTACACGCAAGTACTATTGGGGAAGTTATGAATACACGTCTTCGCGTCCCAGCGACGGGTCAGTTAGTAGGACATGTATCGGTAAATCATTATTTCCCCCCAAATTCTTACAGTCTAAAAATATTTATTGCTTTAACTAACTGCAAAATATTTATAAGCCGTAAAGACTAATCAATCATCATTACTTAGACCAGGGATGGGTAAACTACGGCCCCCGGGCCACATGCGGCCCGCCAAACGATTTCGTTCGGCCCGCTTTAAAATGTTATTTATTAAAACTGTATTTTTCCTTTAAAAGCCCTTTATTTTGCCAATTTTAAATATCAATTATTTTGGTTTATATATACTATGCGGCCCAGTAAAACTATAATTATTCAGAATGCAGCCCTTGTACTAAAAATTTGCCCACCCGTGACTTAGAATATCAGAGATGAGGAGAACATATAATACTCTTTGATCTCAGGCAAATGATCAGGAAGTGAAGAAAGGCTGAACACATATACCACTGGCTGCTCATTCAATTAATGCCGAATGTTTCCACATAAGGAAACGGCTTTATTACCGTTAAAACTGCCATGCATTAAATGATAAATATTTGCCCAAAAGTTGGGGATGCACATAATTATCCAGAATATGGAACTCATGTCAGTTGTTCATGTTTACGGATTTAATAAAACTTATTTTCGGTGCGATGCTAAAATATTCGGGGAAAAGAAAGAATTAATTTCTGACTAAGGCATTTGATAAATCTGGTCAAAGATCTTGAATATTCTATCAGCTGGACATTTCGAATCGCTATTTATCACATTCTGGCGCTTATAACGATTAAAACGTTATTTATTGATCTGTCGAAACTGTATTGGGTGCTTTTGTATTTATTTGTTAGATGAGTTCAATGATGTCTCGTATATGTTTTAGAAAATTAAAAGAGACCAATTTAAAACAGTGTGACATTTCTGTTAACACATTCACATTTTAAACTGCTGACCTTTTCCTGATTTCACGTCTAGTCGGCTATTTGATTGCCAACTTTTCTATGCGCAGAAGACAATGTACTCGAGTCGAGTTACTTCGAAACTATTGAGAGAGAAACAGGCAATCAGTTGGTTTATGCTTGAAAAACTTTAGCAACAGATGTTTTCGGCATTGCGTTTTATGTTGACTTTCCTCATGTTAATATATTTTGATTTTTATATTATCTGTTCGCAAGTTGGTAGCAATAGGTATATATCATGCATTAGATGAAAGGAAATCACATTTTTCAGTATGTAGACCAGACGAGAAAAGTATTAGAAATATATTATTTTTATATTTTTCAGAATTTTTTAGATGAGGAATTTCCCTTATTATATATTCATCTCACATCCTTAGATAGAAAGAGTGTATAATCGACCTTGCTTGATCTGCTCTGGCTCGCGTCGTTATCTTTAAACAGAAGGGAACAATAATCGGCCATTGTGATGTGTTTAAATCATAACACTTGCTTGATCTCCTCTGGCTCGCGATCTTATCTTTAGATATAAAAGATTTTAACCAGCCTTTACGGTGTAATCATATCATAAACTTGCTTGGTCTGCTCTGGATCGCGTCCTTATCTTTAGATAGAAATTCATGATTTGGAGGTCTACCGTGTCTCTCGTGCCTTTAACCGATTGGGCCACAGAGGATCGTTCGGTTAGCAAGGTTGATTTTAATGGCTTTAAACTACAATCTCCCATGATTCTCTCACGCTATATGACGGTTCCGTATAGGATACAGGTTCGATTCCTTAGAGGCAACAGTCTGTTTCATGATATATGCAATCATCGGGCCCGATGATTGCATCTAGCATGAAACAGACTGTCGCCTCTAAGTGTTGACTTCTATGTTCATTTTATATATATATATATATATATATATATATATATATATATATATATATATTGGAGCCGATAGTTCCTAAGTTTCTAGCATTCAGTTCGAAATAATTCGCGACATCTTGTGTACGTTTGTGTGGGGACGGAGGACTTATTTTCTATTCTGTAGCCTTTTTCCTCTAGGCCCAACATTGCAAGCTTGTATCTGTGCCTCAATCATTTGTTCTGGCAATTCAGAAATTTACAACTAGGACAAGGTACAACCATTATATCCTCGGTGTCCAAAATGTAAGAGGAAAGTTCTACTCTTCCTTTTTTCCATAATAAACTGCCATTTTCTGGAATTACCTCATAAGTACTGAAGGCAAGTTAAGCAGGGGAAAACAGCGAGTAGAATCCCTAGTGAATTGATATAAATGTGTAACAGATCAGTAATTAAGAAGGATAGTAAACAAAAATAATTGCTGAAAGTTGTGGAGAACCATGATTCGCCCAAAGTCTGAAGAGACATTGCACATAAAATATAATAGAACACAGAATCCTCAATAAATATGCTAAAAGACCAAAGTGTCTGCGATTAAAGAAATATTTCACTGTTTAAACAAATCGCTACAACTTTTAATCATTTGGTTTAAAAAATGACATCCTTTAAATGATGGCCTCCATTCACCATATACTGAAGTTTTTCATCAACCGGAAGTTCGAGCGCTAAGAGGGCTTCCAGATGGCTTTCTGTTAAGCGCTCTTGACCTGAAATTCTCAACCTATAGTAGTATCGATGTTTTATCCGGAAGAGCATCATTCTGACGTTACATGAAATGGGCAGGAAACGCTCTCTATGCTGCAATTACAGATTCACCAGTCTTAAAATTCTGTTTCAGCAGCAAATACACGGTATGCACCATTCCAATCTATAATAGTATTTGCTAGTGTCTCTAAAAGCGGTAAGAAATTAGCAACATGAAGATAACACTGGTACTTGCCTAAGTTTACTAGCACGACACAGGTGAGGGTTTAAAATGTGGGAGGTATTTCCACTTACCCTGCATTTCTAGGACTTATTATTTTACAAATTAATGCTTCGACTTCTTCAAACGGATTCCGGAAATATCTTAATGTGTTGCGATATTAACTGATTCGTTTATTTTTTTTCCCAACAAACTGCGTCAGCAATTCATTCATGTACCAGCTGAAATAAAATTTGTTCTCCCTAACATTTTCTGTCCATCATTTGTTCATTTCCTCAGTCAGCTGCAAAATCTAAACGATAACACAGGAAATGGCGAATTTGCATTGCACGTGCACAATACGGGTGGTCGTCGCCATATTAAATCTATTATATTTCGTTTATTCATGTTCTAATTTAATCCAATCAGTTGCAAATAAATATTGTATTCTACAGAAACTTGCTTTGAAACCAAATAACGAGTAATAAAATTTTGTAATGGCAATCCAATTAATAATGCAATAATATTTTAAATATAATAATGCCTTCTTCATTTGCAAACAATTTGGCTTCTTTTTAATATTATAAGCTTTTAGTACAAACATCAGTAATAATCAATCATAAATACTTGTATTTCACTGTGATTAGAAAATATAGAGTTGCAATAGATCTAATGTACAGGTTGCGATGAAAAAACTATCATCTAAATAGCGCAAAAATGAAAATAACATTGAATCTCATTTTAACAGATATATTTACCAAAATTACACAGAAATATCTTGAAATTCTAAAGAATACATTTTTTTTAATAAAATCGCCATTGGCTTCAACCACGGCCTCCAGACGAATTCGGAATCCCCTGAAAATTTTCTGAACAGTCTCTTTGTTTTAGTTGGTTAATGCTGCCATAATCCTTCATCTTTGGTGTTCCAAGGAGTTTTGTTGGACCCCGCACACCTGCGCCCCACACATAATAATCAAGGGGGTTTTAGTCTGGGGAGATAGGTGACCAGATATAAAGAGTGATGTGGTCGCAGACATTGTCCGACAAACATGACTGGGTTTTTTCCTGCTTGTGTAGCATGGTGCAAAGTCCTTTTGCTAGGCATTGGGTCTTCCCGCAGCCACCGTCTTGATTCACGGCAGAATTATCTCCTCGGGTAACTTGATGTAGGCCTCCGTGTTGAGTCTGTGGCCCTGGGAGTAGAAGCATAACGATGCTTCTACTTACAGGATCACTCCGAACACCTTCGTAATCAGCTTTCTGAATCCTCTGCACTGTCCTCGGATTGATATCTAAACACTATGAACTACTCCAATTGTGTGAATGCCAAGAGGTCCAGCCGGACGTTTCCAAAACTCTGTCAGAGTGAATTGTGTCATGGTGCTCTTTTTTCTCACAGACGCTGCCCAACTGACCCTACTATATAGTGCAGTCGACAAAATCAAAAACAACGCGCGTGCGCGAAATTAATATAAAATTGCAACGATTTACCCATCACATCCTGTATATGCCAATAAAAGTAAACTTTTAAACAAAACTTATTTCGATATATCGAACAACCAATATTTTGACGCCAAACATGGTGCTATTTAAAACCGAGACTAAACGTCGAATGTCGGAAAAAAAACGTTTTTATCCTATTTGACCATTACTATAGCCAAACAGAATTCGACGTATTTTTCAGCCAATCAGTTCTGAATGTAACGAGATTACTTTGAGATACTATTTATGGTTATAAAAAGGATTCTGTACTCTAGTCGTACGCTTGTTCTCTGATAAAGTACCTAATACATATCTTTCAAACCACTGAAATATAATTTTCCAAAACTTTCACCAAAATATATCCCAAGATTCGTCAACCTACAACTATATAAGGTTACATTTTCCGTTAATATGTTCTGTATTTACCTGATCAACGCACGAAAAATATTCTGAATCCATCTAGACAGTTAACAATTCCCCCAAAGACAGGCGGTTGACAATATACTTTTTTCTTCAATATGCCGAGTCGCTTCAGGCGATCATGGCTCTCTACGTCCCGGCCTCCAAGGCCTCCTTCCATATTATAAGGAATTTCAGCTGTATTTTCCTTATTCTTAATATAACTGCTCTTTCTGTTGCCATTTTCTTTGTTAATTTCTCGTTTCGCCCATGGAAACATTTCTGATTCGTCCAGTTTTCTTTCCAAACGCGTAGGGAGATTGAACAACATACTTTCGCCACATTCATTTTTGTATACTCAACATATTTATCCTATTAATAAGAAGCAGTCATGAACTTTTATTGTCATTTATTTCTGTCCACTACTTTCAACCGACTATGTTACACTTCATTATGCAAAACCAAAAATATTGATGATTCACTTACACTGGAATTGTGCACTCACATCCAAAACTCTAAAAAAAATAGTTTTAAAAATTCAACATGAAAAACCTATGAAATAATAAACAAATATTCATTCTAAGTTATGTATCATTTTTAAATATTTTCAGTATTTTGTGTATTTTTTTCTTTTTAGTAGCATAGAATTTATTGGATCTTCTCTATGGTTTTGCTGTAAGATTTTCTGTTTTTTTTAATTTAATTAATTTTAAAAAGACAAGCAAAGTCGCGACATTTTTAATGACAGAACCGAGGTTATCATTAGTCTTTTCAAAAATTAGTTTTGGTTTTCGTTTTTGCAATTCACACTGAATGCTAATTCCCTTAACGACTGTCTAATCGGTCACGGCTTTATATGACGATAGTTTTTCTAAGCAAACGAAAAAGCAAGATTAATCCTGACGCTAACATTAAGATCTTATCTTCAAATAAGCTATAATTACTTCACGTCTCTGATATAAGTTCTGTGTAAAAGAGTGTGAAGCACAAATATCACCAGCATCGTTAAAAGATAAAAAAAGACAGACTAGGTTATATATATATATATATATATATATATATATATATATATATATATATATATATATATATATATATTAAATTGCCACGCGTTCTGTAAAAGAATGAGATACGTTAGTTAAAAAAAGGAATATAGGTTATGGAAGTAATTAAACACCCGGGGATAGTTATGAATTTTTTAACAGAGGGGAAAAATGTATGTCAAATTTATTTTCTTTTAACGCAGGAACGAGTCGTCATTTTACATGTGTTTTTTTTTTTTATTTGGGTGTAAATTATTCTAGTTTCCTTTGCAAAAGTAATTTTATTTCCTCTCTATATTTACTTACTCACAACTTTTTTATGTGCCGTGTTTACAATCTTCGTCAAGCGAAAAACTATACAAGATGAAATTTTCCGGAGATATTTTTAGTATTTCCCAGATCTATGCACGAAAATCGTTTTAAGACGTAGGCGGTCATGGCTCTCCATAGCATTTTGTCACTTGTAGCTCTTAATGAATCAACGATCTTTATTTCAAAACTACAGTTTTTTTTTCTTCTTATAATATGAAGATACATATATGGATAATAATGTTTTATAGATGGATGGGTGTCATTTGACTGCTGTGAATTTCGAAATGATGTGCGGTGGCAATACTCAAGTGGTACATGTTTGGGATATATTCGAAATGGACTCTTATACCTTGACTTCCCCAAAGACAAGATACATCACTGACGAATTCCAGCTCTTTAAGCCACTAAGAATCTCTGATTAATATTTTGTTGAGTTCAGTCCTCGTCAGTAAAAGGCGACATTTTTAATTTAAAGATGTGTTATGTACATCTGAATTACTGAACTAAGTCAGCTTCAGTACAAGGCAACATATAGAGAGATGAAGAGTAGGGACATTTCGACATTTTGAGGGATTTACTTAGTATTTGACATACTAAATTAAGTCATCTTTTGGACAAAGTATTGAACAGATACACCGAATTCAAGGACTGTTGGAAATACTGAACTGACAAACTAGCAATAATGGTATACACACACACACACACACACACGCACACAGAGAGAGAGAGAGAGAGAGAGACACATGTACACAAAACATATATCTATCTATAGATATAGATAGATAGCTAGCTATAGCTTGGCGTTGTGAACTCAAGGAATTATGAAAAGAATTAACGGATACTACTACGGAAAAACCCGGTAACTGCGGAAAAATCTGAGAGAATATATATATATATATATATATATATATATATATATATATATATGTATAACTTCCTCATGATAATATGGATGGGTCAAAAGTATAATTGGAATACTTAATTGAAAAAGTAAATATTGTTTGAAAGTAATGTAATAATTTAATATAAGTGGCAATTATGAATTATTTTATTTCATTTATTATGTATATATTAGGATTATCATATTTATTTGAAGTTAAGATATGTTTTGTTGTACAGTTTAGACATATTTCATATATTCATTTTCGTTAAGATCCATTCATACTCTCGAATAAGTTTTGGATGTCATTACTGAAAGACGACAGAAACTCGCCGTGTTTATACATATTTGTTTTATTACCAAGTACTTTCGACATATCAATGAATTTATATCATAAATTTATATATATATATTAATCCCCTCTCTCTCTCTCTCTCTCTCTCTCTCTCTCCATATATATATATATATATATATATATATATATATTATTTCTTTCAGATTTTCTCACAGTTTCCGGTTTTTTGTGTATTAGCATTTATTTGTTTTTGAACAACTAACATTAAGACCGTTTGTCTTATTTTTACTTTCTGCATTTGCTTACATAAATATATATTTATCAATTTTGTATTTTCTACTCACATTCATTTTTCAACAATTAATAGTTTAGGTGTTATTTCTGTTAAAATGGCGATCGAGATTAATTTATTGTATTTTAAATAATGACTTCTTAATCTCTAAGTGTTTTACGTTTAAATCCCGATTTATGATTTCATTTTTCGTTTCTGCTCTCTTTTCTAACATAACAAAGCTTTTCTATATTTGTGTTTGTGTTCTACTTCGTAATTTGTCTTTGCTTTCTAAAGTTTTGTTTACTCAAAATTTTAAATATAAAAAAAAAGTATTGATATTTGAATCTTCGAAAATACGTAATGTATATAATGTTCATGTACTTACATTATATATGTTCCAAAAGTTGTAATAGCCGGAGATGATAGTGGTGACAAGCTCCCGCTGCCTAGAAAATGCTTCCGTGGCATCCGTCTCAAATAGCATCTGAAGTCCAGTTCCAAGCCAGAGAATGCGCGGAAAACTGACGACTCATAACAAGCTTCTTCAGGGAGAATGGAGCTCAACAGTCTAGGAAGACATTTCATCTAGTGGAAGGAAAGCACTGATTTTAAACCTGCGCTGCCTCGCGGTCATATCCAAATACAGTAAAGGTTAAAGAAGTAAATTCAGGCAGAAAATCCAGAGTTGAACCCCGAAGGATTTGGCTGTCAACAATAACAACATTCCGACAACACCTGCCGCCAAACAGTCCCCACATGTAATGAACTATATTCCATTGGATCTAGTCGGCATAGCCGAGAGAGGGGCCATGTAGGAAAATATTTATTTATAAAAAAAGTATTGAATTTCCATCAGAATCACTCTCCTTGACAATTATCTTATTTCAATAAGATAAGCAATGTGTCAAACAGGAAAATCTAGTTAGAAACAAAGAAAATATTATTTAACTGTTATGTAATATCGTTCCTCCTATATGACACTGAATGCTGGACAACCTCGTTACTGATAAGGAAGTAAGTTAAGGCAACACCAAAAAGTAAATGCATTTTAATAAAGACTGGGACACATATACCCAATCAACGTGTATGTGTGTATATATATATATATATATATATATATATATATATATATATATATATATATATATATATATATATATATATTTATATATATATATATATATATATATATTTATATATATATATATATATATATATATATTTATATATTTATATATATATATATATATATATATATATATATATATATATATATATATATATTAAGTATAATTCATTGAGTCTGATAGAAACCGCAACAGAATGCAGAAAGCACTGGACGGCCGTTTCGTCCTATATTTGGGACTCATCAGCAGTGCGCATGCACTACCGAGAATTGAAACCCGGACAGTTAGGTTATCAAGCAAACGTATATATATATATATATATATATATATATATATATATATATATATATATATATATATATATATGTATGTATATATATATATATATATATATATATATATATATATATATATATATATATATATATATATATAAAAGACATTTTAAGATATTTTCACACGGCGTCAAAGATAAATGTTCGTGATGGGTTAGTAGATGAATATTTCGACAACATAATGCCAATCGGTTAAGCAGGTAAATTTTGGTCTGACATCAAACATCTGCGAGACGTTTAATATTAATGATCGTGTTTCTTACTGTGCTCTCTGTAATCTTATGGTATGCTACCAAATGTCATTTCATTGGTATTTCACACTGTTTGTCCTAGTGAGTATGCATCTTTGCATTAGCACAGCATAAACTTCCAAAACAATGTTCCAGAATTTAATCAAAGAACGCTGTTAGCACCCTTTTCTGCCTTGAGAATCTCTTACTATAAAACTCACATGAATGCTAATTCACCTTATTACCTCATATTAATCCAACCTCCATATATATATATATATATATATATATAAATTGATAATCCTACCCTCCAACACTTCAAATAAATGTCGAAAATGAATTAGCAATCCCTGACACGGGGATCGTTACCACCACCTCAAAGACTATCGGAGATATAGTCAGGATGATAAAAAAAAACACTAAATCAATTGTCGGAGTTTATAAAATCAAATATCTACAGTGCAATAACATGTACATTGGGGAGACATCACGCAATCAAAAACCCGTATCGAACACAAAAGAGATTTGCAATTGGATAGACATTCAAACTATCTCGGCTTAAACCGCAACGACGTGGGGTATAATTTTAATTTAACCAATGCCAACATTATTAAAAAAGAACATAAACCTTTAAAGAGAAAGTATTGTGAGAACCTATTTTTATTAATACTAGCAACTATTAACAGACGTTTAAATAATTATATTATATTACCTTTTTTTTTACAGATCCATTATTCAGGAATCTAACTTATCTCTTTCGAATACATAAAAATCGATGAAGATACATAGAAAATACGCACGAGATATGTTGTAATGAAAAATCAAATCAAAACAAATTTTTTCAAAACATCCTGCTGCTTCTCATTAACTTTTGCACACTTTAGCGTCCAGAATGTTTCTCACACATATTTGAATAGTATCTGATACTTCGTTACACGTGACACGTATTTAACCAATAAGAAATAACCAAACACAACATACGATCAATCTGCGTTTCTTTTGCTTTTTACCATATTTATCATGTCTATTTTGATCTCTGACGAAACTTCAATAAAGTAAAATATTTTTGATTCAGATATGTTTCCTACTTGTTCTTTATCATATCATTTTTGTCGGATTTCTATCCATACTTGATGAATATTTGATCTTCTACTTATACATACATACATATATATATATATATATATATATATATATATATATATATATATATATACGTATATATTAATATGTGTGTGTGTGTGTGTAATAATGCAGATAGAAATAAAAAAGTGTGTAATAAAGACAATAGGACAAAACCTTAATTTTTCCATTTCACCTTAAAAAGAACATTTGTGTAAGTTGGTATCTTAAAAATATTTGGGAAACTAAACAATGTTTATCTTCTGTGTATAAATACTTTCTGCAATATAAGATCCTTATTTTTGCCTGGGTAAAGCCCATCAAAGAACACAACTCGTCGGTAAAGAAATGTTTTCTTTCTGTATGTATTAATACACACACACACACACACACACACACACACACATATATATATATATATATATATATATATGTATATATATTGAAAGAGAGTTATGTAGATTGTTGTGACAATATTTTAAATCAAATACATGGAACAATGTCTAATGACCTTAAGCTACTTATTAGGGTGATTATGAATATTAAGTTAATATATATATATATATATATATATATATATATATATATATATATATATATATATATTCATACTAATGAAAAGGTTCCTCGGGTGTTTTACGCATGTTAATATTCTGGAAACGAGATAATCTCATCAAAAAGATTGAACAACTTTTGCTGGATGCTGAGTTTAGGGATTAACACGGGAATAATGTTCCCAAGCCATTTGATAAATAATGGACTCACTGCCGAACCTCTTCAACGTCTGTTTGTTTTCATTATAAGCCTTTTAATAAGAGCCTGATAGACCACAAGCAATCTATAATGCGAACGCACTTACAGAGATTCCGTCTTCAGATCGACTTATCAAGACGTAACTTCCACATCTGACGCGTTTGTATTAAAACGCTCACGAGAAGATGAAAACGAAGAACGAATACAGTGAACATGATTGAAGAAAGTGAAAGAAGTCCTGTCGAGCCTAAGCTAACAAACTACACATGCAGCTGGCTAAACTGATTTTAAACATATATTCGCAAGTTCTATTAAATGCACGGCAAGTCTATCCACGTGCAACGATTTTATTTTGTAGTGTAAAGTAGATGTTTCAGATTACAGGTATAGACTATATGTGATTTTTATTATACAACAAAAGTGTTCAAAATAAAATTTGGTTTTAAACAATGACGTTTGTACAATTTTCAGAATACCGTTATATTTATATAAGTAATATGAATTTCAGCTTATAATATCGATTGTTTAAACTTTTTAAAAATTTGTTTCACTTCAAGTAAGGCGATAATGCCACTAGGATACAAGGATTACTGGGAGTGAAAGAGAAAAGACTATAGTGAGCTGAAGTGAGAAGAAAGGACAATAAGAGAACAGGTATCAGGGAAACACAAAATTGTGATTGGCGTTTCATTTCAATTGATGGCGGTTCGGATTGAGGAATCGGAGAGAAGAGTTTGAATTGCAGTCGAATCCATTACATACACTTACGTGCTAATACCCTTGGGGAAGGTATTAATCATCTTCTTCTCCCACCAGCAACTACAGCTATAGGTAAATAGCAGGACAGACTGTGTTCTATAGCCTTGGATGGCAACTGGTTTAGGAGAAGCACAACTCTGAATTGAAAACCTGCGGAGGGTCGTTTGGGGGAACTTTTGGCATGTAGTGCACCATGTCTCTCTTTTTGGCCCTTCAAAAAGTGTGGATGGTTCTGCACAAAGCCTTCACCACAATAGTCAAATGTCATGTGCTGGTGTCTGGCTTTCGATTCGTGGAACTGAGCTGCTTGACCCTCATACGTCGAATACGACGGGAGAGTCCACCACAACCACCATGTGTGTATATATATATATATATATATATATATATATATATATATATATATATATATATATATATATATATATATATATATATATACCAACGGTAACAGCAAAACTGTCCAAATCGTGTAACAGCATGGGATAATTGTTCCTCCCACAAAATGTTTAATATCTATAAAACCGCGAAACAAACTCAGTTTCTTTTCTCCCGGTTTTCAGATAAAACATTTAGCAATCTTGACACTGTTCGGAGTAAGAAGCGCTGAAAAACACTTTTTATTGTTCATCTTTAAGAGATCCGGTTAAAATGAATTTGTGTCAGCTCCACTATATCTTCCCAACTGAGCAATGGTGAGAGGAAAAGGATCACTTGGGCCTTCAGTACTGGTACCGACATTCATACTCTGGCTTCCATCTTGAAAGGCCATTAACGAACTATCAAGGGAACGGTGAATAAGATTAAAAAAGAGTGAGCATTAAAGAGGAAAAACGGACCAGGAGGTCACAACATCAAGATGATCATCATTTCAACTTAGAGATAATTACATTTTTATTGCTCAAAGTAAAGTCCAATATTGTTATAATACCTGTGAGAATTCCAGTAAGTTATCTTTAATCATTTCTAAGATACAACAGTTCAAGCTTAATCTAAAAATTGGACAAGTTTGCTGTTGCACTATTTGAACAAGTTTCCTGTTCTCCACAATTTCCTATCCTTTGTCGTCCTTAATAAATTTTCTCGGTTTATCTCTCCTAAACCCTTTTTTCTGCCATCCATTTACAAGAGCTCGCTAGTTAGTCTAAGGTTTGTTTTCTTCTCTACTACTCACCTTCAATCTGCCCGTAGGTATTAAATTTTCCAAGGACTCTTTCTTCATTATCGGCCCTAGAGATCAACTCTTTCTATCTTAAGTATAAGTGTGCTTTTGTTTCAGTTTTCTCTAAAACTTCGTCGTTCAGTCCATGATATTCTCAGCATCCGCCTGTAAACCATATTTCTGTTGCTTCAAGTACTCAAGAAATATTTATGTTTCTTCTTTTTTTTTCATATATATTAATTTGTTTTTCACAGCTAAATGTTCTTATATTTTTATGATCCACAGGGATTATCTGCATGGTAAGGGTAGTTGAGTGTGTTTATTGAAGTATTTTCTTATTGGACTAAAAACATAAGATTGCACCAAATAGCACATCCTAAGCCTTAGGTTTACAAAACCCATTATAACTGCATTAAAAATAAAAACAATTATATCGCTCCTATTAGTTGAAAAATGGATATATTGCTTTTTACTAAGATTTTATCATACATATCAAAAACAATTTAGCATGAACAAAAATGATTGACAATTGCTTATCATGAATAAGGCAGTCTTTGAACAGCATTAGGATATTAAATAATGCAACGCTAGTTACAAAATCCATTTAAACTGCTATACACTAAGAGATTACAAATGTCGTTTGACAACGTATTCTTGACATGAGATTAAAATGTGCCAACGCTTCTTTTGATGTCCCTTTCTCTGATTCAAATTGTGACAGGTTTTAATAATTTCACGAGGAATGATCATTTCAATAAATTCGTGGCAATTTCCTTTGAACAAATACGTAATTCGCTTTCGTCTAAAGAGCTGATTTAAAATCTTGCAATAATGTATTAAATCCTCACTTATATGCGAATGTTACTATACATGGAGGCTCTAATAAAAGAAATCTTTAGAACCCTTTATATAATTCGTTTTTTTTTTGTATGCTAATTTCTAGGCTGCCACAAAAAAAAAATAACCAACAATTAACTCTTTGTTCTATCCAAATTTTGACAGGTTTTGGCACTGATGGGTTCAATAAGCCGGTAGCTATTTCCTTTGAACAAATCCTGTATGTCTTTATTGTTATGTTAATTCTCAACACAGTACAAAGCCCAAGAGACATTCAGTTATAAAGAATGAGGGGTGTTTAAGTGAAAAAGACCCTGAAGATTATATGGCTGATAGGTAACTATAGACACTTTGACTCATTTGTAGAAAGATCTGATTTATTTCGTTCCGGGAGTTTAACATCTTGCAATACTGCATAACATACATTGAAATTTTTGCTTATACGCGAGTGCCACTAGCAAGCGATCTCTTGCTCTTTTATTTAATTTGCACATTTTTTATGTTGATTTTATTAGACTTAGCCGACAAATTTCTCTGTCAATCTGCTCATTTGCTATGTACTAATCTTAATTTGGCAGGATATAAATTCTGATCGCAAGTGAATAGATTGTTTTGGCTTATTCTTTCAAAGTGGAAAAACCTACATCCTTATCAGTCTTGGAAATTGAGATCCCGTCTTTTAATTCGGCTTGGGTGTTACGGGAAAATCCCACCAAACTCAGACACGAAGCAAGTCCCGCATCCATTCTCTGTCTCGGTCTCTCTTTCATATATAGCATTATTAGTGGTTAAAAAGGGTCTGAGGGTGAAGATTAAGGATCTTGGCAAAGATCATCCTGCTTCGAACATTGTGAACTGGAGATAAAGAGAATCACCAAAGAATTATACCAAACAAAAGAAACCACATCATTTGAGGACTACCAACTGCAGCAACCTCTGGAATGGATAGCACATGTAACAGGAACAGAAAATGAAAATCCCCATCAGCACTGGGAAAAATAATAATAGGATCTGGACTTGAAAAATTCGTTTTCCTAAAAAATGTGTTAAAGGAAATATTTTATAAATTGCAATCAAAAGCTTGGTCAGTCACCTGCTCACAACGCCATGATCATCCGGTATTTCCTGGCTGAGAAGAAAAGTCACTGAAAAGATGTTTGGTCAATGAACGTCAAATGTTTCATTATAAGTAAACATCTAATATTATTATTGCCATTGATGTCCCTTAACAAACTGAATTGTTAATTTGATTAAGTTTTTGAACAACTCGTATCGTAACTATTCCATCTCCCAAAATGTCGGCTTCATTATTTGGCAACGCAATGAAAATCTTTTCAAAATGAATATGCTGGATATACTATTTTGGTGATCTTATTAGTAACGGAAGCAGCTACATATATTTACCCAAGCAATAAAACAAAAATAAAAAGTAAGAGCGAGGGAAAAAAAACTGTTACAGAAGAGTCAGTGAACATAAATGGAGGCCATTTAATAGAAAGAAAACACGCTAAAAAAGAGTAGAAGCGTGTCACATGTCTTCTCCCCGACCCTGAAAAGGAAAGCTAATGAATATTACAAAAGTTTTACCTGACTAACAAATACAGCACGACATGTTGCAAGAGATTGTATTTTCTCCACGTTTATGGAAGCGTCTTCTCTTTCCAGTCTTTACCCGCAAGCTGCTTTCGGTAACAAACAGAGCTTCACTTAAGGGTCACCCGATCAGCCAAGCGTGGTGCATTATCGTTAGGGAAGAAGAAAAAATATATTACTTTCTTCAACTATTCTCTTCTTAACGAAAACTGTTTATTTCACAATAAACCGTATAATTAGTAATAATCTGTATATTTTATATTAACATTTGAAATTACTGTCTAAATTCTTTGTATTGTTCATGCTTTTTTATCATTAGAAGGTACCCATACAAGGAATTTCGAACGGAAATCATTTAATGTATGGATTCGATTGCTAACGTTCTGGATTAAATGGGATTACAGCATTGTATTTTTTTTGTTTGTTTTTTAAGCGTATCACCCCAAGCAAGGCTGGAGGCCACTGTCACGCAAGGGGTTATAGAAGGGTTGGAGGATGAGCAGATAGGAGTGGTAAAGGAGAGGATGTGGAGAAAGAGAAAGACATTTCGGTCGATCAAGGCAAGGAGGTTACAGAAGATTTGGAGCGAGAGCAGATAGGAATGAAAGGTGAAATGATGTGGAGAAGGGAAGTTGATAGATCAAGGCGACTGGAGATGTCGATTTTATTTAAAGGGAAACAGTAATAGGAAAGGGAGTTCCATAAGCGAGATGTGCGAGACATGAAGCTATTGGAGTAGAAGAGGCGTCTACATCTAACAGTTTCAACGGTGAAGGGGTGGGAACGGGATGCCAGCCTCGTAGGACGTTTAAATTCATGAGGCCTTTCAAGCGAAAGCATCTCTTCGGAGCAATTACCGTGAAAGTATTTGTAAAAAAGACAGAGCGAGGCAACATCTCGTCTGTGAGAGAGCGACTGCAGACGAGATGACCAGATCAGGGCTCTTAAATTTGGTGACATAGTAACAGTGTGTTCAGTTCTTGGTTTGGACAGTGCAGAATTGGACTCAGAGGAAACGGGGTAAGCAATAAATGAGTAGTTCTACAGAGAAACTAGATGGAATACCATTAGAATGGTTAGAAGGAATGAGAACAATCTACAAATGTACCGTGTTCCCGTTCCTCATTTTCAACTTGAAATTTACTCTACAAGCATACTGATGAAGATCGGGGTGAGCAACGATCGAAACGTCATGATAATAACTTCAAATAGGAGGACAATAGCCTGTTCTATTTGGAATGTTTATATATGTCAAATATTTTGACTACATTCAACGAGCAGGCATTTCTCTGTGACCCCCCCACCGCATCTCTCTGAAATCATCCCTTCTGTTTTTCTCTTCTTTCCAGCGAGACAGCTGATATGGCCATTTGATTAGATTCGAGTGAATTACTCTTGAGGAACTGCTTTAATTTATTCCATCTGATTACAGATATCCCGCATCATTCAACATTCATCAGCAGCTTCGGATCATTTGAAGCCACCAAAAATTCTAACGTTTCCTTGCAATCCTCTCTCTGTGTGTAGTTTGTTGTCAAGCTGGAGGTGACTATCTCAAGTAATTTTATAGTCAGGCGCTGATACCTGCTCCCGGGGTGATGTCGTTATCTCTGAACTGGAATCGACAAGCAATGCTGTAACGCTTTCAAAAGCATTTGGCTACCGGATACGCATGTGAATAGTGGAATGAAAATCAGATCCTGATGTCAACTCTAGTTTCATCGTATCAGTGCAGCGAAGGGCGTGGCAATCTCAAGCTACGTGCTATACTGAAAGAAAAGGAAACAAATATATATATATATATATATATATATATAAACTACTGTTCAAAATTTTGAAGCCACCTCTAGAATTGGTATGGCATGAAGATGAAAGAAAGTGAAAAAAGTGAAAAAGAGCTTTTTGAATCATTGAAAAAGAATGTAATCAATTATGAAACTTATACTTTGAGAAAAATTCTCTAACGAATGACAAAAATTGTGTTGCAGTAATCAAGGCGAAAGGAAGATATTTTGACGAGAGCAAAATGTAATCATAAAATGCATTTTTTCTTTTTGTCATATTAAAATTTCTGATCATAAAGTCAGACATATATATATATATATATATATATATATATATATATATATATATATATATATATATATATATATATAGACATATATATATATATATATATATATATATATATATATATATATATATATATATATAGACATATATATATATATATATATATATATATATATATATATATATATATATATATATATATATATATATAAAATAATAATAAAAACGAAAGAATATTAATATACAACCCAGTGTGTCTGAAGATTTTATATTTTTAATATTTTTGTTGTTTAATATACATAAATATATATATATATATATATATATATATATATATATATATATATATATATATATATATATGTATATATATATATATATATATATATATATATATATATATATATATATATATATATATATATATATATATATATATATATGATTTGGGCAGCAGTCCCTTCTTATACAAATTTCATTAAAGACAACTGATATGCTACTGTGAATGAGGTTTTTATTCATTTTTTTCATGTTTCCGTATAAGTCTTTTCTATCCTGGACATAAAGTGGGTAAAACATGTCCGAATCTTTTACATATCAGTTCGCTTTCAGCTACTCGATTACCTATAATTAAGGACGTTTTTTTTAACTGAATATAAAATGTAAATATAACTGAACATGAAAATCTACATAGCCAGTAAAAAAATAAACAATTTCTCATATTCTCATCATGAAATATCGAGGGATACACATTCAGAGTAATTTTAAATAGAATCCGAGAACTATTCTGGCATATATTTTGTTTTTATGATGAGAATAAACATTTACGAGATCATTTTTATTAATTGATTTACAATAAATATATTACACCCACTTTCCAAACAACAAAACCATTCCTTGAGTCAGATGAAGGCTCCCTAAATGAAGAAATTGTTTACACCGTCTTTTTTCCCCTTTGTCATTCATTTCCGTAACATAGTTTTGATATATATATATATATATATATATATATATATATATATATATATATATATATATATATATATATATATATATATATATATATGTCATACTCTTACAGTCACACACACACATATATATATATATATAATTTATTCCCAAATTATTACATAAATATGATATCAAATCACTACAAAAATAGCCATTTTGTTCCAAAACGTCTGGTGTCTTATCAAGTATTCCACATTCAGGACCATCACTTGATAAGACACTAGAAGTGTTTAAACAAAATGACTATTTTCTAGTGATTTTATAACATATTTATGTTGTAATTTTAGAATAAATTACAATTGCTCAATCTATATTGAGTAGTCTTTTAAGAATAATATTTTTAGGTTATTGGAATTTATTCCGTATACACCAATCCTATACTTGGATATATATATATATATATAAAAGTAAACATGGAAGTCAGCACTTAGAGGCGACAGTCTGTTTCATGCTAGTGCAATCGTCAGGCGACTCTCGATTGCACTAGCATGAAACAGACTGTCGCCTCTAAGTGATGACTTCCATGTCCACTTTTATATTTACACACGCTCTATCTCTGATATTGAGCACTTTACCCCATAAATATAGCACACTTTAAGACTATATTTCTGCATATATATATATATATATATATATATATATATATATATATATATATATATATATAAATATAGTGAAAAAAAAAATATATATTGAAAACAGCGAGTTCTATCAATCTGTCCATCTGTCTGGACTGGTGTCGTAAACAATTTATTTCACCCACCCCCCGAAAAAAAACACATGGTTCCCCCTTCAAAGTAATCCCTCTCGAGTCTCATACGCTTTTCTATCCTTTTCTGCCTCGCTTATATGCACTGTTAGAAGAATTCATTTTGAATGCTCCGCAGCTCTTTCATTGCGGCCATCTAGATGGTCCCTCGCCTTCAAAACAGGTGCCCTTGATGATCCCCTTGAGCTTGGAAAAAAGAAAAAGTCACACTGAGCAAGGTTAATAATTTACTTCCTGTACGGCGATGTTCTTCTCAGCCAAGAACTGCCGAGCTTTGTGAGCTAGTGCATTTCGTGTTGAAGCAGACATGATTTGGCCTGCCACAACTTGCTTATCGCGCTCTGAGCGAAGCAAAGATTATATACTCCCAAGATATCATGTTAGATAATTACACAATCTGTTTAGCCGCCTTTCGCCCATAACTCACAAAACAGATACATTCCTTTAGTTTTAAGACTGACCCCGTATATATACATATATCTATTACTTGTATATCTTGATAGATCCATCTAAGCTCTGTGATAGAGCGGCTAAGTGTCAAAATAGTAGTTGTGGCTCTTGGGGCACAGGTTCCGAGGTTATTCGGGGACTCTGGATAACAATGTATAATTGGATGGGTATCGGTGAACGGAACTGAGTGAGTAGTGGCGCTATATCGAGTCTAGTTTATGTCTTCTTCCTAAACGAGTCCCGTGGTACAGTTGGTGTGACTTTCGCGTTGTATCGAAGCGATCCGGGTTCGATTCTCGGTAGTGGATGCGCTCTGCTGATGAGTCGCAGATAGAATTCTTTTGAGGATTCTAAGCTCGACAAATTGCTATAAAGATTTATCCTGTATCCCCCAAATCAGTTACGCATATATATATATGTACAAACACACGCATATATATATATTTATATATATATATATATATATGCATATATATATATGCATATATAGAGAGAGAGCGACAGAAATAGAAAGTGAAAGAAGAAATATAGATAAACACCTTCGTTTGGAATCTATCATTTCTTGAACAATCTACAACAAACGAAATATCCACTGTTCGTGTTAAATTTTGTTGGAAGCTTTTAGGCGTCAAATTTATCAGATCATTTTGCTTTTATCGTGAGATATCCGAAGAGGCACAATTTATAACAGGCAGACTTTGTTTTTCAATATGCATCGGAATATTTTACTGATTTCATGATCCACAATTGTACAGGCATGTTTAGCAATGTACATATGAAGAAGCTAACTGAACCACGAGATTCGCTTAATGCACTTTCGCAACTGGACATTTCATTTTTTTAATAGATGAAGTACAGCTCAACTTCCATCATAACTGTGTTGATATCATTCAAAATGAAGAATGACATTGGGAATGTCCATGACAGTTTTTTCGTGATCTATTTTCAACCGATGGAGAGACACGAATATTGACACATTAATTAATTATTTTTACATAGCTTCCACCCGGATTTACACAGTTCTCGTTTCCTTACTGGTGGACAATTTTCTGGGACAGTTTGGATCTGCAACCAGGACTTCTCTATATCAATCAGGGTGTCGTCATCCTGGAATGGTGTACTTTGTGAAAATAACGGAACTGAAGGGAAAAGGTGGAAATCTGATGACACCAAGGCAGGGAAATATTAGGTATGGGAATAATTTCGTGATCGATTTTCCAATTGTGCAACACGGGAGTTTTGTAATGCTGCATTTCTACATTTTCAGGCTCCAAAGATCCTGACACTTCTATTAAATATAATGCGTCTATCATTATTTTACGTATTCCTGTAATCTCTTTAACAATATGTCACAATATATCCTGATATTTTTGTCCAGGAAATCTATAGTCACTTTACCATTTTCATTTATTCCAAGTATCATCTTTGATGTAAAGGCTTGAACAACTGCATTTTGCGGGTAGAGCTAAATCACTGTGATTTCCTTATTTGGAGTGAGCTTTATTCTCTGAGTCAAACTTATGAACCCAAGATTCATTCCTTCTAAATTCACCGGCGAAAAAAATCTCTCGGTTTGTCTGACACGTTAATTTAGACCCAAATATCGTTTCATTTCTTTTTTCTATTATAAATATTTCCAGAGTTTATTATATAATCAATTATTCTGAACTGTAAACATAAGACACGTATGCGTCACTAACCACATTTATTTAATCTTCATAGCGAGACGAATTAGAAGTCCTACCAGGATTTATTATTAGTGGTCACAATCCTTACACAAAAGATACGCAAATAACACCATGTTGATGGTAGGTATAGAAATAAAACTGCAGAAATTTCTAGGTTGGATAGAAAATGAAAGCAGGGAAAAAGGACTAACCACAAACTGTATGAAGACAAAAGTTATGGTTGTCAGCAAGAGAAAAAGCACAGAATGCGAGTTACGTATGGGAGGTTTCCAATTGTATCATCTAAAATGTGGGAAGTATCTTTACAGCCGACGGAAAATGAGACGCCAAAATCTCAAAAAAGAATTGGAATAGCAAAACATGCCTTCCAAAGCTAGACAATATATTAAGAAACAGTAAAATTTCGTCAGAAACAAAGATTGCTGATCTGCTAATTAATATAAATTCTCCTATATGGAAGTGAATTCCCGATAATTTCCTCACAGATGAATCGGAGATTTGAGGTGATAAAGATTTGGTTCTACAGAAGGATACTGAGAAAGCCATGGACGGAGCGTGGACCTATTGAGAGAACAAAAACAGAAAAGAAAACTTTCTTAGAATCAGAGAGAAACAATTGAAGTTTTAGGACACATATGGAGGGAAGAGGGCTTTGAGAATTTGACGCTCACACGGCAAATAGAAAAAACAGGCAGATGATCCCAGTGAATATCCTACCTAACAAACATATATAAATAGACTGAAGAACAGGGATTGTGTAAGGTTGCAAAAAGGTAAACATTGCTAGAGCTACCAAGGATGGGTTATTGTGGAGGGCCATCATCACGTACTTTTAATTTGGTTTAGTTTGTTTTACGGTATATCAACCTCAATGGGTTATTTAATGCCAACAAAATCTTTTTTGCTGGTAATATGTTTTCCTCCAAAAATCTATTTCTGGGAATATTTTTCCTTGAAGAAATCTGTAGCTGGTAATATTTTTATCAAAGAATATAGAGCTGCTTTTATTGCTGGTATTTTTTAAAGTATTGCTCTTAATAATTTTTCCATCAAAAATTATTGCTTGTCATATTTTTTTACAAAGTATTTCAGGCATTAAAACACATTTTTACACAAGTTTGAGTGTTAACTATTTGCCCATAGCTGGGATCCGAATAGGTGCTAATACCCCGGGTCAGGGTGGACCTGGGAACAACGGTAATTAAGAGGTGGTCCACGATCCTCGAAGCCTCCTGATCAGGGGCGTTGCTGTTGGACGTAGTTTATCGTCTTACCTAGGACGCGGATGTAGTTTATCGTCATACCCAGGACGGTCGTACTTTTGAAAGGAAACGAAACATAATAGAAAAATATTGATTGTAGAGCAACAGATGTAAGCGTAAAGTTAAATTAGCACCAAACACTGGACAAAGTGCCTCATAACACCGTAAAATTGGGTGTGAAGGGCTAACATAGGCAAAGGAGTCGCGGCTTCAGACGCTTCAGGCTGATAGTATGGTTATAGTATGGCGCAGGATACATGAGGTCAAGGAAAGCTAGATGCTGGTGACCGTTTTATAAGGTGGTGAGGTGTGTTCACCTGGCATATGTTGGCTTCACATGTTTTCTTAATCACGTCTTTGACATATATATATATATATATATATATATATATATATATATATATATATATATGTGTGTGTGTGTGTGTGTGTGTGGCTTTGTGTGTGCCTGTATGCATGTATGTATATATGTTCATTTAATTTCCCAATTCAATCAATATCCCAAAATCCAATCAATTAAAATCATGAAATATGCCTAGAAACTACCGAAGACTGGATGATGATCTGCGTCAAAGAACATGGAAAAATTAAGAAACTTTATTCAGTAATAAAAGAAACCAACATATTTAAAAGGGAATTTCAAATGGGTGAAGAAGTACAAATAAACAATAATACACCTATTGCAGCCGCAAAGAACCTAAAAACGAAACCAAATGCAATATACCAGTTGCAAAAACAATTGCCTCAACATGATTAACAACTCTGTCCGTACCAAACAAGCAAATGTAAAGAAACTCCATACCAATCAGTGACTACGTAGTGCAGGGTTAAAAGCTGAAACGGTAAGTTATTATTGCCGCACAGGACAACTGCTTGCTAAATAAAAAATACCAAGAACATATACTGAAGAATTTTGTTAGCCCGAAATGCAGATTTTCTTTCAATTATCTAGAAACAACTGACCATCTTGTATCAGGTTGCACAGTGTTAGCTCCCACTAAATATAACACTCGGCATGATAGACTGGGCCAATATCTGCACTTGAAAATATGCAACTTCTACTGGAAGGAAAATGCAAGAATCTGGTATGGACATCACCCAGACCCGTTTAGAAATATATGACATGTAAAAATTCTATGGAAATTTACAATACACACAGACAGAATAATCAAAGTTAATCGTTATGACATCGTGACCAAAAACTACAAAAACAGAATGCGCTTTCCTATTGACATGGCACTTTTTTCTTTTTTTTTTTTATTTAAGCGTATCACCCCAAGCAAGGCTGGAGGCCACTATCACGCAAGGGGTTATAGAAAGAGCAGATAGGAGTGATAAAGGAAGGGATGTGGAGAAAGAGAAAGACAGTGGATCGATCAAGGCAAGGGGGTTACAGAAGATTTGGAGCGAGAGCAGATAGGAATGAAAGGTGAAAGGATGTGGAGAAGGGAAGTGGATAGATCAAGGCAACTGGAGATATCAATTGACGTTACACTTAAATAGTTGGAGATTGTATTTGTCAGGGAAACAGTAATAGGGAAGGGAGTTCCACAGGCGAGATGTGCGAGACATGAAGCTATTGGAGTAGAAGAGACGTCTACATCTAACAGTTTCAACGGTGAAGGGGTAGGAACGGCACTTCCTGAGGATTGTAATGTATCTTTGAAGATCCCCAGAAAATTATCAAATACAAGAATCTTGAAATGGAAATCTCAATAATGTGACACATGAAGACATCAGTAACTATATTGTATTTGCAGCCCTCGGACTGATTGGAAAAATTTCCGATAAATACATCGAAGGGATTCCTAGTGGCCCATGCCTTAAAGAAATAAAAAAAATTGTACTCACAAGTACAGTTTATGAAAAGATCCATCAATTAAAATGTGTATGACCATAGGTTGTTTTTTTTTTATTTTACAAAAATCAGTGGAAAATGGTATGAAACTGTTTGTGAACTTTGATTTCTTGTTGGGACACAGAAGGAAACGTGTATAACACAGAAATCAAAGGAAATAATAATAATGACTACCAGTATTATAACGTGATGATAAAACAGGGAACAGGCATATAGAGGAGACTATGTAATAATAATAATAATAATAATAATAATAATAATAATGATTATTTTGATGATGATGATGATGAGTTAGCATAAAATAGGCAGAAACCGTTTTTATTCTTGCTACATATGGCCATTTATTGTTAACTAGAAAATTAACAAGCAAACACTGAAAAATTGTTTCAAACCGAAATGCACATTCTGTTATAAATATCCAGAAACAGTTAACCATCTTGTATTAGGTTGCATGGTATTAGCATCCACTGACCATGAAACTCGGCATGACAGGTAAGGACAATATCTGTACTGGAAAATCTGCAGCGGTTACAAGATGACAACTGCAATTGGTAGGAATACCAGCCAGACCCCGTTACAGTCATAGGAGGTGTAACAGTTTTATGTGTATTTCCAAAGCAAACAGACAGAATAATAAAAAACGATCGCCTAGACATAGTGATCAAACACCACAAAAACAGAACTTGCTTTCTTACTGACACAGCAATTCCTGCAGACTGCAATGTATATTAAAAGATATTAAAAAAAACTATCAAAATATAGGGGTCTTGAAGTGGGAATCGCAAAACTGTTACACATGAAGACGTCAATAATTCCAGCTGTTGTTAGAGCAAGGGATCTGATTGATAAATGTTCTGATAGACTTATTGAAGAGAATCCCGTTAGCCAATACCTTATAGAAATGCAAAATAATTGTTCTTACAATTATAGCTCACATCTTACGAAAGGATTTATCTATGTAAGACGTGTGTGGTCTAATGTTTTATTTGTACGTTTTTTAAAGAGTGTTTAGTGGAAATTATGCCATTATGCCATTTTAGAACTTAAGTATTTGGGTTGGAGCCGGAAGCAAATAAATAAACAACAGAATAAAAGGAAATACGATTACTACTACTACTACTACTACTACTACTACTACTACTACTACTACTACAAATAATAATAATAATGATACAAATACAACAACAACTACTCCTACTAATACTAATACTAAGATTAATAATAGTAATGACTATAAAATTAGTAGTTTTAATTAAAATGAGAAAAGTAAAAGAAAAAATCTCTAAATAAATACACAATAAATAAACCTCTATAGAAATGCATACGCATGGTCAGAATGTCGTAATGGAAATAAACACCTCGAAGAAGATCATATATAAGCTGATGTGTGAGTGAGAGCTTCATATGACTAGTTACTATGTGACGCCGCTCGATATGTGAGATTTATTGAGATTCCATCTCTGAAATGAAATCCCGTCTTTAAATTTGTAACAGCTTAAGTTATGTTCGGCACATTTACATTTAGCTATTTATAGCGTTGTGTGTGTATATGCTTTCGTATTTATGACTGCCCACAAATAATTTCTAGTAAATAGATATCCTCGTGGATATTATATCAACAACTCACCTATTCTTACAGATTGTCTTTTTATTCTCACCTTCTAGCTAGATAAGAAATTCAGACGTCCTCCTGATAAGTGACGATTTCACTATGTTTCACAGTTTCCTATTTACGAAAGTAAAACTATCGAGTATTTTCTGAGAGAAAAAAAATAGCATATCAATGCACTTCGAAGATACTACTCATTCTAAGAGTCTCTATACTTTCGCAAACAGACATACATACACATTAATACAATTATTTACATTATTCGTACTATTGTCTTCATCTTTGTCGCCATATTTATTACAGCGTTTCGGCCGTTGTACGCTCCGGCCTTCTTCAGGTGGTTGGAATGTCGAATTGAACCCTTTATTTTGCACACTGGGGAAAGAAATATAAAGGGGAGACAGGCCGCCTCTTAAGGTAATGCTTCAAGGACACCAGTAAGCTGTAACACGAGGGGAAGTGGAAAAATCAGGCGTGGCTGACCACATATGGAGAGAGAAGGGAGATCACCGACCTCTGTGGTATCAGGTTGAGATCACAGACAAAGAACACCATTCGAAAATTCGTAAACTTAAAGAATCAGCACATATGCCTGGCCACAAAAATCTCCTGAGCCGACTAAGCATAGAAATGAAGACAATATGGGAACCAGTAATAAGGAGTGCCAGAGAAAAGCGATAATAACAACAAAAGTTGTAATATGAGCTCTGGTAAAAACAAATGAATGATAACAGCAAAAATTGCAATATGAGCACTGGTAAAAAATGGTGCTGAAGATATTAGGTTTATATTACCCAGAAATTCATACAAGGAAACATGGCACAGTGGATATAGGCGTTAGTTAGATCCAGTGGCAGAACCCAAAGAGTGTGAATTAAATACCCGGTTAAGGCAGTGCTGAACTTTGGGAGATAACTGATAACTGACATCCATTAAACATGTTACGTGGAACTAAAAAGACTACTCCAGTGGGCGAAATAAAGGGTTCAGTTCGACATTACAACTGGAGCGTACGGCATAAACGTTGTAATAAATATGGTGAATGATGTAAATAATGTACATGATACCTCCTCTCAGAAATATAGACAGATTCATAAATACAAATTCACATATCTAGCTGTATGTCTATCAAGAAATACATGCTGCTTCATGTATAAGATCATCCCATAAACAACCACTTCTTCCCTTCTCCAAACCAGCCCAATGAATTGCAGTTTTATAATCCGTAATTGCTTCCGTCATACTTTTCTGTATTCCGTGGAGCTTCTCTGTATTTTGTTATTTCCATGATACCCATGTTGAACCTTAAGCATTCTTGTATATATTCTGTCATAGCCTATCACTCATCTTTGTTAAAATCAAACTTTCAGCATCGTGAAGCAGCACCCTTTCCATTGTGGCTTGAAATAAATCTATTTTTAGATAGTCTTGGAGATTTGACATCTATCCCCTTTTCTATTTTGTTTAGAGAACTCTAGACTTGTCCATTTCTGATCTCTGTCCTTTTCACTTGAGTGAATCTAAATCACCAAGGAATGTTGATGCCGCTTATTTGCTTCAGCCTGTTTCCTTCTTCTAATATCATAATTTTAACTTCTAGCTGATAGTATCACATATACTCAGTTTTCTTGAAATTTACATATAGTTCTACCGCTTCAGCTTCAGCCTCAAGTCAGAGAAGTTCTAAGCAGACCGAGATTAATGTAAGACCGTCTGCAAAGTCGGTATCCGTGATGTATGTACCCGGGTGGCAGGAGCGATGACATGTTGTTAGGGTGAAACTAATGTCTGTTACTCGTGTTGTTTCTTGAAGTTCATAGTCCACACCTATGATTCACACCCTGAGAAGAATTATTGAAGGGATAACAGTAAAACAACGACCCGAAGTATTCACTTCTGTTTATATCATTAAACCGTTCGACTAAATACACAAAGAGGTATTGACAGAAATCCTGAAAGCATAGGGAATACTATTAAATAACTTAGATACCGCATTATATGAGGTTTTGGTTTGTTCGTCTAATAGCATAAAATGGCTCATTTAATGCCGATATTTTATTTTCTTGTGAACTTTGGTATTTTTATCGAATAGGCTATTTTGCTGGTCTCATTAAAATAGACATGACTAATTTGCTGGTAAATATAAATCGTGTTTTAGTATTAACGTCAGTGTAGTGTTTGTGTGAGCTGTGCAGGCAGGACTTGAATAACATGGGCTCTGTTTGTGACTATTGTCTTCAGCGGGTGCACCTGAAGTGTATTGGCAAGTGAACCATGCCCAAGGGCTTTGTAGTTTGGGATTTGCAGAGACTGTTATGCCTGAAGTGCTTAAAATATTCAGAAACTTTTATATTTCTTTTAATAACTCATGATGAATAAATGATTTTAACTTGTATTTTACCAGTTGTTGGCGGAAAAGATTTTAAATTGTCTTCACAATTAAAGGTGAAAATAAATAAACATTTCTGTTAAATCTGTTGTTATTTTTAAAATTACCTGACTTCATTATAATAAAAAAATATTTGCAGGCAAAACAGCCTGGGTGTCTATTTTATCGAGACCGGTAAAATAAACTTACAAGCATGTTTGTCTATTTTACCGGGGCTGGTAAAATAACCTCTTCTATTATTTTTTCCAAAACTGTATTTCTCGTAATTTGTTTTCCCAGTAATCTTTTGCTGGGAATTTTTATTTTACTATGAAAATGTATTGCTAGTAATGTTTTCTAATGTATTTTTATATTTCAATATTCTTACCTGTTGAGGGGTTTACTGTTTGCCCATAAGTGAGAACTTAACAGGTGTTACCACCATGGGTCAGGGTGGAGCTGGGGGAACAACAATTAAATGTTGGTTCCACGATCCTAAAAACATCTCGAGTAGTGGCCTTGCTGCCAGATATAGTTTATCGTCATAACCAGGACGATTATATAAGGTTCTTCGTAAAATAATATCGAATTTGTTTGATTTTTCATGATAATAATTATTGAAAAATACATTATTTATTCTTAATGATTATAGTGACTTCTTGTTTGGTTTGCTTTGGTTTACAGCATGTTAACCTCAATGGGTTATTTAATGCCAATAAAAGTTTTTATTGCTGGTAATATTTTTTTCAAATATGTATTGCTGGTAATATGTTTTTTCAAAAATGTATTGCTGGAAATAATTATCCTTCAAAAATTTATTGCTGGAAATAATTATCCTTCAAAAATTTATTGCTGGAAATAATTATCCTTCAAAAATGTATTGCTGGAAATAATTATCCTTCAAAAATTTATTGCTGGAAATAATTATCCTTCAAAAATGTATTGCTGGAAATAATTATCCTTCAAAAATGTATTGCTGGAAATAATTATCCTTCAAAAATTTATTGCTGGAAATAATTATCCTTCAAAAATGTATTGCTGGAAATAATTATCCTTCAAAAATTTATTGCTGGAAATAATTATCCTTCAAAAATGTATTGCTGGAAATAATTATCCTTCAAAAATGTATTGCTGGAAATAATTATCCTTCAAAAATTTATTGCTGGAAATAATTATCCTTCAAAAATGTATTGCTGGAAATAATTATCCTTCAAAAATTTATTGCTGGTAATAATTTGTTACAAATATTTCTGGTATTAAAACGTATTTTTACAGTTTCATAATGTTTTGACCCGAGCTTAGGGGTTAACTATTTGCTCACAGCTGTGACGCTAACATGTGCTACAACTGCGGATCTGTGTGGTCTTCGGAATGCCAGCAATTAAGAGGTGGTTCCACGTTCCTCAAAACCTCCCGATCAGAGGCCTTGCTGTCGGACGTTGTTTATTGTCTTACTCAGGACGCAGATGCCGTTCATCGTCATACATAGGACGGGACTTCTTTGTTAATTTTAAATAAATATCTTTCAGAAATTAATTAAAAAATATACTCCTGATCCTTAATGTGAAAGAAGAGATGTGTTTACTTTTTTACCTGTCAACATTAACAGTGAATGGGGTGAAGGATCCTATTGTGACCGGAGATTATGGACCTGATTTCGGAAGATTATAAGTGGGGATACCGGTCTTGAAGATAAAAGTGGTAGTCAATGTCCATCAACAATTGATAAACAATATCTGTAAATACGAGTCGAATAAAACCGACGTCAAAGTGTCACAGAAATATCCCAGTTAATAGGAGTCGGCAACTCAATAATAGCGGTCAATCTCAGCAAAATTAGCAAGGTGAAGAAACCCGATAAATAGGTTCCAGACGAACACAATTAAAATCAGAGTTCGGTGTTATGAAGTCTGTCCGATGATGTACCTACGAAATTCTAACGATCCATTTCTTGGACAAAAATTGATTTCTGATGACAAATGGATACTTTATGGCAAATATAAAAGAACGGCACAAATGCTTAATCACGAAAAAGAAACCAAACACTTTCCATAACCGAATTTGCATTAACTGAAGATTATGGTGACTGTCTAGCTGTCCACCGCTGGTGTTAACAATTACAGGTTTCTGGAATCTAACCACTGCATTACTGCCGAAGTTTACTGCCAGCAACTTGATGAAATGCACATTCAGTTAAAAAAATGCGACCGACACTGGTTAATGAATGGGATCCAATTATGATTCATGACAATTCTCGATCA
>OZ038475.1:123377277-123399777 GCA_964036315.1 Acanthosepion esculentum
ACTTTTTAGCGTTCTACACGTTTTCATTCGAGAGGCCCTATTCAGAAGCTGAGTCTACCAAATATAATTGGACGAGCTTAATATCTGCCGTAGTTACAGATATTTACAGTAAAAAAAAACAAAAGCAAACAAATAAAAATTACGGAGGGAGAAAACGAAAGTTTCATTTATAAAAAAAAGAATCTACTAACGAAATACAGAAATGTGTTATATGCCTTCTCCACTACCATGAAATGGAAAGCTAGTAAATATTATAAAAGATTCTACTAAGTCACAAATTCAGCATCTCATTTTGGAAGAAGTTGGGTCTTTCCTACGTGATCGCCCTGTCTTTCTCTCTCTGCATCTTTATTCACCTCATATTTCTCTTCATCTTTCTCTCTTTTTATCTTTCATTCCCCTTAACTTTCTCTCCGCCTAAATTTTTCACTCCCTATCTTTCTCTCATTCTATCGTTCCGTATCCATGATTTATCTCTCTCACTCCCTATTTTCTCTCTCTAACATTACTTCTCCCTATATTTGTCTGTACGTTTTCTATATGCTTAACTCACTCTCCCCATCTTTTGAGCACTCAAATTACAAATACTGCTTGCATGAAAAATTTATCCTCCTGAAATCACCTGTACGACGATTGTGTGGTGAAACTATATTTTTCACCCGCATGTACACAGAAACACACACATGTATATACATATATATCTATATCTTGAGGGTACCGTGTGTGTTTGCGTGTTATTGGGAACACGTGTGTAACTCCTGGTAGAATATTAAAAGGTTCAACAACAAGAAAATGTCCGGACTTGAATTAAGTCCAACTGAAGATAAAGAAGACAAACAAGACAGATATATATATATATATATTTTGTTTTTATATACTAATATATATATGTATATATATATATATATATATATATATATATATATATATATATATATATATATATATATGTTATATTATATATATATATATATATATATATAATATATATATATTAATATATATGTAGTTATATATATATATATATTTAAACAAATATATGTATGAAACAAAGCAATTTTACAATGGACATAGACAATAATATTTGTATGTGTGTGTGTGAACATTCGTGTTTGTCCTTTGGTGAGTGTTCGTATTTTGGCGAATGTTCGTACGTACGTGCATGTGTGTATAATGTTCATGGCGTCTGCCACAAATGGGAAGACTCGGATCTGCTAAGAGAGCCTACATTGTAGTCGCTGAAATGAAGAAATGAAAAAGAGAGCGAGGCGAGAAGTCGCCCAGTATTTATAGTATAGGGAGAATAACCCCTAGTGACAATTAAATTGGGAATTAAAGAGGAGCTAACTCCGACATATCTATCTATCTATCTATCTATCTATCTATCTATCTATCTATCTATCTATCTATCTATCTATAAGTTGTATTTATCTATCTGTAAGTTGTATCTATCTATCTGTAAGTTGTTATCTAATTTATGTGATAACTCGGCCTGTATTTCTTTTTGCTGTATGTTTTTTTTGTAAATTTGTTTAAACGCTCACCTGAATTTATGCGTGAGGTACTAATTGTGCCGCGGTAGTGGGGTTAAGATTTAGCGTAGTGTGCATGCTAGGGTGCTGTCTATCATGTCCGGTTTGTGTGTTTTTGTTAGTATAGTGTCGATATATATATATATATATATATATATATATATATATATATATATATATATATATATATATATATATATATATAACATATGGTGTGAAGATTTATTGAAGCATGGCAATAACATTGACAGTGTTGATTTATCTATTCAGACTGTATGTTTCTACAAATTACTCCGAAATTGAGTACATGTACCCTGTACATTGCCGATTTTTTCCTAAGATTTGTGGAAAGGACAAGATCTTTCAGCCCCCTCCCAAACGTATGTATGTATATGATTAATAGCCAATAACAAGAATTATTTTTTAAAGTTTTCTATTCAAGATTTCCTGTTTCTGCATGAGATAACAGTGGTAAGGATTTAGTGCGTAACGAAAAAAAAAGATTTTAATCAAGCACTTTCCGCTAAGTGTCGCAATATTATCAATTCCTACATCTTAATGGCTTGGGGGCAAAACACTCATTATTGATGCTAGTTGGGTTTATTTCTTTCAAGCGTATTCAACAGACCGTTCTTTATAGAACGCATAAATTATTCTAAAACATGTTAATAGCAAAATGTTGCCTTGAGATTCTTAAATGTATGATTGATATAAAGACCTAAAAGTTAAACATCATCAATCAACGCGCACGGATTGAGAATTTATTAAAGAACAGATTAATAGTTGCTTTCCAGCAAGAAACTTTTTCGTGACATTCTCAAAAATCACAAACGCTGTGACAATGGCATTGAAAATGTGGATGAAAAAACATAGATACGGGCAAATACACATTTGTTCTATTCTTCAAATCTCAATGTTTAGAATTTTGTTAATGGCGAGAAAGAATTGGAGGAAGCGCTTGATTGAAAAGTGTTTTGAAAATGTCTAAATAAACAACTTAACACTTAGCTTGCATTCACACTAACGGTAAAAGAAAAAAATATCGAAGAAAATTATTTGACATTTACACAAGTACTAAGGTATAATTGCTGCTTAAGAACACATACATATATGTATATGTGTATATGTGTATGTGTGTGTGTGTGTGTGTGTGTGTGTGTGTGTGTGTGATAGAATAGAAAAAGTTTCGTTCTTTACGCGTCACCAGAAAACTTTTTCCAATTTGTCATTTTCCCAAATATTGTTCTTGATATACAAAAATATATATCATCATCTTATGTATTTACATATATATATATATATATATATATATATATATATATATATATATGATATGTGTGTGTGTGCGTGTTCTTAAGTAGCAATCATATCTATCTATCTATCTATCTATCTATATATATATATATATATATATATATATATATATATATATATATTAATGATAAATTTGCATTATTTTTCAAAAAGGATCCAGAATGTATATGGTGATTACTTGCTCAAACTCAACTTAGAGTCCATATTATCTTAATTTGATTTTGCCGATGTGATAGCAGTCATTCCCTTGTTAAAAATTAAATTTAGTTTAAATCAAAGGGAAACATTTTTCAGTGGATCTGTGGATCACTTTAATCAAAATGAAATATACTTATCTAATTTCCCTGGGTCATGTAATTTCAGAATGTATGTGGTTATGGGGGCCTATATGCAAAAAAAAATAGGACTAGTTCCATAGCAAACAGTGTGTGTGTGTGTGTGTGTGTGTGTGTGTGTGTGTGTGTGTGTGTGTGTGTGTGTGTGTGTGTGTGTGTGTGTGGCCGCATGCAAAGTGGACCGCAAGTGGTTTTCCTAAAGTTTATGATGTTTGGTGAGATTTGATAGAGTAATCAAGCCGATAATTTATACATACATACATACATATATATATATATATATATATATATATATATATATATATATATATATATATATATATATATATATTGGAGTAGTGGATATCGTCTTGGATTGAGGAATCGGTCAGCCGAGTTTGAATTTCAGTCGAATTCGTTACATTCACTTACGTGCTTGGGAAAAGTATGAATTCAATTCTTCCTCCTCCAGCTATGGGTAAATAGCAGGACAGACTGTGTTCTACAGAATTGGATTTCAACTAGTGTTGGAGAAGAAAAACTCTGAATTCAAAATCTGCGGAAGCTCGGTTGGTGGCCCTTGTGGCACGAAGCTCACCAGGTCTTTGTATTCGGGTTTTCGGTTCCTGCAAACTTATCTGCTTGACCCTCATACAACGAATTCGACGAGAGAGTCGAGTATATATATATATATATATATATATATATATATATATATATATATATATATATATATATATATATATATATATAAAGAATTAATAGACATTTTTATTTATTAATCTGACAGTTTATCAGTTAAACGTGACTTTAACGTCCACCATACCATGTGGCTTAAATACTCTGTAACTGATCTCGCTAGAATCCAAACCCTTAATCTTTCAATCACAATCACTCACGTAAGAGGCTGGTTGACTTTCCTACGTTTCCCCAGTAACCCTGACGGTAACGCTTCACTTCTCAATATCTGTTTTACCTCCATCCCCGACTCTTGTCGCACTACGCAGATCTGCCCACTTGGCAACTCTGATCATGCTGTAGTGTCTATTAACATCGCTTTCCACTCCCCCTCCAGCCAGAAACATACTACTGACAGAATACCGTTTTATGCCTTGATCTTGATCCCACTCCTTCTCTTTATCCTTTCCTCAACACCACTCTTTACTCTTTGTCTCACTCTCGGTAACCCATTGCGCGCTAGTGGCACTCCCGCCTTGCTTGGGGTGAAATGGTTAATAATATTAAAAATTTCTCGGACATTCACGCCGGTAAATGTTGTTAAAACTGTTTATTATAAGCAGAGCATTTATTAAAATATTTTTATGTATATAAATAACGTATAACAATAATATATATGTATATATAAATATAAAAGTGAACAAAGAAGTCAACACTTAGAGGCGACAGTCTGTTTCATGCTAGATGCAATCGTATTGCATCTAGCATGAAACAGACTGTCGCCTCTAAGTGTTGACTTCTATGTTCACTTTTATATTTACACACGCTCTATCTTTGATATTGAGCACTTTATCCCATAAATATAGCACATCTTAAGACTATATTTCTTCAGCCCATCACTTGAAAAGACACTGGAAGTGTCGAAACGAAATGGCTATTTTTGTAGTGATTTTATAACATATTTATGTTATAATATTTAAATAAATGATTATATATATATATATATGTGTGTGTGTGTGTGTGTGTGTGTGTGTGTGTGTGTGTGTGTAGAGATAGAGAAAGAGAAAGAAAGAGAGAGAAAAAGAGAGAGAAAGAGCTATTTTTCCTTGACTACATTTAAGCGTGCTTCTAGATTGGCAACCAGGTCTCACTGTTTTATTTTTGAACTAGCTAGTTGCAAAGACCACTTCTACCCTATCACTTTCTCATCTCGCACTCCCCACCCGGCGAACTCTCTTCCGAGTTCTTGCTTCCCAAATAGCTACAATATTCAACAATTTTAAATGCAACGTCAATCGCCATTATCTGTCTTCTTGAACCCTCTTCCTTGTTTGTTTTTCCTCAGTCCTCCCCACCAATGTCTTCTCATCGTCTGTAACCCGCTGTGGCATTTTCGCTCTTCTTGCAATTAAACGACTTAAAAGAAAAACACTGTATGAATGGTGAGTGTCAGATTTACGCTTTAAACGAAGATCATACTGTGTGTAGAATAACATCTACCAATTCTACCAATTCTCTATCACTGATGCTTTACAGTCGTTATAAGTGCTTGTGTTTTGCTTCTGTTAGTTTAGATAGTAATTGAAAGCAATTAAATACATTTTAACCAAACAATAAACCAGATAAATTAATAAATATAAAAAGCGAAATTAATTTCTACCGGCCTAGACATCGAAGCACTTTCTAAACGCTATTTAAATGAGCATATTTCTCTATTCCCTATTTTTTCGCCATTACCAACATTCTTAGACATAAAGATTTTAAAATCTTTGTTGACAATTTTTTTTCCTTGTTTTTCTTTTTATACATCGACGGTATTTTAAAAGAATATTTCGGGAGGTTCATTTTTTTATAATAAAACTATAAAATGGGGACGTCAGCACAAACCTGAATTAATAAAACGTCTACAATATATTTATGCGTGCGCTTGGGCACCTCCAGGCGCTATAATACTTAGCAAGCTTTTCTCGCTAGAACAATTACGACTGTGTAGCGAGTTCGATCCACACTGGGTGCCCCATTCTTTCGGCCTTGTGCCACATCTGTGTGTTTTTTTCAATTTGGTACAGGTTCACAAATCTGGTGCGCCCAGTGAAGATATTCGTCTGTATTCATCAGTAATGAACTAGCAGACAATCTTTTTAACTGTCAAACACTGCAAGTGTCGTTCAAATCTAGGATTTGAACAGTTGAACTTTATTTTGCCAGAAAACATCCTAAGATAAGACGTATGAATAACACACGAGTATTGAAATCAAATCCAGCTGGCAATATAAGAACTGAATTTGCTGCCGACAATTTGTTATCAAAAACCATAGACTTTGAAATAATAAAAAAAAAGGAATAGCATCTATTACTCTTACACTTCACCGTTCTCGGCATCGTCTTCTCTTGGCTGAGAAGATTTATTAAATGTCGAATGCTTGGAATTTTGCTGTCTGATAATACAAAGAAAGCCACACCGTTGAGCGGAGGTGTTTGACCGGAGCAAATGTAATCTCGTCAATAAGAGAGTGACCTGCATTCAAGAAACATTCTATTTCTATATCTTAAGAATGCTTCGGACGACGATTGCGTTTCGTGCTCACAGTAACAGAAGACGCTTCATTCCGCTGAGGTGATTCTTCCATTTTAGGAGTGAAAAAGAAACTAATCTGTACTTTTGAATTTTCGCAGAAGGTTAGAGACACAGCAGTTTTTATGAGATAACGACACAGCTGAGGAAATTTATTTGGCACTTATAATCTCTATCTTGGTAATCGTTACCAGCAATGAAAAGAAGAATTGATGAACAAAGTTCACATTCAGCTTGGTATTATATTAATTTCGCTTTGTATGGTGTCTGTGACCGATTACTTTACTTAATCGAATTGTTCTCACCAACTCGTATAATGAAAGTCGTGTGAAACAGCCAGGCTTCTGGATACTTTCACACTAATGCGGGCGTACCCCAGGGCTCTAACCTTGAACTTACATTGTTTTTAACGTCATCAACGACCTTCCCAGTGTCACCAGTTCGCTACCATGTATGCTGATGACACAACTATTTACTCCTGTTGTAAGTCCGATAGATCTGACAAAGTAAAACTGGCAGCTGATATCGTAAATTACCGCCAATCAGTTGTTACCTGGGGCAAGAAATAACTTGTAAATTTTAACGCCTCCAAAACGAAACTGCTATCATTTTGTCATCACAAAGAACATTTTTTGCCTTCCATCAATATGTCTGATGTTGGTTTCAAGTTTTTTACTGACATGAAATGAAGTGATTATCTTGAATCAATAGCTAGCTAGGTTCGCTTTATCGTAGTAGGCCATTTTTCTCCCCAGAACCGAAGGGGCTTATTTATAAATCTACCATTCATCCGTGCATTGAATATTGCTGTCACATCTGGCTTTGTGCTTCTTGAATGTATCTAAAGAAGGTTCTGTCATGTTATCAGTCCTGACCTGGCATCTTCACTTCAGTCTTGATGCAGTGTCATGGCTTCTCTCTGTATTTTCTATAAATATTTTCAGGACAATTGTTCAAATGGACTCTTCTTGATACGTCAGCTTCATGAATTTAAGCGACCTACTAGATTGGGAAATAGGTCTCATTGTCTTCCTGCTTAAATAGAATAATGCAACAGTACGTTTTATTCTAATACTTTTTTCCTCGCCTGTGTAAATCTCTTTCGGTTTCTTGCATTCCTGGCATTAACGATCTTCAGAAAATTTAATCGCCATCTTCTATCTTTCTGAAACCTGTTTTTTTATTGTCTTTTATCCTCAGTAAACCATCCTAGGTATGACGATAAACTCCATCTGTGTCCTGGGTAAGACGATGAACTACATCCGCGTCCTGGGTAAGACGATAAACTACATCCGCGTCCTGGGTAAGACGATAAATTACGTCCAACATCAAGGCCTCTGATCAGGTGGTTTTTAGGGTCCCAGCTATGGGGAAATAGTTAACCGTTCAACTAGGGTTAAAACACTATGAAAGGGTAAAAATATGTTTTAATATCAGAAATACTTTTTTGTAAAAAAAATTATTACCAGAAATAAATTATTACTAGCAATACTTTTTTGAAAAAAATATATTACCAGCAATAAATTTAAAAAAAAAAAGAATTACCAGCAATAAAAAAATTCTCGTTATTAAATAATCCATTGAGGTTGATATGCCGTAAAACAAAACAAAACAAACAAGCAAAAAATACTCACTAAAATCTTCTCATTCTCTTTCAGTAATTCCTGGCGTCTCAGTGGCATTATATCCTTGCTTGGTGCGAAATTATTAATAAAACATTCTAACTATATGACCGATCATTAGTAACCTACTGTCCTTGACAAGAAAAGGCGTGTTCGTATTTAGGTAAAATAATCTCGAATAGCAACTATACATTCTCAGGTAGTAACAGAATAACTGCTGCGTTTATTGTAACCCATGACAACCATGACTCTGTATTTTACGATTATATTCTGTTTCTGAAGTAAATATTGCGAAATACGATCAGCCATGCATGGCAATATATCATTTGTTATGTATTCTCATTGAAAGTGATAGAGCACTTTTAATACAGGGTGTTCATAAATTATCTCTACAATCGGTACTGGATACACGTTACGTTTTCTCTTGAGGTCTTGTCATTTTCATTAAAATAAGTGATAAATAACAAGCACTTTTAACATCCATCTGTAAAGACAAAGGAAGAGTATTAAAATAGTACAAACAATATATAAGTTAAAACTTGATTAAGTTTTCTTTAACATGCGAGGAAGTGTGTTGTTGAATCTTGAGTCTAATGGATACAATAAACTGTGGTAAGTGTACAGATAATTTATGGACACCCTTTTCGGGTAGATGTTAAAAGTGTTTCTTATCGATCCCGGATTTTTAATAAAAATGACAACACTCGCAGGAGAAATGCGTATCCTGTAAAGATTGTAAGAGATAATTTATGGATGTGCTTTATTTCGAGAATCAGCGGCGCGTCCTTGATGTAATTTGGCACTCAGTTTAAATAGTTACGTTAATATTATAAAAAAGATGTCAACCTTAAACATTATTACGCATGCGTGAACAGACACAACCGCGACACAAAGCAGGGTTGTTTTCCTATCTGGTAAGAAAAACCCTTGTTTTTTAAACTAGCTTGAATAAAAAAACACATTCTTTATTCAAAAGAAAAGAAATTTGGAAGACCACCTAAGATAGTGATTTTCCAAGCGTAGCTCAGATGTGGCACAAGGCCGAAAGTAGGGGGTACCCAGTGAGTATCAAACTCACTACTCAGTCGTAATTGTTCTAGCGAGATAAGCTTGCTAACCATTACACCGCCTCGAAGTGCCCAAAATGATTTTCTAAACGCAGCTTAGATTTGGCACAAAGCCAAAAGCATAGAGCACCCAGTTAGGCTCGAACTCAATACTCAGTCGTAATAGTTCTAGCAAGACAAGCTTGCTTACCATTAGCCCGATTCGGGGTGCCTTCGACTACCTAAGATAATAGTTACACTGTTTCTTGTTTAAGAAGCAATGGATAAGGTTTTGTATTGATGAGAAGGAAATCTTTTGATAGAAGATGCAAAAAGAATTATATTTTTGTACTGCCATGCATACTATTCAAACTGATTTTGTTTTTCCACATATCTTTCCTTCCGTCATTTTAAGCAATCTTTTTTTTTCCATAAATCTAAACTATAATTATGAAACACAATTTTGTATGTTTTTTTCCTTTTTGCTCGTTTTATAATTTGTTGAAAATTCTACTAAAATTTCATACCAAACTATTTTACTTACATGTTTTGAATATCATTGACCATATACGATTGAATAAAGTAATATATATATATATGAAATGGACATAGTCCGACAATTATTTTAAGACATTTTTGTGTTTATACATTCTTTTTATAGATACAAATATTTAAGTAAATCCTCTGTTTATAATAAGCAGTATTAATAACATTTACCGGCGTGAATATCCGAGATATTTTCATAGAAAATATTCGTCCTCCGACAGGAATCGAACCTGTATCCTATCGGAACCGATATATAGCCTGACGTGCCTTAACCGATTGAACCACAAAGGACCGTTCGGTTAACAAGGTCGATTTTACTGTCTTTAATCTACAATCTTCCATGATTCTTTCACGTACATTCATATCTGCTAATGGCTTATCCAAATGTAAACAAATGATGTCACACATTATGAAATGGACAAAGTCCGACAATTATTTTAAGACAGTTTTATGTTTATATATTCTTTTTATAGATAAAATATTTAAGTAAATGTTTATAATAAACAGTATTAAACAATATTTACCGGCCTGAATGTCCGAGAAATTTTCACAGAAAATATTCGTCCTACGACAGGAATCGAACCTGTATCCTTTACAGAACGGTCATAAAGCCTATATTTCTATTGATATATAAAAAGAATGTATAAACATAAAAATGTCTTAATATATATATATGTATATATGGAAGCATTTAAAATGCAGTGTGAGATTGGTAAATTGTCGTCTAAATTACGCAAGAATTAAAATAATACTGACATCTCATTTTAACAGATATATTTACCAAAATTACTCGAAAATACGAAAGAGTAAATTTATTTAATAAAATCGCCATTGACTTCAACCACAGCCTCCAGACGGCTTCTGAAATTCCTGCATCTCTTCTAGCCGCTCTCCTTGTTTAAATTGGTGAATGCTGCCAGAATCCTTGCCTTCAGTTCATCTTTGGTGTTACAAGGAGTTTTGTTGGTCTCTCGCTTATCTGCGCCCCGCACATAATAATCAAGGAGGATGCCTTCCGGCGAGTTATCGTTGCAAGTAATTGTCTGACAGTCCTGATTGGGTTTTTTGCTTGTGTGACATGGTGCAGAGTTGCCAGACATAGGTTTCTTCCAGCAGCTACCGTCTTGACACAGGGCAGGGCTACCTCCTTAAGGCACTTGATGTAGGCCTACGTGATGAGTCTGAGGCCCTATCGGAAGATGAATGGAGGTATAAGGTCGCCATCACTAGTGATTACACAAAACACCATGATGTTGACTGGATATATCATGCAACTCTTTCTGAAACCTCTGCACTTGTCCTCAGACTGACACCCAAACACTCTGAAATGTTCGTATTGGCGCTTTCGGCGAGACTGCCAAGCAGTACAACATGCCGTTTGCAAATTTCTAGCTGAGTGAATAGCGTTATGGTGCTCTTTTTCTCACAGACGTTGCCAAACTATACTGTCTTACTGACAAAATCAAAAACAAACAACGCCCATGCCCGAAATTAAAAATATAAAATGGCGCCAATTTACCCGTCTCCCGCCTTTATATTATATTAAGTGTATGATATCTAGTACATTATGAAAATTCTTCTCATTAAAACAATAAAGGAACACTTAGTAATATTAATTATGAACACGGCTACTAAGTACTGACCGTGTTTGAAAATTAAGAATATAGAGACTTTCAGTAAATTTTATAGCAACTACAACATCACTAAGACATCATTTATATTAATAACGTAACAAAAATAATCCATGACAATGGTTAACAGTTTATGTGAAAGCGCGCTGAAGTTTCAGACATTTTTTATTAATATTAAATGCAGAAAATAAGACATTTGCACGGAAAACATAATTTAAAGTAAAGTAAAATTCCTTGTCAGTCTTGTTCAACAAAATATGCATCAAGGAGACATTGCTATGAAATTACACAAATATTGTATGCTATCACCTCACACATATACTGTTATTTCTACTCCTTATCATTCCTATTAAATAAACTTCCTTCTACATAAGTTTTTGATTATTATTATTATTATCATTACTTTCACTTTGTCATTATTATTATTACTACTATTATTATTATTTGTTTTTATGTTGTCCTTACTATATGCATTTTTAATTCATTTAATTATTTTTATTTATATTTTTTTAAATTTATATCAATATTTTATTTAAATCATACTTTTATATTTAACTTCAGATTTAATATTTAAAACTTATATTTAACAATTAATTTATGCTTATTTTTAATAGTTAATTGTATTTACATCGATTTATCTTTATATTTAAGAACTGATTTATAGTTACATTTATTAAATGGTTAATTTAGATGTAACAGTTAATTTATATTTTACTTATTTTTCATTCATATATTGTTTAAAATTTATTTATTTATTAGCTTATGTTCATTACCTCTTAATTTATATTTAATATATTATATTTTTTATTAAATTTACTACTTAGCTTGTTTTTAATAATTATTTCATTAATCATTATTTTAATTATCCTATTATATTGTTTTAGATGTTACCTTTTTAATTAATTTTCCTTAAAGGATTTTTATTTATATAATTATAAAAATCTTCTCTAATTTTTAAATTTTGAATTTTCTTTAAGTAACTTTCCTTATAGAAACTAGATGTTAATATTTCAAAATATACTTCAAGGTTATTGTAACAAGTGTCTGAATCGTAACACTACCTTCCGCCATCATGAAACGGGGTGTAAGCTTTGTCTAGAAGATTTGGTGCGTCCTCAGTAATATTCGTCTTTCTCTCTATCTATCATTTCTCCCTTTCAGTTTTTGCCTTTTTTCCTTTTTTCTTTTCCTTTTCCTTTTTCATTTTTCTCTCCCCTCCTTCTTTCTTGATTCTTTAAAGTTGTTAAATATTAATTCTATATATATTGTTAAATTTGTGATTAAGCCCGTCTGGATGGAGTGTTTTGAAGCGCAGAATCCATTTGTCTTCATGGTCTTCTAAATTTTTTCTGTTACATTATATATATATATATATATATATATATATATATATATATATATATATATATATATATATATATATATATATATATAACATAAATCATTCATACGAATAACAATTATGAATGATTTGTTATATAAATTGAACACGTACCACATAATATATATATATATATATATATATATATATATATATATATATATATATATATATATATATATATATCCGATGCGATGAGAACGAAGTAATATATAAATTTCAACGTTCGCAGCGTTAATTCAAAAAAGAGCTCGATACAGGTAGTAGAGCGATAATTATTTATTTATTATAATTTTATCATATAGACAAAACCATTTTACTCACAACAAAGATGCAACTTGGTTTCAGTGCATTTTAACTGCACATCTACCTTAATTCAAAACCTGGGGAGGGTAGATGTGCATTTAAAATGCACTGAAACCAAGTTGCATCTTTGTTGTGAGTAAAATGGTTTTGTCTATATGATAAAATTATAATATATATATATATATAAATATATATATGTCTGTGTATATATATATATATATATATATATATATATATATATATATATATATATATATATATATATATATATATTTGTGTGTGTTACATAAAATGTACGCACACTACACCAAAGATAAAAAATAGTAAAAACTATTTGCCCTGCTCATTGTTCAATGAACCGACAGAATCTACATACAAGAAGCCTATTAAAATAATTAACAATGATCTGATAATCCTTTAAATCATGAAGTGCGTCTCAACATACAGCGTTAATATCTTTGACCCACGCTCTCCATAGCTAGAAATGCACCATCCTCAATACTGAGTACTTGTACCCCATAAAAAAAGAGAAAAAAATCGAGAAATATAAACAGTTAATTGCTGATAGCCCCTGACGAGTGGACGGATTGATTCCCGGATCTCCCCTCTACGAAACTCTGCAGGTAACGTCCAGATATATAGAAAAGTTATTAATCCATCTCTTTTCTCCCCAGCTATGTGCAAATAGCAGGACAGACTGGGTCCTATAGCCTTGGGTGGCGGACGGTTTAGGAAAAGGACAACTCTGAATTCAAAACCTGGGGAGGGTCGTTGTGACATACTGGGCACCAGTTTGTAGTATTCGGCTCTTTCAAAACCTGTGGTTGATCTGCACGGACCTTCACCCCTATAATAACAATGATATCCATGGGTAGTCTGGTTGTTGCTTCTGAGAACTGAACTGCTTGACTCTCATACTCCGAAGACAACGAAAGTGTTATATATATATATATATATATATATATATATATATATATATATATATATATATATATATATATATATATATATAATTTAAAAAATCAAAAGGTCAATTAAAATACGTGACGATGGCTTCGACCTTCAAAGTTTTATTTTTAAAAAAAACACAAAGAACTCGGCCATATATATATATATATATATATATATATATATATATAGGTAACTATACTCTTGTCGAAAAACCTTCGAATTCTTGATTTAACAATAGCCAAATCAATCACGAAGGGAAAAAAAGGTTTTAAAAAAGAAAGAGCCAGGAACATGAAAATCTGTCGAAAATAATCGCACAGATACAGGTTCAAGTCCCAAAGAAAAAACCCCGATACGAGTAAACAACTAACTAAAGAGCTCAATACAAACGTAGAGCAAACCTAGTCAAACCTAATGAGCCAGACAAACCTACCAAGGTTTCACTTAGGCAGATCTGCCTAAGTGAAACCTTGGTAGGTTTGTCTGTCTCATTAGGTTTGACTATATATATATCTATATATATATATATATAGATATATATATATATATATATATATAGAGAGAGAGAGAGAAGGAGAGAAAGAGGTGTGTGTGTATGCCTCTGCTTGAGGCTAAAAAATGTAGCGTTCGACTCCTTTTTCTGAAGAACTGCGTATGAAGTAAGCTCGAAACATAACTCAACCGAAAAGAAGATTTGAAATCATTTCCAACGACGAGCGATCCACAATGATAGATTTTGAAAGAGATGAATAAAATGTCAGTCAGATCACTTGCTTTTGTTCTCAGAGATTCCAAATATTCCGATGTAGCAGAAGTCTCTGAAACGAGTTAATTTAATAACTGAATATCTTCTAGTCGAATACGCTCTTAGACGACATTTTTAAAAGCTTGGAAAAATATTCCTTTGTCTGGAGCTTGCTTCCACTTCATCTTTTAGGAAACATACTCAGAATGTCTTTCTTGTAATGTGTCGTAAAGATTTCTTGTTTTGATGATATTAGCTTCTTTTTTTTAATCAGGACGTATTGAGGAGAAGATCGTTGTCGATGCTACATGTCTGTGTTTGAGTGTTGATGCGCAAATGATATCAGAAACGTGAATTTGTTGAAATTTAATTTGAAAGTCTATGGTGTAAAATTGAATCCAGTTTTATCAGAGGATTTATAAAAAACTATTAGTATGGAACACTATAATACAATATGTTGGTAGAGATTCAGCAATGTAGTAGTGACATATTTTATGCAATTATGTAATTAGCGAATAGTACATTTCGCAAAAAGAAATTTATGCCTGTAAAGTGCATGAATACCTGAATATTTTCTACTAAAAAAGATTACAGCAAATCACGCTGAATTTAAACTAGGCCAAGACTCGTTATCAAATAGTTTGTATTTTAAATATAGGAAAGTTGATTATTAATTCATAGCGATTAGTGAATGCTTTTTATAATCGAGATTAAATCTTCCGAAATATTAAAATATTGATTCGTTTCTCGTCCATTTTAATAGATTACTCGTGAAACGAAATGAAGGTGCTAATAAAATAAAAACGGGTGAATTGAACCTTTATTACTTAACAATTTATTAGCTCTAATATTTCATCATTTACTCGCAGCCAGTATGTGGTATGCGACACCCACAGTCGCTCCCACACGCTTCACCACGCTGACCCTATATTATCCATCTGCGGAATGCGAAAGACTGCACATCATATCTGGGATGGTTGCTTTTTTATATCCATCTGTACATTTTCGTTTTCACTGTTGCAATGTCGGATGCATGTGTGATGACACGTACATCTGGATTCGGTGACTGAAACGGTCCCGATGTTAACCCTCTAATGCGCCAAGCATCCTTCGACAATTTGATGTTAACGTGTTTAACAAATAAATCTAGAAAAATACTCTTTCGCTCAGTTTGAAATCAGTATGTTTACCTGGCTTTGTTTCGGTCTTCGAGTTTAAAATCTAAGCCATCAACTCTCGTTGCTTTAACTAAAAGAGAAAAATCATAGCTAATGTAGCTGAGTTTCTAAGGTAAACGTTCTTTTTTACGTGCCGCGTCCCCTGAGGACGTTGGCGATCATGGCTCCTCACAACATCATGTACCTTGCAGTTGTTAATAAACTTTGTCTCTCTGTTATTCCCCCTAGGCCCTATTCCGCTATCCATCCTGAAGTAAGTATGTTATGCGTTGTTTTTCTCTATCCCGTAAGTATCAGATTTTCCAAGCCTTCCTTCCTCATTATATGTCCCAGAAACTTCCACTGTCTCTTCCTGATGTTAAGTATTAGTTTCATTTTTATTTCCATTTTCTCCAAAGCTTCATCGTTGTTAACATGTTCGGTCCAAGGTATACTCAGCAGTCTTCTGCGGGACCACATTTCTGTTGCTTCAAGTCTCCTCTTCATGATCGTCCAGAATTCACTGTCGTACAGGAGGACATGTATCACATAGCAGTTTAGTAATCTTTTCCTTGTTTCTAGTGAATTTTTCTGTTTTTTTAATAACCAGCTTAGTTTTTTGAATGTATTGTGGCGTACTTCACAACATTAATTTAACTTTAGATTAGGAAACAATGCCCGCGCAGAAAAGAATAACCAAATACATTGTTAAGCATAAAATATGCATTTAAAAATATGTACAATATCAAACAACGATGTGAAGGAAAACATGCGTTAATAAGAAAAGGTTGAATTACCCAAGAGTTGTCTCAATTTATCTCTTATTTTAGTGTTCGAAATTTCACTGGAAGAATGTTCATGAGAGTCTCTTGCAATGATTGGTCTTGAAAGATATTGCTGTGTAAGAAGAGTTTATGTGTGTGTGTATAAGGTATTTTTCAGCACGTGAGTGGTGTTTGTGAGTGAGAACGTTGGCGCATGGTTTCAACTGTCGTGGATTCGTTTGCCAGTTGAAATCTCACTAGTTAGGATTAGAAAATCTTGGCTTAAATAAGCGACTATAGTCTCCAAATCGTCGCGCGGGAAGAATTATTCTTCACTTGCAAACGATCTGATTGGTGGGCATCGACCAATCAGCGAGCGAGCTTTGGGGAGACTTAAGAAAGCTTCTGTGATCCGTTTCTCCCAAAAGTGCACAAAATTGACTACTTAAAAATATAGCGATTACAAAATTGTCGCATTACTGCGATTTGTAAATTGCCTGTAGTAATGTAGTGGTGATTTATTAACCAATAAATGCTTGTCGTTGTATGTGATCTGTATTTTTGTATGTATGTATGTTCGTGCGTAATAGATTCGCACAGTATCTTTGGCTGTTAATGGTAATAAAAGCCGTTTATTTGTATGGAAACATTTTGCATCTACTGAGCGAACAGCTATTTTAACTTTCGTTTGAATTTGATAAAATCTTTCAGTTAAAATGATTTTTCAGGAAAAGAGATTCCGTGAATCTAAGGCTAGAATAAATGGGGATTTTTCTTCTTCACATTTTGTTTGTCGTAGTGTGGAATGTCAACATCTTGATTGTCATTATTTTCTCTTCGAGTTATATGTGCTCTCCATTTTAGTAGTTGCTGCTCTTGAAAGATCTCAAGTGATGTGGTTTCTGTTAACGTTGTACCGATTCTGTCAATAAAATTAATCGAATAAAATAATGTAATTTAACATTAAAAAATAAGTTGCCTTTTATTTTGCAGTTATGCGACATACCACAATTTTGTCTAGTATAGCGTTTCATAAGAGACCATTTTATTAAAATTTACACCAGCTGTGAATATGTTTGCATGTGCCGCATCAAAGACACAGTTCTAAATATTTTAAAAATAATTCTTAACAAGGTACCTATTTTATAATAAAAAGCAGATTTAGAATACACAAATTATTGACCGAACAAGGATGAAGAAACATGGCGAAAATGCAAAATTTATTAAGAGCTACAAAATAAATGAAATTGTTGAGCGCCATGATCGTGCACGTCCTGAAGTTACACGACACATAAAGAAATGTTGGTAAGATAACGGTTATCAGCGCTGAAAATGGAATCAGGGAAATCAGTTCAAGGTTCCTCCCAATGCGTCATTGGTCATTTTGGACTCTTCTTTTGAGTAAGGTATAAATCCGTTTGTACTCTTCCACCTCTATGGGTTAAATAACAAGGTATACTAGTGTTTTTAGTTTTGGGTGGCAGCAAGCCAAAGAAAATACAACACTGAACTAAAAAAACCCATAGCAACGGGAAACCACTCCGATACCATTCCCAAGAAGCCACAGTAAATCACAGATTAAAAAATTGTGGAGTTCCATGGTTTGTCCTGAAACGAAATGGCATTTTTAATTCAGTCATTCAATTTTTTGCGTGTAGGGAGAAAAATGAAAATAAATGCTTAGTCCTGATCCACTACCATTAAGCAGGGGTTGATGGAGTCTTACTTGAAGAAATTATCCTTATACATGAGGGACGCTTCAAATTATCGGCGCTTACTAATAAATATTTCTGTGCCTCAGGTGTGAATCTGCAGTAAGGTGTGACCATGAAGCCAGTGGAGTAGAGAGTTGTAATTCTACTAAGAAGCGACGGTAACTGACACAATAAAAATGGGTTACTACGGTGAATCAAAATCGCTTAAATTTTGACGCGAAATTCCATTTAGAAAATAGGAATATACGGATTGAATTACATTGTGCAAATTTCAGCTTTGATTTCTGTGTTTTTATTTTTAAGTATTTGCTATAATTTTCTATATTGCGGAATATTGTATTTTATCAGAGCAGGATTCCTACTTTAATAATAAATAGGCTGATTGATTTAATCTATTAATACTGTTGGGTATTCCATCAAGTGGAGTTTTACAACCACACTATTCGTTGCCGTTATTAAAATGCTCAACAATAAAATTCCCCGGAGAGTCCTATATGCGTGAGTTAATTATTTATTATATCGTTATGCCAAGTCGGTAGGAACAGCTGAACATTATATGTTGCCACTGTTAATTTTATTACTCCTCTGCAAAGAACTGATTACTCGAGGCGGAAACGGATTTCAGACAAGAAACACACTTCATTTTTGACAATTCGTCTTGCTCCAGCAAGCTTCGCCACTAGATAATATCAATGAAAAGAGTTGAAGCAATAAACAAAAAGTAGCTAACATATGTGGGCGGCAGAATATGAATTCGCCGGAGTAAATCTGTGTCACTCGAAATGAATTCTAAACAATGTTTAGCTTTTAATTGTTCTCGTTAGAAAGTCGATTTTAGTGTTGGTTATATGCTGAACGTTGTATTTCTAAACTCAACACGTATTAGCAACAAATGATTCGTCTTAAGATGGCGAATTTCGCCGTTTCTATACAGAAAACCTTCGGCATTTAAGGAGGCAACAGTTAGTCTTTCTCTCAGTTGGAATTTTTTCAAAATCATTTTCACAAAACAGCTTTTCAGAAAATTGGATTTCTCCGACCAAATGCTATCGCACATTCTAATATACGAGGGTGGGATGAAAAGGTCATAGGCTGACTTTGAAGGAGTGGCGTCGAAGCTGTTAAATCTTGCATGCATCAATATCAGCTCTTCTTATTTATAACTGCATTATGTATTTCCAGGTCAACTGATATCTGACTGTACAAAGAAAAGTTCAGTAGCAACTAATCACGACTTCTCTTGAAAATGAACAAAATTTGACATCGTGGTCTTATCAAGTACCTGCATAAGAAAAGGTTCAGGCCCCAAGGAGATTCATTCTGACATATTCGATGCATTAGGGATGACAGCTTTATCAACAGTGTAAAAGTGGACAGCTTAATTTAGGAGAGAAAGGTAGAGTCTTGAAGATGACTCATGTCTGAATGTCTTGTAATTGCCACCATTGGGGAAAACATTGATCGTGTTCACTATTATAAATCAAATAGCCAGTTCTATTGGACTGGTGCGTAATTAACAGGCGTTTTCTTTGTAGGCGAGTTATTTGTTAATAACAAATACTGTTTTGTTTACCGTTTTTTAATAAAAAAAATATTAATTTATTTTGACATTATTATGGGTAATCATACGCTCCGGAATAATCATTTAAAAATGTTGTTGAATTTTTATGTTTCTTTTTTCATAATAAATATTGTTTAAAAAACGCCTGATAATTATGCACCAACCCAATATTAGCATGTCCTGTGAACTTAGTATGACGAAGGTTTCTTCTCAGAGGCTCCCTCATCTTCTGATAGCTGATCAAAAGTGCACAAGACTGATCACATCACGGAAAAACTTGACCTTGTTTGAGGCAGATACAGCTGGTTTACATGAAGGTTTCCTAACCCAGAATGATTGTTGGGTTCATCACTTTGAGCTAAAGACAAAGAAACAAGTTATGCAGTGGAAACACTCTTTCTCACCTGCTTCAAACAAAGCCAGTGTCATTTTAACTACAGTCGCGAGTTTTGGGTTGTGTTCATTGACTATCTTCAAAAGAGCAACACCATCAATGAATAGTACTATATCAACTTGCAGAGGCAGTTACGAAACACTATTAAGACCAAACGCTCAGAAAAAAAGACAAAAAAAAGGCGAACGGGATCTTGTTTCATCAGAACAATGCTAAAAAAAACACAATTCTTTTGTTTCCATGACTGCTGCGCGTAACTGTAGCTTTGAACTGGTTGACCACCCTTCCTCTTCTCCTGATTAGGCTCAATCTGATTATCACCTGTTTCCCAATATGTAAAAACACTTGGCTGGAAATCAATATCGCAATGATATTATATCTGCATTTGATGACTTTTTTTCACCGACAGGATAAAAGCTTCTTGACCAATCGGATTCACGCACTGAAACACTGATGTTAGAAGTGGGTGGATCGGACGGATATCTTTGAACCAAAACCAAAAAAAATATAAAGGTTATTCGAAGTAGAAGAAAGCGGAGTCAAAGTAGGAGTCGCAATCTACATTTTAGTTTAAATTGACTGTATAGAAAATGGACAGCTAGAAATGGTCTAAATATTTTTTTAATAAATTCCACCAATGAAACACTACGTTCCTAAATGCTAACAACCTAAATTAAAAGGCAGGCAAAAAGCTGGCTCCCTGTGAAATTTTTCTCGTCCGAATCGATCCTTCAAATCTACAAATCAACCATTGCTGCCATATATGATCTGGAGCCCCTTCTGCTTGTCCCAAAGTCCTTGATAAAATCCAGAGACGGATATGCAATGTAATTGGCCCTGATCTGGAATCTAGTCTGCAGTCGCTCTTTCACAGACGTCCCGTCGCCCCCCCCCCCCTCTGTTGTTTTACATATACTTTCACGGTAACTGCTCCGATGAGCTGCTATCGCTGGTTCCGAGACTTCATAAATTTAAGCGTTCAACTAGGCTGGCATCTCGCTCTCAACTTTTCACTGTCGAAACTGTTAAATGAAGCCGTCTCTTCTATTCCAATAGCTTCATGTCTCGCACCACTCAGCTGTGGAACTCCTTCCCCTTTTCTTGTTTTCCTGATAGCTATAATCTCCAACTATTCAAATGTAATGTCAATCGACGTCTCCAGATGTCTTGATCTATCCTTCTCTTCATCCTTTCCTCTATCACTTCTCTTTTCTCTCGCTCTAACTCTCTGTAACCCCTTGAGTGCTAGTGGCTTCCCGCGTTGCTTGGGGTGAGAAAAAAAAATGAGGTGGTTGGAATAAGAGTTTCCTGGGTGGATTATCCTATAAAAGAGAATGATCGTCCCGGCATGTCTATTTGAAAAATAGTTTTTCATCTTGGAGGGAATTTGAGAAGAGTCTTTCAGTTTCTTCTACTTCGTTAGAAAAACTGATGTCTTTTATTGAATGGCCAAGTATTTGGGTTTCTTATTTCCGTTGTATTTTCTCGTCGGCCGGGCCCGCTAAATTCGCTTACTTATATTGTAAATGTATTATATCTCTCATATGACTCCATCAAGAAAGCAATTATTTTCCGGAAGACAGATCCTTCTTGGTAGGAAACATGTCACTGTGGAGTTTTAGCATTGTTTTCAATTGCTCACCCATTATTAGTCTGATATATAGATTCGCATATCATACCATATATATATATATATATATATATATATATATATATATATATATATATATATATATATATATATATGAATGGATTAAATCCGACATTTTTTTAATGAATACTCATACTTGATAGGCTCTGTTTATTATTATTTAAGAATATATTTATTTATTTACATCCATCTACCGGCCTGGATATTCTAGAAATCTCATTAGAAAATATGCGTTCACACACACACACACACACACACACACACACACACACACACATATATATATATATATATATATATGGTGAGAGAGAGATACTGACATCTCATAGTTTGATAAACCCCAATATGTCGATAAATACTCGGATTAATTCAGTCGAATACTAGGCTATGTATAAGGAAATGTTGTAATGAAGATTTTGTTATGCCAATCTTTAAAGTTGGGAGGGCCTACCTATCTTGAAATGAAGTATAAAAAGAGTCGGATCTGTATCTTAACTCCGATACCGATCTCCTTCAGGGATGAAAAATATTAAAGTATTTCAGCTTCGAAGTAGGCCAAAATAATAATAAAAAAATTTTAAAAAAAGAATTACAATATTTCCTAGAATTTTTTTTCC